>OY101447.1:56519106-57119106 GCA_956483635.1 Panzeria rudis | reverse complement strand
CATCAGGTGCAGGCGATGTATAGACATGAGCCACGACGTTAGCCGACTACTTTTCGGCTATTTTTAAATTTTACATGTACACAACCGACAATTTACATGCACAAAACATAAACAATCAAAATAAACAACAACAAGAGCACAACAGTCATTTATACCTATCAACAATGCAATTAAACACTAACACACTTAAACAAAAAATTTTTCACATATATATTTAGTTTTCTCTTTGCTTGACTCTGGCTTACTTGTTCATATATCTTTGCTTTTCTTGAATAAGCGCGTATGTGTAAAAATCAATTTTTTTAGGAGAGCCAAAGTACTTTATTTTTAATACTACGGACTCTGTGTGATTTTTATCAAACTTTTTTTGGACAGTCATGTAAACATATGCGGCAAAAAGCTTGTGTCAATATTTCAGGCAAATATTCCCAAAGGGTAAGATCCTAGAGAAAAAAAATTGCCAAGGACATTAAAAGTGTGTGCAGAAAAAAAGCTTATGTCGGTAATAGTTGTTTACATTGAACTAATTCAAGCACACAAGATTTGTTTACCTGAAAAATGTTTGCGCACACGTTACTATAAGTTTTTATTAACTGAACAATAGCCAAAAATTATTTCAGAAATGTGTTCAAAAGCAATAAATTTTTAGCACACAGTGTAAGTCGATTTAGTTCATTAAAGTTGAAAACTTTTTTAATGAATTAAGAAGTTACGATGGTTTTACGGGAAAAAATTCGGAATTGATCCATGTTATTAGCGACATTTTTGGTCCATATAAAAGAGCATATCGCCACCTAAAATGCAAAACAACGTAACATTAAAAATTAAAAATCTCGTTTTGATTGATTACGATTCTGTTGATGGAACTGCATGTCTCCTCAAAATTTTATGCACCTGTGTTGAAAAATAACGATTTTATAATAAAAATGTTATATAATGTATCATCAAGGACATGATTTTCATAAACCAAAAATAAGTATAATCGCACTTTTGTAATGTTTTTTTTATTATTTTTAAACGAAGTAAGTAAGCCTAGGATATTCTTATTTCTTTTGGCGGTTCATATGGTTAGTGTGCAAAACAAAATGAAAATGGTTAATAGCTGCGTTCGAGTATTTACAATTTTTACTGTACAAAATTTTCCAGTAAAAACCAGTGAGCATGAATATGTGGTTCAAAAGGCAAATAAACAAAGAAAAGCAAAACAATTGCAAAATATTCGCAACTATAATTTTCAAATTTACTTGAACACACTATATAAAGCTATTATATGGATGCGTCAGAAGCTAAAAGACATAACCCCACTTTTCGAAAATTTCTCAATTTTAATATATTACTATCTAATTAGTTGTGAACTCTTTGAAAATTATTTTGTTTCTCTATTATTTAAATATTTTTTATTAAAATATATGAAAAATCGGTATAGGTCTTATTTGAATTTTTTTCACATGTTTTTCAAAATTTGTTAAAATTAGCCAACCCACCTCTTTCGCAGAAATCCCCTAACAACTCATTTTGTATATTAAATATCATATAAATGTATGATAATAATAAAAATTAACAAAAAAAAAAGACTAAAAAGAATTTTTCAAACATCACTAAGTTACTCTACTTTTTATTTTGTGGAGTTAGGCCTTTTAGCTTCTGACACATCCATATGTAGAAGAAGTTAGTAATAATTATGTAGATCTCATTGGATTACAAAAACTTTATATTTCTAGTAGAATTGAATGTTCCATTAAGAAGAGAACTTTCGTAGTAGAAGTAAAATAGAAATATTTCTACGTTCTTAAATGCAGTATTGCCTGCGCTGCATCAGAATAGTCAACTTGTTTGAACATGTCGACGCAAACCTTTTAATGCTATTTACTGCGCGGTTGTTAATTTTATAGATGAATTTAAACACATTTAAATTCCCTATTGCAGCGTAGTACTGCATTTATGCACGTGTGGTGTCTCTGAATATTTTATTCAATCTGTAATTTGACACAAAAATTTAATTATTTCATATTTGAGCTGTTTGTTTCACTTAATACTAACATACTTTCATTCATGATACGTCGTTTTGTTTCAGAAATTTACAATTCAAAATAACGTAACACACATAACTTAAAAAATAATAAAAAAATAATAATATTTTATCTTAAAAAGTAGATCGGTTGCCGCATTTTTAGCGCATATATAAAAATTGCTTTTATACTTCAAATATTTTCCATTTTATAGAGTTTTTTGCTTCTCCTGTAAACTTATGAAAAGTGATGTTACGCTATTTTGCATTTTAGGTGACGATATAAAACAATGGAATTCGGCATCAATAATCAAAGTCGACAAAAATGGGAATGAAGGAAAATAAACCAATGGAATTGCTGGGAAAGTGTAGTTTAATATCAACTTGAAAGTGATTTAATTCTCGTATTCAATTTTCACGAAAAATTTGTATTTATAAGAATTAAAAATCACATTCAACAGAGCCACCTGACATGTGTTATAAGCAAAATACACGTGAGCATGGAAATGTAGCGGCTTCCGAAAGTGTCACTACTCTGTTCTTCTGTGTACGTTGAAAAATTAAGTTGATGTTAATTTCTCCTTTGTTCCTTGGAATATTAATCATGCCCAACTCTTCCAGAATTAAACGTCACGAACTTTGGCCTAATAATCAAATTGTTTTAAGTTATTAGCTTTAGTCGAACTATGTGGGTTAAATACAAAGAAAAGTAACAATTTTTGGTTTGAGTTCGGTTTTAGTTTAATTTTTCAATTAAATTATATTTTTATTTAGAGATAAATGTGAAGCATTTAAGCCGAGGTCGATATATAAGGTCTGTGCATCATAATAATAGTTTCATTGGATATATTTAATATAATTAATCTGTCAGGAGAGCAGGTTTTCTAAAATTAGTAAAATTTTCAGAAACATTTTATTTACTACCATCAAAATTACACTAGAATACATATTTAATTTTTATTTCTTTGCTTTTTTATTAAAAATCAAAACATTTTCAATAGTAAATAAAATGCCCACAAAACAAATATTTCGGTTTAAATTGGGCAAAAGTGTATTAACGTCAAATTTACATTACTACAAAATACTGTGACGTATGAGCAATATGATAATATACTACTATCATATTACGTATACTACGTGATACACTTTTCTAACATTTTTGGCATTTTGTATTACCAAAGCTTTAGTTTGTCGACCAGTGCTCAAGGTATACAGGCAATATGTTCTGCACACTCGAATTTAGCATCTTCTACTCTCAGAGAGTATTGTACACAGAAAAAATATCATCAAACTGCAACTGACAATTTCAATTGTTAATATGTAATATAAATTCAAACATATATTTTGTTAATATAACAAATTGAGTTGTTGATACAACAAACACAGACATTTTTTTCAACAAATTAAACTAGCCAAATTTTTTGTTATGTATTGTGGAAACAATTAATAATCATCATTGTGGATATAACAAATGAATGCACACACGTAAATGAAACAAAGCAAATCAAGAAATTTTTTCAACAAACTGAACTAACCAAATTTTTTGTTATATATTGTGAAAAAAATTAACAATCACCATTGTTGGTATAACAAATGAATGCACACACGTAGATGAAACAAAGCAAATCACGTTTTGTGTGTATTCATTATTTTCGTATTTAATAACGAATTCCTCTGTAGTTGAGAGTTAAGAACTTTAGTCTATTAGTCCAAAGGTCGGCGGTTCAATTCCTCTCAAAGGCATTTAGTGTTTTTCGCAGACAAGCAAAAAGTCGCTTCGAGGATTGTGATTGTATTTCCCTTTAACTGATTTTCTTTAACTTACAATTTCGTAATTTTATTTACAAAAATCGTTGTAGGCTCAAAATCAATTAATTATTTAATTGATATGACAAAAAAATAATTAATTATATTTAAAAATTTTCTTTTTCTGTGTAAGTTTCGACATCTTTTAGATTCGCCGGCCACTTTCCTATTTCGATATCTTAAATTTAGAGCAATTTGAATCAAAGTATTCACATAAACCCTTTTCTCAATCCATTTAATTTTCCAAAACTCTGTAAATATTTTTTCTATCATTATCTGTAACCTGTGCGCACTTCATGTCGCAATTTTGTTACAGCTACATCTTTCTTTCATTGTACGTGGTTCTTTTCTTTTTTTCATAAGGCGAACTGTTACCTGGTTTTTATTTTCCCAAGTAACTCTTATCCTTTTCCCTGCGTTCCTTATTTCTGGGCCCAAAGCCAGCAGGATTTTCTACACGAGCTCTCTTCTTGCAACATTTTGTTGTCCATGGCAGCTCGTGAGAATCATCGCAATCACTATTAGTTCTATAGGAAACAAGTCCTTGAACTCCGTCATCAAATTCAAATCATCATGATGCAAGTTATTATTTCTGCAGAATTCATGACAATCCTTAAAGAATGTATATGTAAGTAATAATTACCATTGAAGTTAAAATAACTGAATAATTATTTAATTAATCTCTAACAATATTTCGTCTTATTAGAAATAATAACTCTTGCAAAAAAACCGAGTACACAATAGGCGTGGCATATTTTATCATCATTTACTTTTACGAGAACTAATTGTGTGTGCGAAGTCTCATAAGAATCGGATAAGTAGAAGTAGTTAAAATGAATATTTACTTTTTGTGGGCGTGGCACTGCCCTCTTTTTTTTAACCACAATGTTGTATTGTCACGATACCTAAATGTATATGCAAAGTTTCATAAGAATCGGCTAAGTAGAAATAGTTAAAATGCTTATTTACTTTTCATGGGGCGTGGTACTGCCCACTTTTCTAGGCATAATGTTCTATTGTAACGATAACTAAAAGTGTATGCAAAGTTTGATAAGAATCGGTTTAGTAGAAGTTGTTGAAAAAGAATATTAACTTTACATGGGCGTGGCACTGCCCACTTTTTTGATCCTGATGTAGTATCTAAACAGAAGCTTAATATGAGTATAAAGTTTCACAAGAATCGAGAAGAATCGGTAGAATGTGTATTTACTTTGTATGGGTGTGGCCCCGCCCACTTTTCAACGGGACCAGTCAAGAAGTACATCTTTTTGAAAATAGAAAAAAATTCGAAATATGTTCATAAATGGCGGGGCTTTGAGGAAACATTTATAAAAAAAAGTACATTTATCTTTTTTTTGAAGTCGGTTAAAAAATAGTCTTGAAGAAATTTATTGAAACTAAATGTGTGTGAGGATAATGAAACTATTAATTTTGTTATTTTAAATTAACAGAAAAAGTTATTTGTTAAGTAAATGCTAGTACACTAAATGCCGATTATTTTCCGCTGGACTTAAAAAGGGTTTTTTATTTTTTTTTTGGACTTAGCATATTTGCTTGCCACTGCATAACAGCAAGAAAAAACAACATAACAACATTTTAATTTTTGGAAATGATGTGTTTTGAGTTACACTAGCATTCTACATTAAAAACTCAATTTGCATAAAAAGTCACTTAGCATATTTGCCGGCTAAACTAACGAGATACCATCTAGGAGCCATTGGCATTGAATTTACGGATAATTCTCATGAATCTCATTCAATAGAGAGTTTTTCTAGTAGTTTCATTTGATTTACGTGAGTAAGTGCACAGGACACCATAAATAAAATGAATTTTTTTCAGACACATCCCAATCATTAAAATATTAAAATGTCACATATATCCCAACACAATCACAATTGGCAAGCTTAGAACAAAAGTGGTATAAGTAACATTTTATATATAGTGAGTTAGACCACTTTCGAAGTTGAAAGAGGTGAAAAAAGCAATAAATTTTAAAGTGGTAGAGTAACGATAACCATATTTGGGTGACGTAATAACACATAGACCACTTTTGCCTGGATTCATTTATTGTCTTTATGTTCGAAAATGCACATAATTGGATTTAGCCAAACATGTTACTTAGACCACTTTAGTTCTAGGCTAGCCAATTAAACTTTTGCCGTTTCATATCGAAAAAAATTTCAGGAGCTTAATCAATTATTTAGTCAATAGTTTTTAGGATTAAAAAGTAGTAAAAATTAATGATATTAAATAGCATACTTGTAAGCTTTCTTTTAAAATTATGCTGTGATTAAATTAAATTAAACGAGACATTTAACAACATCATTACACCGATGTTTAGAATAAACTCCTAACAAATAAACTGACAGAAAAACACACAATCATTTCACATATACACAGCCAAAGCACAGAAAAGTAAACTGAAACTAAGTAGTCCTGTTGTTACAAAACTACACGGGTGATATACAAAATTTTCATTACAAAAGAATTCCAACTAAGCAGCTCCACAATGACAGCCACTACTGCTTAGACCTCCCTGATGGCACAAAAGAACTTTTACCTCTATAGTTTCCTTAAGATCTTTTGTTTTTGTTGATCTCGTTAAATTTCGTTTAAGATTTTTAAAAGATTAAATCACTCGTACGGTTAGTTGTTCTAAAAGTTTTTAAGTTTTTGTTGCTTTTGTGTTTTATTTTTTTTTAAGTTGTTGGAAAGATGTCATCAGTGTTAACACAGAGACTTGGAGTATAAAACAAACTGAAGTTAATTTTAATAACAACTAAGTGCACATACTTACATACTAGAGGGTTGCATAAGATGTATTGAAGGTGTGTTTGAGACATTTTTGTTTCACACATTTTTACAACAGTGATGTTGTGACGAGCATGTATTGCAAAGGACTTCTTAAAACACATTTTTAATGAACTTTTAGGATGCGAACATAGTTTTTGCACATTGTACAAGTTCAAAGAATTACTTTCCAATTACGCTTTCTCATACATGTTGCTCGCAACATTATTGATGGGAAAGTGTTTGAGCCAAACCAAATGTCTTAAACATACGTTCAAGACATCTTGTGCAACCCTCTAGTACATACTCGTCCTAAGTTTTCTTCATATGAGAGGAGATACAAATTTGCCAATAGAATCGACAGAAAATACAGTTAAAATCCAAAACGTGTTTTTTTTGCAGCCAGAATGCATGTTAATTATTTAATCGGAATTTTGTTGTATAAAATAAGTTAATATTACCTTTTTGCAGATTGTTATGATGATCATTCATTTTGGCCTACAAAGAGAAGAAAGTAATTTATTATTTTTTTACAAGAATGTTGTTACAAAAACTTTCAAGATTGTAATATGTACTATTTAATTATTTAAATTATTTTTCTAAATAAATGTTTAAATTTAAATTTAAAATTTTTATAAATAATTCTGAAAATAGTAAACCAGTAACAACGTGCTGTTTTCGAAGGCCGCAATATTCTGTCATCAGAATACATGTGTTTGTTATTTCCAATTTTGTTACTGTTACGTTCTGATTTATTGTTGTCAGAACTACATATTTAGCTTTTCCTCTATTACTCTAATATTATCCTACGGGATATTTTGTGCCAACTGTCTTAAGTCACTTGTTCTATAACTGGTGAAAATAGGAATGATACAATATATTTCCGTGTTGTGAGCGGTGAAAAGAGAACAAATAAATCACTTAACTATAAGAAATATACTCTCAATGTAGACGGATATTTTTTCCAAATCAAAAAAATTTTTTTAATTATTTTTGAAGCGGACAACCCAAAATATTTTTTGCCCAAATTCCTTGATATTTGACATAACTATAGTTCTAGTAGGTACACAGAAAAACAAAAAATTTTTTGCTTAAAAAATTCGTTGTGCCAAGAAAAAAATTAATTAATTTTGCACCTGTAAGCGAATTGCTAATATTAAGTAAATTTTTGTACAAAATTTTATTGAAACTATTTTTATTAAATATTTAATAATAATAAATAAAAGTTTAATAAAAATATTTTCAGGTTTTCAATTAAAATTTTAATCATAATAATAATAAAAAAAATGGGAAATATGTGCGATTTAGATTAGAGGGAATGATCGATAGATGTGTTCCAAATGGTCTAAAGTTATGCTGAGAATATGTCTTATTAATTCTGTTTTCGTAACTATTAATTTTATATATTTACTTACTGTTTGTTGTTTCAATTTCATCTGAGTAATAGTCGAACTAAGCTCCTTCTGTTTTGAAATCCAACGCACCAACCGCTGAGCCAAAACATTGTTTACAAATAGGCGGCAAGAAGTTAAAATAAACTTACTCTTATAGCCCAATCCAGTATCTCGATAAAATTCTACCGCCTATAGACGGAAAGCACTCACTAATGCAAATCAGTAAATCGTTATTATTTTTTCCTTTCAGCTACGAGGTTCACGACTTGGATACAAAGGCAAAAACCGTAATAGTTTAAAAAATTATTTGGCCTGCATTTTTTGTTAAACTTATAATTATTCTATTGAGGCAATTTAAACAATTATTTCATTGGACGTAATAATTTGGAATTTTTAAAGACAACAACCTAAATAGGTTTTAAGCTATTTAGTGAATACAAAACCAAGCACTCATCCAGAAATTAGTCGGAAAACGTGCAAAACCGTCATAGTGAATTGGGCTATTAAACTTTTTCACTCTAAATGAGTACATATTTTGCTTTTATTTATAATTGGTAACTATCATGGTATAATAAGTGTACATGTGGCGTCAGCCGATTATTTTTTGCTCTGTTAGCTTTATGTATATCGTACGTCAAAAACGTGTATTTTTTGGCAAGCACTACCTAGTTTTTGTTGTATTGTAGTTTTTTTTTGCTTTATCCTTACAGATAATTTTGGACTACGTGGTCCATTTTCGCTGAAATGGACTAGTTATAACATGGTCCTATGTAATGCAGTCATGGACCATGTCATTTGCAAACAAGAGTTTGTAGTTAAGCGGCAAGTATTTGTGTTGCAAATTTATATGCATTTATATGTTGCAAATTTATATGAAATCGTTAAAAAAAAAGAACACTTGGCTACATCAAGTATTTACATAGAGCTGTTTTGAGACTAATCCGCTGTAATGCAAAGCTGGGTTATAAAGTCCAGCCCTAGACATCGCAATGTTAAATCGACCATGTTTTCTTCATACATTTGGGTTACCTTAGGACTAGTCCTAGTCCTCAATGGAGTATACTTTACATGCGTCACGTTCTCTGCAGGGATATAAAAGCTCGTTGAAGTTCTTGTTGCTGCACACATTGCGTATCATTTGTATGAATGTGTTCTGTTCGTGGGTATACATACAAATTATAGCGAATATGTGTAATAAAAAAATCATGTGTTGATACTAATAATTAAATATCTAATTATATCAATTAAATTTTTAATTGAAAGTCTGCTTTTTTTTAAATTAATGATTTAATTAGAAAAAAAACTTGTAATATTTTTTTCTGTGTATAAATGTATATGCAAAAAAAATTTTTTTTGTATGATGTTTATTTGTCAAGTTATGGGTTGCGAAAATGTTGCCGTTTTTTGAAAATTTCTTTTTTTTAATTATTGTTTCGTTTAGAAAAAAATTAAACAAAAAATTTAAATAACTGATTCTTATAGAAAATCGATCTTTAAAAATATTATATTTAATTAAAAAAAGTTTTTTTCTCATGATAAAAACCGTAAATCACCAATTGAAAATAAAGTTTTTCTAACTTCGACCTGTTTTATTTACTAATTTTTTTTACCAAAATTAGCCCGGGTGTCCTCCATAAGTTTAAAAGTTATGCATATTTCTTTACATGAACCCACGTTTTCGTCATTGTTATAGAGAATCGGTATATGATATCGTGTAAACCTTACGTTTATTGTGTTAGGAGTGTTCAACACTTTTGTGTAAAACTCCACGAAAAATAATTTCATGGAACATTTTAAACTTCTAGCGCTTCGCTGTACGGCTCTTTTTTGACCCTTTCTTAAGAAGGAGCACAAAAACTCACCTTCGACGGCGATAAAGCGGCCTAAAATATCCTCATAAAATTTTATTATAAGTCCTTGAAGACAATAAATTTCTAAGTCCAACTGAAACTCCAGAAATTAGTAAAAACTTAAAATGTGCTTAAGAGTTATTTTCGTATTTATTCACAATTAGTTTTTTGTGATTTTTGACGCTCTAGTCGAGTTTAAAAATGTATTGTCTTTAAAAACTAACGGCCGTATGCACAACCAAAACTTGGAAGGAACTTAGCAAAAGTGATGAATTGAACTGGGTTTCAAAGAGTTTTTTTTACAATTAGACATTAAACTCTATCTTATATTACTGACTCATCACTATATTGTACACTGATTTTTAATGTCAAGTAGGCCAGCAAATCTCGGTGAGAGCCAGTTCAATTTCATCGGTTATGCTATCCTTATGCCAAGTTTTCGTTATGTATATGGCCCTAATAATACAATTTTATGAAGCATTTTTTCAGCCCGCTATCTTGCCGTCGAAGCGGAGTTTTTTCCCTTTTTAAGAAAGTAGTCAAAAAAGACCAAATAGTAAAGCGCTAGAGGATTAATATGTTCCTTGAAATTATTTCTTGAGGACTTTTACATAAAAGTGCTGAACACATCTAATAAACTCATTTTTCAAAAACGGCAACATTTTCGCACCCAATAACTCGACAAATAAACATCATACAAAAAAGCATTTTTGCATAAACATGTAGGTATAATTATGCCAAATATCAAGGAATTTCGGCAAACTATATTAAAGAAATTGGTATTAAAGAAATCACCACACGTCAAGTTTCTTAAGTTCAGATCTAGAATATATCACGATGTATCTTAATTGTGTTAATTGACCCCCTCTAGTGGCAACGCCGTGTTAAAGAGACACGTCACACTCTCAAACCGATTGCTGGTCTTTGGCAACCAGTCATTATCTAGTAACAGGTTCTCTTCCCTTTAAATATTTTTAATACTAAAAGCAAATTTTAATATTCCATTCCTGGACAAAAGGGCTTTTTCTATTGCGGCTGCAATCAGTGTTGCCAGGGGAAGAAAAAAAGTTACCTGTTTCTTTCAAAAAAGTTACGTTTTTCGTCAAAAGTTACATATTGAAATACTCCTTAAATAAATAATAAATTTATGTGGTTTATATAAAATAAATATTTTTATTCCATATTTCAGTGATAATCTACTATGTAACGGAAGTCGATCGATTTCAATTCACGCGATTTCAAAACACTACCCAGTAAAAAAATTGCAAGTCAATTTGAAGGAACAACATTTTCATTGCTTCCAAAGAATCGATATTAAAAATATGCAGATAATTAGTAGAAAAAAAGCAAGTAAAAATTTATTTTAGTTACAGTTCGTATGGCAAACGGTTGAAAAGTACTATGCTAAAAGAAATATTTGCCTGTTGCGAAAAAGTTTCATGTTTCTGCTGTGCCAAATGATATCTTTTTTGACAATATAAAATTTTGACGTCTGTTAAAAAAATCCATGATTTTTCTGTGTAAAATGACAATATAAAATTTAGCGGCGGCGAAGCAAAAAATTAGACTACAAGCCGCCGGCTACAACAAACTTTTAAAAGAACATTTTTATACAAATAAAACAAAATTCTCTGCTGTAGCGAAAAGTTGTATAATATGATGTGCAATTTTTTGCAAATTAAAATAAACAATGCATTTGCACTGTCTAGCTACATTTAAAAAACGTACAAATTGATGTATTTATTGGGCGACGGCTCGAATTAGCAAAAACGACAGCGGTGGTTTGCCTTGTTTTATGATACCATGCTTATAATTTGTTACTTGTCGAAAACTTATTTGTTGCGTCAAAAGTTCTAATAGCCCCCAGGGCTAGCGAAATTATATTCACCTCGGAAGTGTAAACAATTATTTTTTATTTAAGAAAGAAATTCTAACGCATGTAAATATTGAACATTCAAAGACTGATAAGACTGAAATGGAAAAAGCTTAAAATAGTTGAACATGCTAAGAAAAGACAGTTAGTGAAGTTCCGAACATTTAGACAAAGTTCAATAAGGTGCGACTCGCCACAAGATGGCGATAGTGTGTTAATTGAGCTTACTAATACATATTAGTAGGATTTTCGCTACAGTGTTGTTGCCACTGTCAGTGGTAGAGTGGGTAAAGGACTCTGATGAGTAGACTTGGTGGTCACGAAACAGCTGTCAGTTCAACCTTCCGTACAGCCAAATTTTTCTTTGAATGTTCAATATTTACATGCTTTAGAATTTCTTTCTTAAATAAAAAATAATTTGATCGAAAGATTACATTAAAAATGGACTTAAGCCAAACTAATTTAATAACTTTGAAAAATTATATTATATATACATACAACGCCAAAAAGAAAATTTTTCTTAATATCTCTTCCAATTCGGTGATTAGGAATTGAAAAAGAGAACTTCTTGCAATGACAACCTTATATAAAAATCATTAGAAATGATTCAATCTTGCACTACTTCCGGATTGAAGACTCTACATTTTCATGACTTCTTTGGAGTATCTTTTTTACTGGGTAATAATAGCCACACAGTTGTTCTGTAAATCACACGATACAGTGAAATTTAAGTTCGAATAAAAAAACAAACCATAAATAAATTATCCTTTAGTAGAATTAGTATTTCTTTCAAATCGTGCAATTTGAAATTGATCGATTTCTATCAGATACCAGAATAAGAAGACAATAAAATAAGTTCATTTATTGAACTAAAACAAAAATTAGATTAAAAATATATACACTTTTAGTTTTCTTTTTGTCACAGTTATCTATTTTTTCGTATGTTATTCTAACTGAATTGATATACTAAGAAAAAACTGCTTTCAGAGACGGACAGTTCTTATCTTAATTAATGAATCAACTACTTTTTCAAAAACATTACCTCGTTCTGTGATATGTTAGTTAGAGCAAAATTATACATGTTACGTTGGGCTTTTGAAAGTTCCGAAAAATGTAACAAACGTAACCAAACGGCATCGCTGATTACAATAATTTGCGTTTGTTCTTAATTTTTCTTGATATTTATTTTTTATTTTTATTAATTTTTTTTATTTTTTTGCTGAACAAATTTGAAATATACTTGTTCTCTTCTATTCAATAAGAATGTTAAAATTACATATTTTCGTTTTGAGGCAAATGTAATTCTTTATTGAGGAAACAGTTTTGTATATTTCTGTTAGTGCCAAATTCACAGTCTGTAGTTAACTAACGTAGGTGTTTTAACTAAAAATTTTTCATATAAATATCATTGGTTAAACCACCATCATTAGTTAACCAAAGCCAGTTAGGGAATATATCTTCTTTTCAAAAGTCACACTGAACTAAATATTTTAGGAAAAATTCACTGTTTCAACGAGTTGTTCATTAATTTTAATATAATGCACTAGTACGTTAAATCAATGATTTCCCAGTAAAAAATGTTCGGGTTTTTTGAAGCACTAAAGAAATAAAGCCCATTTTAATTCGCTTTAAAATATGATCTTATTCAGAAGCTGATTTCATAGCGTCCCAACAATGCAGGTTTTAAAGCGAGAAAGTTAGCAAATATTCACACATCCAATTGGTAGTATGAATAAAAAAAATTATTAGCTTTTTACTTATATAAAAGCTTCGTACACAAGTTATACAAAAAAAGTGCTTTTAGAGTACTGATCCAATGCAGGTTTTTAAGCGAGAAAAAAAGTAAGTTTATTTCAGTTTCTTGGTGCCGTTTTGCAACAGTGTTTGAAGTTAAAATAATAAACAGTGAGTAAAAATATAAAATTAATAAAATTAAATAAAGTTACGAAATAATAAAAATAATAAAACTCACGTTTTAACCTTCTCAATCCACATCAAACTATTTTTTTCATATTTTTCAGTTTTAGTGCTGAAAATGTTGATGATTTTCCGCGCTTCAAAAGCGCTTTTATGAGCAAAAATGTAGTACTCCGAACCCGGAACTCGCCATACAAAAATCAGCTGCGATATCAGCAGGTTTGTCAGCGCTACTTTTGCTCCATTATAGTAGAAACTTGCTTTATTGGAAGCAATTTTTTTACTGGGTTGATTCATTAATTTTGTTAAAGAATAACAACGATGAATGCGTTTAATTAAGCGTTTTATATTGAATTTCAATGACTATTTTCATTGAAACAACGTATGCGTACATTGAATCAATGTATTTTTCTGTTCAATAAGAATTTAAAAAAAATATTTTCGCTTTAAGACAAATGTTATTCTTCATTGAGGATATAACTTTGTCTATTTCTTGAGGCCAGTTAGGAAACATATCCTCTTTTCAAAAGTCAAAGTGAACCAAAAATTTATGGAAAAAGTTCATTGTTTTCATTAATTTTGAATTAATGTACTAGTACTCTAAATCAATGATCTGCTTCATTAATTTTGTTAAAGAAGAACAACAATGAATGCTTTCAATTAACGGGCTTACATAGAGCTTCAATGAATATTTTCATTGAAACAACGTATGTGAACATTGAATTAATGTATTTTTGCAACAAATTAATGAATCACGTCAATGAATGTCATTTATTGAAATTATGTAAACTAATTTTTTCAGTACATCGGTCGAGTATGTTCTGAACAATTGACTAAAATTTCCCCCAGGTTCTATTGTCATTGAAATATTTATATAAAAACTTGTTTAATGTAATTAGAAACGTTTGTGTAGGTATTTAGATGTACGCTCCTTAAAAATATTTAAGTTTTCAATTAGCAAAAATATGTATAAACGTTTTATGACGAGTACTTTAAAAATTTTGCAAAAACAAGAAAAATTAGCTCAAAAACACACTTTCATACGTATTTAACCTAATACAATCAAAACATAAGGATATAGATATGTATGTGTATATAGGTTACAATTTAGTTATAAAAAAAATCGTAAAAAAATTGATTTTTTTATATAGAATCAATTCTAACAATTTTCAACTCACCAGCAAAAGCCGAATATTAAAAAATAAAAACAAAATCATCATAAAAACAGTAATAAAATTGAACCTGACCTAGGTTTATATATTGTTAGAAAAAAAGCACACATAAACTTAGAAAAATATGTAGAATAAACTCAATAAGAAAAAAAATTAATATAGAGAAAAAACGCTGGAGTTCCCCCTCTTGATGGCTGCTTTTTATGTTTTCGTGAATAAAAATAATAAAAAAATGTTAAGCGCTCATGTAGACGTTGCTCGATTTTATTTTCTTTGTTTCTTTCAAATATTCTAGTTGTTTTTTTTTACGTCTGTATCATTTGTCTGTGCATTTTTTCTAAATCTTTTTTCTAACAATAAAAAATCTTTAGCTGAATAAAAAAATGTTGTGAAAGAAAAAAAATGGGGAAAATAAAACAATTATAAAATGCTAAAAACAGGAGTAAAAGACATAAAAGCGCCGCAAAAATCATATTATGTGCTGACTTACACTAAAAAGTTTTAAGTTTAAGGGCCATAAATTTAAAGTTTTCTTTTGTGCTATTTGTTACAGGTTTTCAGAGCATATAGTTTGAAAGAAAAAATAAATTTATATTGTAGAAAACTTGTTTTTAGACTGAGAAATTTAAATAGGCAAAACTGATATGTGTGATAGCAGATTTGACAGTTCACTTGTATTAGTACTAGCTTGGTTTAGCAATCTAATAAGGATCAGCGTTTACACGGTATGTTCTAATTCCTCTGCTAGTCGTAGATTATTCCTGCAAAAAATTTATTCAAATATATGTATACAGCTATCCCCGTTTGACACGGTATGCGTTTTACCATTTTCAATCTCATAAGGTTTTTTCTTGCAATCAAAACAATAATAATAAAGATAAACGGAAAGCATAAATAAATGCTTATTTTAGACTTAAGCGCACTTAATTATTTCTAAGTAATTTAACAGCTTCCGACATTAAACAAACCTAAGAACGCCATCGCAATTTTTCATGTAACTGTATAACTGTATCCTCTAGATCAAAATCCATTGCATAGAAGGTATATTTCCGTCAGTAAATAGTATAGTTCGTACAAAACAGAACATTTCTACATAATCAGCGTTCTCAATTTTGGGGATTTGTCCCCAAATAGGGAATTTTTTTGATTCTGAAGCTTTTGAATTGTGTTATGAATTTTTTTGTTTCATGAGTGTTTTTTACGTTACTTTTCTTATATATGTACAATGTACATGCTAGGGTATTCATTAAATCGGGCTTTTGCTTTAATCGGTTGATTTCTCGATTAATTGATCGAGGTTTTGGCTTAATCGGTTAATTTCGGTATTAATCGGTTAACCGATTAATAAAGTTTTTTCTTAAATCAAGTAATTTCAACAACCAAAAATGCATAAATTATTTATTATGTTGAGCTTATTAGTTAAAAAATAATAACGTAACAAGCATAACAATTCTTGAACTAAATCAAGTAAAAGAAAAGAGAATTCATAAATAAGTCTTAATTAAAACATTAATAATTTTGTGGGATCATTTTATTAGTTATTTCAATTGTTTGAGGAGATCTTCTAAAAAATTCTCTCAGAAAAATAATTTGGTTTAACTGTTTAGGATTTAAGCGATTCTTTTCTTTAGTTTTGATAAAACTTATCTTGGGAAAATCCTTTCACTTATCGTAGATCTTGAAGAAATCGAAAGCAATGCATAATACAGAATATCTAGTTTCTTAGTCCTTTTCCTGGATTTCTCTAAGCATACAAAATCTTCCAAATTGTTCTTTTTTTCTAATTTTTTTCACTTCTTAACCCTACTAATTGTTTTGGGTAACTCTGTTAAAAGATTTCTTGTATTATTATTTATCGATAGTTTCTTTTCTTGTTAGGTGATCATTTGATTCATACCGGCAGAACTCAGCACTGAACATTCTGTAAAAAAGGTTATTTCCGAATTTCTTGGCTTCCGTTTTTGTACTATATTTTAAAACACTGTTGCTCTAGAGTGGAGGTATGAACTAAGTGAATTCGTCTCTCATTAAATCTAATCCTTAAAACTTACCACGAATTCAGTAAACATGCCTTTCTAAAGGGCTTCAAAGACCTGAAATAAGATCCAAAGCTAATTATTTTGGTTCTCATGATAGCCTTCTAGAAGACCTGTACCCTATTGTCTAAAAGATCAGGTACACATTTGTTCTCCCTTCTTTTGGAAGGAGTACCCTATTTTTAGATTTTTCGTTTTGTTTAATAAAAAATGTACTTTAGAAATAACAAACATTTTCGAATTCTTTTTTCGTAAGTAATTTTTATATAAGAATGAAATTTAATTATAAGAGGCATTGTCCATGCTGCTCTTATGTCGTTTATGTTACAGCTACTACATCATGTTCAATTCCTTCCTAACAAGTACACGAAATCTAGCCTCATATGTATAAATAAATTACTTTGCATGATATGAAGGAGTTCGAAATAAAAAATTACGATATTCAAAAATATAGAAGCCGCTATAGAGATAAGAAATTTACCTCCGCTTGATTTTTAACAGACGATCCTGCTATGGTCCGCAATGGTCCGCAATATATGAATATGCAATGGAAGTGGAACTACTAGAGCCTCCTTAATAAGGCCTCGTAGAAGGCCTTCTTATTCCTTCCATTTACTGCTAGGTATATGTAGAAATAAAATTAGTTTTAAAATATTCAATATAAATAGATTTAATTAAATAAAAAAAAATTCGTATATATTTCCTTTAAAATAATATGATTTTCTTATTAGTGTACTGTGGGGATTTTTGGGGATGAGAAAATAGTTATTTTGGGGATTTTGGGGAACGAAAAATCGAAAATTTGGGATAAGGTATGAAATAAAACTGGGAACTGTGTACATAATTGTTAAAGTTTTATAAAAAAAAGAGTTTTCTATAGTAGTTTTAAGTGCTTATTTATTTCGCCTACGGCCATTGCGCATACGTCCCTTATCTGCCAGATGCGATAACACTGTACAGCGAAATTAAACTTTTGTCATGGCCTTTAATCACCACTATATTTATTTGATGCATTATGGTCCCCTACACGCAAAGAAAAAACATGGTTGAGGCAACCATAATCAAAGAGCAACATACTATTATTGAATATATGGTTGAAAACAACCATATATATAGTAAAAATCAACTATATACATGGTTCAAGCAACCATATGTATGATTCAACGATATATATGGTTCAAAATTACAATAAATGGTTTGAAATAACCATATATATGGTTGAAAACATGGTTCAAGCAACCATGGATATGGTTCAAAACAATCATATATATTGTTCAAAACTACAAAATATGTTCTGAAATAACCATATATAATGTTCTATATATATAATCATATATTTATTGTTTTCTTAACCATAAGTTGATTAAAAAATTAACAGGAGCTAAAAAATTCTATTATTTCAATTTAAATCAAAAACAAAATTTTTCAACTGGTCAGTGTGTTGAATCTGAAAAAAGAATTATTATATATTTTCACATAGATACATACATATTTATTGACAAATGCTATATCTACAATCGGGAATGTTTTGAAAAACATTTCGTTGTGAAATCGGTAACTTTCAGGATAGAATCCAACTAAAAAGCTCACTTATTGGAGATTTTCAGTTGGTTTTTGTGTTTCAGATATTTCAAATATTTTATCAGAACAAAGCTACGAATGCACTAAATTGTCCGATTAAAGAACACTTTTCTTCGCTTTTGAAATTTTTCTATTTCAAAACTAAATGGTCTTCAGAACATGGTCGAACATTAATTGCCGGAATATATCATTTTTTATTGTAATTTTTAATTTTTTATTTTTTCACACCAACCGCTCACAAAAATAAACCAAACGCTGTCAAATAAAACACAAAACTAACAAAAAGCATTCAACGAAGGGATAAAAAAAACTTTTTTGGAAGCATAGATCCATGTTTTTTTCATAAACATAGCTTTATTGTAAACAAAATAGTATAGATAAGAACGATATTTTATTATTATAGAACCATTCTGTTGTTGAATTTTTAAATAAACCATGATTGTAGTCAGAATTTTTTCAACAATATATATTGTTTAAGCCAACCATGTGTCAATTTTCATTAAATCTAATAATTTCATGATTTTTTTTTGCCTTAAATTAATTAAGGTTCACAGTCATTTAATACAATAATAAGTTATTTGCCACATTCAAAAACTGTGTCGGGTAACATGTCATTGCTGACGCAACCATTCCACAACCATATCGTTTCTTTGCGTGTACGTACAAAAACAGTAAAAATTTTTAACTCTATGGATTAGTTTTTTTTTAATTTTTTTAAATCTTGGATTTTTCAAGACGCTGCTATACCGATTTCATCATAACTTGGGAATCGGTAATCTAATTTAATTACAACAAACCCAAAAAACTTGGAAAAAATTACATACATTTAAGCAGTTCTTATATTATTTCTTTTATGTACTCAATTGTTTCGCAATTATTCAGACAAAATATATGTTTTTGAACTAAAATGAAATATTTTTATTTTTAAAAATTTATTAAATTTATTATTTGAGATATTCTCCCAATTTTATTTAAACTAAATATATATATTTGTTGAGGGTTAAGCAATGTCTATATGTGCAGACTTTCAAAAACCTTTTAAAAATAATTTTTTTGAGACTTGAAACTTTTCGAAAGTATGGTTGAAGTCTACTGATAATTTGGTAAAGCACAAATGAAATGAATAAAAACATTGCTTAACCCTCAACAAATAAATCTTTATTTTTTTATATATGTAAAAAATCGAAAATGTCAAAAACTTACAATTTGTATTAACTGCATATAAAGCTACATATACTACAAATAATATAAGCTATATTTCATGAAAATAATTTGATAAATATTGACTTTTTTCATAATAAATTGAAGTCACCTAATTGTTGAAAATTTGCAAATACTTACACTGTACAACAAAATAATTTTTTTTAAATACAAAGTTTCTAACAGCTGAGTCTGGTAGAGGTCACAAAAAAAATATACGTGTATCGGCGTTTTGAAAGTTTACATCTAAGATATGTTTTAGGGGGATCTAAATTTCCCCTCTTTTGCTCATTGTTATACTGACTCAGCATACAATATTTTGTAGGGCTTACATTTAAGGTATAAGATGTGTTTAACACTTTTTTGTAAAACACCCAGCGGAAAATTTTTATTGAACAAGTTGGCCCAGTCTAATGTCGCTGAAGGGAAATTTGTTGCCCATATTTATTTTGGGCCAAAAAGGACGGTGCCGAGAAGGGCATCTGTAACATACAGTCTACGCCATGCATAAAAACAAACACACAAACAGCTTTTATATCAGGTATTGATAAAATGTCCATCAAAAGCGAAAACAAAAAAAAATTAATAAGAGCTTATGAGTGTTGGATTATTAATCAGATAGGGAAATTTCGGCAAACTAAGTTGAGTCGCAATAAAACTGAATGCAGGAATTTACATGAAAAAAAGTCTTATATTCTATTTCGCGATAAGAGTTAGTTAAATAGCTGATGTTTCCTTGTAAAAAGCATCCACCTTCATAAGTGGTAAAAGTGAACAAAAACAATGATGAGACGGTATAGAGGCCTGCCGAAATCACAAGTACTGATTCGTTCTGCTAGCCCGATTTGATTATTTTAACAGTCCACTCTTAAAAAAATCATTTGAATTTACATTAATTCAAATATTGAACTAAATAGCCGAAATATTAAAATTTCAGACTTACAAGGAAAAATAAATTTGGTACAAGGAAGCAGCAAGATTAAATAGAAGGGCTACGGAGATGCGCATAAGCACACAGTGTATCCCCTCTGCCTTACAAGGTTGCAATAACGTAAGCGAATGAGGAAATTTAACGCAGACACGGAGAAGGTGGTCGGCTATTTATGTTTTTTCATGTTTTTTAAATCCGAAGTTTTTTTTCAACTCAAACTTTTTTATAGTGCATCCTCTCTCGCTTACGTGGACACACATATGGATGCGAGTGTTATTTTTACTTCGTAATTTGATTTTTTTATTCTTCCATTGAATTGTGTAAAAATATAAATGTGCCTCGGTAGCTTAGTGGTTAGTATTCTACCCTACCATGCGGAGATCGTGGGATCGATTCCTGATTCAATTCGCGAGCAAAAAGTATTTAATAAAAGCAAATTGTAGTGTAATATAGTTTCCACTTGTGTTTGTACCACTTAGTACATAAATATGTAAATATATAAACAATATAACATAATTTCAAGTAAAAAATGTATCTAAGAGTATGTGAAATTATGATATAAAGAGCAAAATTTTTTTAATTATATACATATAAAAAAGACATGAGGTTAATGGATCTAAGATGCGCAGAAAGAAGCTCATACCTCCAGACCTACCAAGTGGGGCATCCCATACAAAAATCATGTAATAACGAAGCAGGTTGGTAAGGCAGAGTACCGAAATCTCTCCCTTACAAACCTGCTTCCGGTAGACGGATACTTTTTCCGGGTTATACCTATTCAGTTCAAAATAAAATTACGTAAAAAAATTTTTAGTTTTGCATAAAAAATTTTATTTTGTATAAAATAAAATATTTTTCGTCATTGCCGTCTGAATAATTCCGAAGCCATTGAGTAAATAGAAAAATAATGTTAGCACGGCTTAAAGATAATTTTATTTTAAGTTTTTTTGTAATAAAATTGGACAATAATTCTTTTCCAAGTTATGATAAAATAAGTGGAGCAGCCCTTCACAGACCTAAATTAAAAAAAAAAAATTATCCATAATATTTAATATTTCTACTTTTTTTTTGGTGTTAGGGGAATATAACATATCAAAAAATATGGTGGTACACCTTGGCATTATTCTTGTTGCATAGCATAATCGGCCACTTAATTATTTACTCTTGTTACACCAAGGGTGCTGTTGGCTGGGGTGGTTCGTGCGATGACTACAAACACTAAGGTCTTGACCTCAAGACTAGTTTTAGGCAATTTGATTAATTCCGGAAAAAAGTGAAGAAAATGCGAATTTCCCATTTATAGCGCGAAGCTGTAGACGTATGAGTAATGTGATAGCACATACCATAATATTACTCATATGTCTCATGCGTCGAACAAAATATGGGAAATTCGCATTTTCTACTTTTTTTTAATTAAATGCTCGTTCCACAATTTCCACAAGTCACTTTAGTTCTCATATTTATATTGAAAAAAAAGCTTAAATTTTTATTGTTGTTTTCAATATAAATATAAATATGAGAAAGAAATCGACAGTTCATGCCTGCAGGTATAATAAAAATTTTAAATCAGTTTGTTTTACCATGTTTGTTTAAAAAACCTATCACAATTTTTTCTGTGAGTCGGACATCGCGAGCAAATGCTATGCGTAAGAAGGTTTGTCAACTACACCAACAAAACTCTCATTTACAGACCTGCAGACCTGCTTATGCCGAACCAGAAGTTTTTGCTGGGACGACAGGGCGTAAAAAGTATTAAGAAAAATTAAAAATTTTATTGATTTCACCGCGTGACAAATTTTACTTTTTTCTGGTAGGCAGAAACACCACTATATATACATTAATCTAGAGATAATATGTAGTCAAACTGCGTACTTGGCTTTTTATTTCTCCATCTTTTGTCATTTTTAACCCTCCGACGGTTGAGTCATCCGTTGCCCTTATACGAAGTACAAGCTCCACAGGGACCTATTTCTATATGTATGGAATTTTATATGAAAACGAATTTTTTTTTAATTTTTTTTGTTTTGATTTGTTATTATTTACTAATTATACATGTATAATAAATGTTATAAAAAAAATTTTTTTATATGTAACATTATTAATTTTCTATGAGTTTTATATGAAAAAAGTTTGAAAAACTATTGTTGTGTAGATTGTCCCTCGTCCAACATATTTTCTGTGCAGGTGTAGCATCGATGCATAAGCGTTGAATGCCCTGCACAAATTGCATTGTTACAGGAATGGCAATAGGTCCTTGTTTTCCGCTGCCTTACCATTTTTCATGAATGCTTATTTTAAAAATTTTTTTTAATATTAGTATGTAATATTTTTTAACAAACTTGGTACCAAATAAAAAAGAAGGCTCTGTAGAATTTTATAAAAATATTTACTTCAGTTCCCCTGAACAAACATATAAAAAAAAAATTCCTTTTAAAAATATAACCTTCCATATCCTTAAAAGTTTTCATTAAAATTTTTTTTAGAAATTACATTCCGTAGCCTTAAATTATCTCTATAAGACTTCGAAATTTTATGATTTTATCTCTCTCAGTACAAAATCTGTGACTGTTTTTTTCGCGGCACAAAATTATATTCTATAAAAATTGCATGTAGAAAATTAGTTTATAAAAAAAAATAATAATTTTGAGCCGAGAGGGATAAAAACGTAAAATTTGTGTGCATTTTATTGTTTTATTTAATGTTAATATATATATATATATATATATATATATATATATATATATATATATATATATATATATATATATATATATATATATATATATATATATATACATATATATATATATATATATATATATATATATATATATATATATATATATATATATATATATATATATATATATATATATATATATATATATATATATATATATATATATATATATATATATATATATATATATATATATATATATATATATATATATATATATATATATATATATATATATATATATACATTTTGCAAAACAATCACTTAAACATTTTGAAGGAAATATTAGAAAAAAATTATCCAAGGACATTTTTTAAATTTTTGTTCAGTTGTTCTTTATCTATTCTTCCACTACCTTAGCAAAAAACCACTATAAATCAATTAATCTAGAGACTAAATATAGGTAAGACTAAATATAGGTACTTAGTTTTCATTTCCGTATCTTTTGTCCCTTTTCAAGAACTTTACATATTTTGACAATGCTTATTTTAGTTTTTTTTTCATATTACTATGTAAAATTTTTTCGCAACACCTAGTGGTAAAATAATCTGTTAGAATGTAGATTTTGGCAGGGGCCTAAGAGGGACAAAGTCATACAATTTTTAGGTCTTATAGAGTTAACTTAAGGGTACAAGATATAGTTTTTAAATTGTTTTTGATGAAAATTTTCAAGGATATGAAAGAATTTTTTAAAGACACTAAATGAAGAAAACAGTTTTAAAATATTTTACAGCGCCTTGTCTCTTATTATTTACATATTAATATAAAAACAAAAATTAAATCAGCATTTTCAAAAAATGATAAGTAAGTCCTTTAAAAAGGACAGGAGATGATAGATTTATTGATATATAGTGGAAGGATATATTTTTAAAGTTTTTTATATGTTTGTTCAGGGAAACTCAAATAAATATTTTTATAAAATTCTACAGATCCTTCCCCTTTTATTTGATACCAAGTTTGCTAAAAAATATTAAAATTAAAATATTAATATTAAAAAATTATTCAAAATAAGCATTAATGAAAAATGTTAAGTCATTTAAAAAAGACAAAAGATGCGGAAATGAGAAACCGAGTACGCAGTTTAACTATAATTTGTCTCTAGATTAATGTATATATAGTGGTAATTCTGCCAAAGAGAAAAAAATAAAATTTGTCACACAGTGTAATACATACATACAGACATATTTGTCTACACATGTTTAAATTGCAATCGGGCATGCTCTGGAAACCATTTCGTTTTTGAATCGCCAACTTTTAGAAAAGAATTCAACCAAAAACTCATTTCTTGTAGCTTTTCAGTTAATTTTTATCTCTCAGATATTTCAGATAATGCACTAAATGCACGAATGCACTAAATTGTCCGATTAAAAGAATACTGTTATTCGTTTTTGAAATTTTGCAATTTCAAAAAGGAATTTTTTTCAGAACATGGCCGAATATTATTTGCTAGCTTTTATTCGTTTATGTTATTTTTAATTTATTGTTTCTTATTATTTATTTTTTCAAGTGACACAAAAAACCAAACCAACAGCTCCCAAGTAAAACAAAAAAACTAATAAAAAAAGCATTAAATCAAAGGATAGAACAAAAACTTTTTTGTAAGCAAAGAGCCATATCTTTTTTGTAACCATAGCTTAATTGCAAACACACTGCTTTAAAATAGAATGGACAACAATCCTATTTTATTGTTACAGAATTTTAAAATATACCATGATGGTATCTAGCTTTTTTAACAATAAATTCAACCATATTGCAATCAATATGAATGCTAATACTATCATGATTTTATGTAATCATAAGTTTTTGTCGTAAACTAATTAAGGTTCACAATTAATTAAAACAAAAATAATTTATTTGCCACAACCATAATCTATATTGGGAAACATGACATTGTTGAAGCAACCGTGCCACAACCATATCTTTTCTCTGCGTGTACTAAATTTAATAGTAATAAAACTTGTTTGTAACATAAAACTAATAACCCAGTTATCTTAAAAACAAAAATAAAAAATATCATATGAATACATCAAAAAACAACAATTTATTGGCTTAAAAAATTACAATAACAAATTGACGGTCATCTAAGTTCAAAGCGAAAAAAATATATAATAAAAGGTGACAGTGTAAAAAATTTTATGTTCATATTATTGTGATATATTTTTTTTTTGCTAAATTCTTATTGCCTGACAAGCAACAAAAAAAAAGCAAGCAGAAATCGCTGGCACATAAAAACCAATAAACTACTAAAACAATTTAGACTCAATAGAATAATAAAAAAATATAGAAAACATGCTTTGATTTTTTTGGCTAACAAAATGTTTATTAAAAAAAACATGATTTGTAATTGAAGAGAATAAAAAAAATTGCACACGCCGGTGGTTTAGAGAATTTGTATTCTAAGCAAAAGAAATTTTCATTGTTTTATTTCTTATTTACTTTTATTAAAGGCTGCTTGAATTTAAAAATTTAAATAAAAATTAAAAGACGTGGAGAAAAACGGATACAGGAAGTGAAATGAAAGGACAACAGTGGTATAATTAACATGAACATGCAAATCTATGGCGTTAATATTGTAGTTGTTGTAGGTATGAATCTTTTTTCAACATGCTAGTCTTGCTCTGCAATCAAATTTTGGTTTTTGCTAGAGAAATACACTACTTGGTCATACCTTTGCCATGCCTCTAGGGGCTTAAGGATGTAAGTAAAGGGTTACAGATTTGACCATTTCTAAGGTTTCAAAACACACTAAAGCATCACAAATAAAAAATTCAACTCTCTTTCAAACACTAATACAATTGAATTTTGCAAAGCCTTCTCAAAACTACCTTTTTTCTCAAACTCAAACTTAAATACACAGTGTTACAAAAAATATAGTGAAATAAAAGCCGAAAAAATAGCAAAAACAACAACAACAAAACAAACGCACTCTCCAACATACCCAGTTGGTCAGACTGCCTTGCACGACATTGTTATCTACGATTCTTGTACGAATAGTCCCCTGTCGATTAAGTTTTCTAATCAAAACTTTGGGCGTATCTTCGTTCACGTCAATCTGAGCGACAAATTCTTGAATGTTGTTCTCTATTAAACACTTTTGACGACAATATGAGCAAATATGTCTTTCGTTCTATCCTTAATCCAAATTCATACGTACATTTCACACATATATTTCATACATACATTTTCTCTTCAGCTACATTGTGGAGGACAAGATGGGCGATAATGTCTTAATTGTTGTCCTAAATGTAACTTTGTTCAGGACAATATGAGCGACAATGTCTTACATTTTGTCTTCAATCAAGCAAATTAATATGCATGTTGTCCTCTCGTTATCGATATTTAAGGTGGTGCAGTAGGGTGATAAGCGCGAAAACTTTTAAACCTGGAGCCTCAGTTCGAATCCCAGCTACACTGAAAGAATTTCGCTTTATGAATCCAATGAAACAACTTCGTTGTATTTTTTTCACGAATCCTAATGAAATATTCCACAATTCCAATGAAATTTCACGAATATTGTGAAATAATTTCATTGGAATTATTTCATTAACTTTCATAGTTTCGTTAGAAAATTTCATTGGATTTATGACAACAACAATTTGCCATTTTATGGAAAACCCACTAAGTTTAGACAAAATATTTTAATTGATACACCCCGTCTGCACGAGACATAATTTTGTTCTAACATTTATCAAACTTTGACTTTTGTCAAGACAAATCCATGAAGACGCTATGTAACTTAAAAATCTTTAAATATGCATATATTATAAAAAAAAAATATAAAAACTGTATGTTCTAGAATGTCATAATTTCAATGCAATGTATTTCATTGATTTGATGAAAAGTTTCATTGAATTAGTGAAATAATTAAATCACCTTTATATATTTCAACATCTGGCAGCCAAAAGCGAACAGCTAAATAGTTTTATATGTTTGTATTTGTTGTACACTTTCTTATTATTATATACTCATAGACACATTGTTTTGATTGTGCTGTTAGCTGAACAAGTTAAGACGTTGGCTATAAAGCAAATGACGAGAATCAGGAGTCTGAGTTCGATACTGTGAGCGGTCATCAACATTAATAATTTTTGAATTAATAATTTTTGAATTAATAATTTTTCTGATGTGCACTGGCGTCTTCATACGTATTTCAACCATGGAATTGTCAATAAATTGAAATACACAATAAAAACCATAAGTTAATGAGGCCGCCAAGTAATGTAATAATTTCATTAAAACAATGACATAGTTTCATTAAAATAATAACAGAATATCATTAAAATATTAAGAGAGTTTCATTAAAATAATTAAATAATATCATTAAAATGATGAAAGAGTTTCATTAAAACAATGAAATAATTTCACTGATATAATGAATTATGTTCATTAGCTTAGTGAAATCATTACATTGGAGAAATGAAATTATTTCATATATATAATGAATCTTTCATTAAAATGATATTACCGAAACTTGTTTCACTAATCCAACGAAACGTGACGTTGGTTGAGTTTTAATGAAATTTTTCATTGTATTAATGTCGAAATTCGCAGAATTTATGAACAAAATTCTTTTAGCGTAAGTCACTCAATAATTTAAATTTACCGAAAAAAATAGGTAAGCAAAAAGTTAGATTTGTGTGTTACAGATTTTTTTTCTCGGTTATATGTATTTATTTATTGTATCTTCAATAAAATTGTACTAACAATAAGTAATCAAATCTTAGCTCTAAAATTTTAATTTTTAAGTCCAGCCAGTGCCAGACAAAAATATTTGTTTCAGCGGTGTTAAAGATATTAACTAAATTCCGTTCTAGTAATGACATTATCGCAATGTAATCATTGGCGGCAAGATAAACGACATTGTAGCCTACATAGTCATTGACGACATAATAGGCAACATTGTCGCTTTTTTAATCATTGACGACAAGACAGGTGACATATTTACTTCTATAATCATTGATGACAAAATAGGCGGTAATGTCGTCCACGAACTCACTCTAGTATTACGTGAACGGCAATCTGAGCGATATTGTCGCTTATTGAATCGTACACGATGTTCGCAGCACTTGTTCGAAAACTTCCTTGATGATTTGTTCCGGCTGCCCGACATTTGTCGGCGAAGATTTAACATTTCGTACACCCCTCATTGCTGATGTCTTAAAGACGTGGCCAACTGGGTACAAGCACACACACACCCACACACTAACAAATAAAAAAAACTTAAAAACAACACATTCATAGAAAGAGAGCCAGAGCGAAAAAAATTCAACGCTCAAACCTGTAGACAAGACTAAAAAAGAAGACCAAGTCTGTCAGTGTTACTAAAGTATGGGTGGGTGGCTGAGGAAAAAAAAAGTTCAAAACCATTTTTTTCCAATTTTTTTCAAGTTTTTCTTATTATTATTTTTTCGTTTTCGGTATATTTGTGTGAGTGTGTGTGAGTTTATATATTTGCAGTGTGTGTGAGGCTTTGTGTGCATTTGTATCTTTTTTTTTTATTTTCTATAACCCCTTTGGCAAGACCAAACCTATTTTTAAATTTTATACAAAGCGCGAAATGTGTTTCATACACCGATTCTGTTTGACTACATCATGGAGCTTCATGATGATGCCACCTTACAAACGACTGCTCTACTAAACAGTCACCAAAACACACGCACAGACTTGATAAAATCTGAAAAAGAATGTATGAGTGAATGGATGGATGGATGAATGGTTGTTCAGTTTGGTTAAGGGTTCTATGAACTAAAACACACAAAAATATATTATTGTATGTATGAGGTTTTACCAAGACGAAGAAAAAAAATTAACAAGAAGTAACTTACAACTAGCTAAGAGCGAATGCTTTGAGACGCTATTAAGCTTGGGATCTCGTAAAATATATTAAGGATAATTGAAAGGTATGAAATCAAGCTTGTGTTTGTTAAGAAAAAAAAAATACAGTACATCTATTTAACTCTGACAATACTGAAGAAGACCCCAACAGCAGTTTATTTTCGAAGACCGCAATTCCTTATTATAAGCGATTATGTACTTATTGGAACGAAGCTCCTTATCGAACGTTGTGCATATGATATGCAGCATATAAATGTTTTCTATCCTGCGAGGCAAAAAAAAAACATTTTTTTATGAAACACTACGTGTAACAAAACAGATACCTGTAAAGCCGTGTACAGATGGTTGTCAGATAATTGTCTGACAATAAATTTGTCTGACAATATTGTCAGTAAAAAAATTGGCTGTTCACATGATCGCCAGATACAAAAATTTCTTGGCGCTGCCAGACTCAAATCATTTAACAGACAATTATCAATTATTTATCATCTGTGCTCTTGTTAACTTTAAAAAGTGAAAATATACATAAATTAGTATTAAGTATAAAGAAGCAATTCTAACTATTTTAGCTGCATAGTTTCTTTTATTTCCATCTTTCCCTAAAAAGAGATGTGTGCAGTGCTGCCAATAGAAAGAAGTCTCCGACAATGACGCCATTGTCAGATGCAGAAATTTCGCACATCTGACAATAAAAAATGTCTGATAATTATTTGACAATAATCTGACAATAGCAACGCGATCGATGTGTTCACACGATTGTCAGAAGTCTGAAAATTTTTTGTCACCAAGTAGTATTAAAATCGACTGACAATGATTTTGTAGCAACGTTGTCACGTTGTCAAAAATTTTCAGTTCACACGATTGTAAGAAATTTTTCGCACATTTTACTGACAATATTGTAAGATCTGACAACCGTCTGTAAATAGCTTAACGAATACTGATAAAAAATACGTGTAGCGAATACTGGTAAGAAACAACTATAACGAATATTTGTAAGAAGTACCAGTACCAAAATTTCAAAACGAATACGACAGGGGGGTTACTCTGTATTGCGATGCGAAAGGAAAACTGTTTGCATTTGTATATTATTTACATTGTAATGCGAAGGCATTTCTTTCGTTTCGAATTACAGAGTAAGCCCCCAAGGCCGGGGCGAAGGTTAAATTCCTTAAAAATTTAGTGTTGCCGTTTCGGTATTTTTGCAGTTTTTTCGGGAAAGTTCTGGGATTTTGGGGTGATTTTTGTCCAAGTTTTAGCCATCTGTGGAGCAATTTTATGTTTTGGCTAATGATATGTGCCCCTGCGTAATGAAGGTGTCTCGGCTAAAAACCAGGTGTTTCGGCTAAAATCCAGGTGTCTTGGCTAAACACCAGGAGTCTTCAAGGCGATATTTTTTTTTTGGCGAATTAACTCCTTGTCCATCTAGAGCTTGAAGTTACTGGGTCTCATGCATAAAAACGAGTAAAAGCGCTGAGTTGAGGAAGGTGAGCGATTGCTCGTAAATCGAGTTCGATCAAACAGCAACAGCTTTTGCTCAATTTCGTATGCATAAAAATGAGTTCAAACCAATTGCAATTACTTGAGCAAAGGGAGATCAAACGTCTAATTGTTATTGGAGTGCAAACATGTCGTCAAGTGAAAGTGATGTAGAAGTTGAATCAAATAATAATAATAATAAAATAGAAACTGACGACATTTCTAAATTTTTAGTAGAAAAAAAAAAATAAAACAAAATAAATATTTACTAGAAAAATGTCAATTACCAAGCATTAAAAAAAACAAACAATAGAAACATGTGTAACAGAAATTAAGAAAAAATTTGGCATTGCATTAACGGGGAAAAATATAATAAAAAAATAGCTAACATGAAATGTCGCATAAAAAATAAAATAAACATGAATAAAACAGGCAATAAAAAACTTATTTAAAAAAATTGGGAAACTGATTTGTCACAATTCCTTCCAAACAAACTTCCAGGTAAGTGTACCGCTATCGAATTCAAATTTTGTTGTTGATTTCGCTCTTCGTTTATTTTTTTACAGTTCATTTCTCTCTTGTAACCAATGATGACAACTGTACGTTTAATACATTAGAAGAGACATCAGCAACAACAACATCAGAAACAAAACCTGCAGCAACATCAGTAGCAAAACAACAAAGAAAGCGCCGTTGAACTGATAATGATGATCAACCTGTATTTTTATTTTTATTTTATTTTACATTTTGCTGTATGTTGTTTATTTTTGAAGGTTAACAAAAAGTCAACAGCAGTTTTGAGTCGTTATGAAACTGATGAGACAAGGGAGTTAAATTTTCGAAGTCTCAACTCAGAATTCGGTACTTCGCTGTCAACCAATACCAACTCACCTTTCCAAATGATCAATATTATAGATAATCGTCAGCGTTGTCAACTTTTAGATTTCAAAAGGCACTGAAACAAGTAAAAAAGCGCGTAATTCTTGAAAAAAAGCACTCAATTTTATTTTTTTTTAGTTCTATAAAAAAAATAGTTATATATCTGCCTGTTCTGTAAATCAAGCCGAGTTAAAACGAACTGTTTTAGAAAAATTAAATCCACTAAAAGCAAAACATTTTCAGACTTTTTTGTAGTTTTCTATTTTTTAGAGCTTAATATATCATATCCGATAGTGGTGTCTATTCGAGAAAGCGCGTCGAAGTAGGGAAAAATTACATGATAACAAAAACAAAATAACACAAATCTTTTAAAACCGGTAAATTTTGTATGATAAACAAAAACAATTTATGCAGCTTTGTTTTTGTTTGCCATGTATTTTTCACTTAGTCGACGCGTATTCCCGAATAGACACCATTATTTCATAGAAATGAGCTGGTTTTTCATAGAAATGAGCGGGTTATCATAAACAAGAAACTGTAACTTTTTAATCTGTTTTCATTCCTACTTAAAGACTTTGTACAATAAAGACCTGTCAGTTGTAGTTAGCTCTGTAATAACTATAATAACATATGTCAAAAAAATCCGACGTCAACGCAAAAATCTTATGTACCACATTGCAAAACCAACGCGATTTTGTGTTAGATCAAATGGCGTGCTTGTCTACAAATGGGGTATCCGCCCGCAATTTTTCATAGTACCAAACCTTTCATGTCCTTTCAAATAAAATATATTGAAAATCTCTCAAGAAATGTCGGAGTTATGTGATAATTAATATATCGGACTACCACTTTGTCCGCCCGATTTTCACTTCTATGGGATCAAACTGCAAGCAATTCATTTGAAGTAAAAAAAATAAGAGTTTTGAAAATTCGTTCATAAATAGAGGATTATGCGATAATCAATATTTCCCGGGGAGGGGATAATGCCCTACAGATTTTCAAAAAAGGAATTTTGAAAATCGGTTCCCATATGACAGTTTTATGCTTGGTGGAGCAAATTTTCCCACCATTTTTAGGAAAAAAATTATGCAACAAAACTGCAGAGTTTTGATTGAGGGGAGATAATTTCCTCACCGATTTTCGAAAAAAAATTGTTGAACCAAACAGCAAGCAAACCCTTTCAAACAAAAAAAGGAACTTTGAAAATCTGTTCACAAATAACAGAGTTATGCCATTACAAACATAACAAATACACGAATTCATAACCTTCTTCTATTTTGATGTCGGTTAAAAAATAAAGAAAATTACATATATCTTTTTCAGGATACTTTGGCATTTTAGAGGACTTTCTAGCGGGAAGCTATGTAATTTTTAATCAATACTTATAAGGAGGAGACCGAAACCTTTCGAATGAGACAAAATTTTACGCCACGTGATGCGCATGTAAGAGTAGAATATACTAACATATGTTTATGTATGTCAAATTTCGTGAAAACGGAAATTTTTTTAAAACTAAAGTGCCAATCAAACGAAATATGTACAAAAATTGGTTTTAATGGGGTTTGACAAAAAAGACAAAAGATGAAGCACCACTGATTGCTTGAATCAATTTTTTCATTCTTCTGCAAGAGTGCAAGATACGTGTTCAGGAAATAGTTTCATTAGCAAAGAATTTTACACTTGAAAAACATTTTTTAGATAAATATATTAATTTTTGAATTTTGGGTTTAGTGCCACCGTCAAAAAATAAAAGCACCAAAAATTAGACTAAAAAAGCACCGAGCACTAACTCCAAAATTTTTCGCGTCGAAAAGTTGAAAAAGCACTAAAAACGGTGCGAAAAGCACTGAGTTGACAACGCTGATAATCGTTTCGAACGGAAGTTTATATATATGCTGACGACGTGCAGCTTTATAAAAGTTGCAATGTCGCTAATATTTTCCTCTGTATGGGTGGAATCAATGAAGATTTGTACAAAATTAATTGCTGGGCAAATTCCAATGGATTATGTATAAACCCTGCAAAATCCAAATGCACTCTCCTATCTAAATCTAAGAGAACTTTTGATAATATGTATACAAATAAAAATCAACAACAATATTATTGATTTTGTGACAACTGCATCCAATCTCGGAGTAACTTTTAATGACAGACTTAGCTGGTCTGATCACATAAATGCTGTCGTTGGTAGAGTGTATGGTATGCTTCGAAATTTGTGGGTAGTTAAATATTCAACACCATTTGCTATTCGTATGCTACTAACCAAAACTTATCTCACACCGTCTCTCTGATACGGTGAAATTTGTTGTGAAATTTTTGCTAACTCCGATAGTAATGACCAACGTAAACTGAAAGTTGGATATAATAACATTGCCCAGTATATTTTTCAAATAGGCCGTCGCGAGCATATCTCGTCTTTTTCTTACCAGATCTTTCACATAAAGTTCAATAATGTCTTAAAATTCAAATGCCTTGTCCTTTTACAAAAAATTATCTCATATAAACAGCCGTCATATTTATATAATAGAATTATATTTGTCAGATCCAATCGCGGAAGGAAGATAGTTCAGCAAAAATACAAGAGCCCCTTATCTCAAAGACAATTTTTCATTTACCCGACAAGTCTTTGGAATAACTTGCCTAATAATATTCAAAATATAGGCAACGCCAACACGTTTAAAAGCGAGTTATCTCATTTCTTTATGTAACTTGTTTTCTTTCATAGATCAATTTTCTATTATTCACTTATTTCTTACTTTCTAATTTTTTTCTTTTTACTTCTTTCATCCTATAACTTTAAATATTTTTTAACTTCAACCTATACATTTTTGTGTTACCAATTCTTGTGATATATTATATTTTTCAACTAGTTCTATCTAGTATTTAATTATATATATATATATATATATATATATATATATATATATATATATATATATATATATATATATATATATATATATATATATATATATATATATATATATATATATATATATATATATATATATATATATATATATATATATATATATATATATATATATATATATATATATATATATATATATATATATATATATATATATATATATATATATATATATATATATATATATATATATATATATATATATATATATATATATATATATATATATATATATATATATATATATATATATATATATATATATATATATATTTATTTTTCTCTAATCTTCCAAATTAAATACAACTTTGATCTTTTCCCACTAGTACTATAATATATAACATATTTTTTCTTGTTGTGCCAAAAATAAATAATTTTCAAAGTTTTCAGGAGAGTAGAAATACTATTAAAGTACAGAATTGGACTTTTTTGTGTACGTCTTTAAGGAAAAATTAAAATTAAACATAACTAGCAGATATCGATTAGAATTTTTTTTATATTTTTCGTATTTTGACACATTCGAAACTGGCTATTGATAACTCGCAGAATAACAAATCTGGCGATAAGCCAAAATTTCAAAATATTAATAATTTTGTGACTAAACATCGTAGAATTGTGCTGCACACACAAAAAGACAGGCCTTATAATTCTGGATTTATCAATGCCGCTACTTACAAAACTGTCTTAACTCGAATTAAGTGCTTTTGTCAAAAGTCCACAGATATATACATTAAGATTCAAAAAAATTTCAGTTATAATCAGATAGAATTTCTTTTTATTTCTACAAATATTTAGAATTTTTTTCTAAACAAGATTTTTCTGTATTTACGCTTCTAAGCCTCAACTAAAATAGAAAATATATAAAGAAAAGCCGTTTGAAATACCGGATATAACACTTTAGCAAAAAAGTTACTTTGTCTGAAAACGTCTATCATTACCGATTCAATATGCCAACAAATTTGATATAAAAATCAATAACGATTTACAACCAAACATTTTCTCAATGTTTAAAAGGCTATATCTTCTGAACCAAGTAACTTAGTGATAAATAAATTTTATTTTTAAATACACTGATTTGTCCACTTTGATGTTGCTAGATTGGCTTTTCTCCCTCTGTGCGATGTACGAGTATGTAAAAATCATGCAGGAAAACCTAAGCTTTAAGAATGTTGAAACTTTTACCACCATGTTGAAACACACGTTGGGCTACTGGGTGTCAAAGTCGACTACCTCGGGCATGAAAACCCTTGTCGGCCTCATAACTTTTACTAAGATTATTCGATTTTAATGAATTTAAACTAGGTGTAAAGGAAATGCAGCTTATTGTTTTCAAACATCTTTAACATTTTCAAAGACATTCGGCTTTAGATATTTCAATTTTGGTTCTTGTCTTCGACTTGGCTCTATATTTCGTCAATATCTCCTGTAATAAATAGTATAGTCAAAATAAAAATAAAAATTTTATGATTTTTTACATAACTACTGATTAAAAAAAAATGTAGTTATCTCAATCGTGTAGTCTTTAAAAGAAATCAAAGTTAAGACTTTGAATGAGAGTGAAAAATGGCTAAATTTTGACAAAAATAGAGCTTAATTGTTCCAGGTTTTATTCAAATAATTTTTAAAACTTAAATATTTTATCCTCAATTTTTCAAAACAGTAGATAAAAAAATACCGGTATTTAAGTTTTATATCGATTTAAGCATGCACGCTACATCCAGCGTTCAGAAAAATACACATCGAGTTTTCAAATATCTCTGCAAATTATATTAGATATATTTAGGCCCACTATTACAATTTGGCAAAGCGGACGGATATACAGTTTATCTTTACTATAACATTATTTTAACTGAAAGTGAGCGATAGGCTAATGACAAGTCCATCCTACCTGGTAGGTTAAAGTAAATTTGTAATAATGATAAATACTGCTTTTAGCTATTGCCAAGTTGTAATAAGTTATGACATTGTAAGGCTTCCAACAATATTATCAGCTGATAAAATTTTAACAGTGTTATCGAACAACATGAACTTTTGACCAACAACAGCTACATATTGTTCTCGCAAACAATAATGGGTAGTGATGGCAACATGTATTTTTGCGTGAGCACTCGCTTATAGTTACAATTGAAAAGATTTTTCTTTGGGAATTTTTATATATATTTAAATTTATTATGTAGGGTATTAGCCAGTTCCTTCAGTCGAAAATTTTTTTTCAACTATGTCATTTGGTTTTGTACTATTTTTGCTTAACTTCTGTACTATTTTTAGTTTCTATGGTGGCAACGAGGCTATAATTTCAAATAAATTTTTTGTTATATCATGATTTAAATAATCTGGAGAAAAACACTAGTTCCATTTTAGTTGGATTGTAAATACCAGTCACTGACCTCGTTAAGTGCTGCCTCCAGCCAGATATTGCCATCGCCACATCGGCTGCGTATGCAACAGTTTTAATATAAATGGATTCCCGTTTTTTAAGCAGTTTATTAACAGCCAAATTTTATAGGAGGGATCATAGTACTCCACCTTGTGGCGTACCTCTTTGAGCACCCCTGATGTTTTCATTACTAGGCCCACGTTCTGGTGGCTACGGAGAATAACATTTAATGGTCGTGTTTTGTTTGACCCAATTCATAATTTTATGAGCACAGCTAACCTACTAGCCAACACATCGACAAAAATTCGTAATGTCACTGTTTCCGGTGTAGTAAAAGATATTCCCCGTAAAATGATCCAAGTTGAAGCTCCTTTAAATATATCTTCAGAGCAACCACTCAAAGCTCATTCAAAACTTCATCACCCACTTGCGACTTATGGACAAAAGTCGCTCGCACTAATTAGTAATATAGTAGAATGAGTATTTTTAGGGGCTTCCCTGACCTCTGCACTGACCTTCATTGAAGATCTATGTTATAAAAGATCACACAATAAAATAGGGACGGACGTAAGAACATACAAAAATATTCAACTTCAAAAATATTTAATGCAACTGATGCAAGAGCCACAATAAGCCAACAATACCTTGTAGGTAATTGTGGGAAAGAGTAGAAAAATTGTTTGAAGTTGTTGGCGAAAGAAGAGTATTAGGAAAATATTTTTCGTAATTTTTTCATAATTTCTTCTTTTTTTTCTCTGGCAATGGACAGTCGTTCGCGTTTATATTGATGCGTTGGGTGGATGGGCAACTCGTCCGCAGTCATTATGAAAGGAAATAAAAAATCTGAAAAAAATGTAGTTGTAAAAAATTGGGTATGCGTTTGAAAAAGCCTGCTATATTCACACACACACACACACACTCTCATGTATGAATTAAGAGAAATGTAAACATCCAAGCAGCAGCACAACAAATCTCCAACAGGAATAATTGTTATGAAACGTTGGAGGAAGTGGTAGTAGTCGTAGAAGCATTTTGAAGCAATCTGTTGGTGGTAGTGTGTACAAGCATTTTGAGTTTGTAATAGAATGCAAGAGTATGCAGTAGTATTGGTTGCGATATTCATACTACTTGTTCTAGTAAATTTTTTAGTAAAATTCAACATCTTTATGATACCCATGAAAAAGATGATGATGAAGCTGTGCTTCATGTACATGATTATTATTTTGAAATGATAATGATGTTTAGTTTTTTTTCTTTTCTTTCTTTGGATTTTCTGCAATTTTTATTTTCAAATCCTCAAAGTTGGTACAAAATTTGTTTCGTATCCTTTGCCTCCACAATTTTTTTTATTTTTTATATATTTACTTTTACTGTTCCCTTTTGACTCCGGCTTGCGTTTGAAATTTTTAGTGTTCTTTTTCTTCTTTTTTTAAATACAACATAGAACAGCGTTTGCAAAACGTTTCATTTTTAGCTTTTGCTCACAAACTGCATTTTTTGGGTTACTTGTTTGTGTGTAATTGTGTACTTTTGTGACGAAAAAAAATTTGTTTTCCTTGTTCTTTTTTTCTGAATTATTTTTTGTTGTGTTGCTGTCGTACTCTTACTTTGTCAATTTTGTTAACCTTTTTCTAATTCCTTTTTTTTTGAATTTTGTTTAAAAAAAATGTTATCGCATTTTTTCTTCTGTCTGGTTATATCGATTTTTTAAGCTGTTGTATTTTTTATGTCCATTTGTTTCTCTACACATTTTTTCGCTACTTTTTCCGAAAATTTTTCCAAATGTAAAATATATATTAAATTGTAGCCATCAAATACAAGATTTGCAATAGTATTTGTTTTAACTGTTATTTTTAAGTTGTTTCCTTTTTTTCGTTTTTAGCTGCGGTTTGAGGTTGAGCTGTATGTATGTTTTTCTTTTTTATTGCTGGTCATTAAAATGTTAGAAAATTCGTTAACAAATTTATTTAATTGTATGATTTTTTACATTTGGAAAAAGTTAATTTTGGTTTTTTGGCGTGTGGTGGGCTAAAGAAAGGGATGCTTAAAGATCTAACATAAAATTTTACTAAAATTAAATGTCAGTCTTAAGCATTTATCTTGAAGATTTTAAAATATCATCAGGGATCTAAAATGTCCTTATTACTTGTGTCTAATTTCCTCTTCATTAATTTCTGACTGAACTATAGTGGTAATTAATCATTCACCTTTGTGTCGCTATGCCTAGACATTCTTTGTGAATGTGTTAATTTCGTTAAGAGCGGCAGCTGTGTTTTTAATTCTGAACTTCTATGTTCCGGGTTTCTCCAAACTCTGTGCTGGAGCCAAATTACGGCATTCGGCATCAACCGAAATTTCGATAGAAACAAACTGAAAATTTCGTTCGATATCGAATGCCGTAATATGCCCCCTGACTTTCATTATGAGTGTTATACGGCTCCATGAAAAATCGCCCAAAACCAAATCGCCCAAAAATAGAAATAAGAAATCGCCCAAAATTTCAAAATGAAAAGTCGCCCAAAAAAAACTAAAAATCGCCCAAAATTTAAAAATGAAAAATCACCCAAAAAAATGAAAAATCGCCTAAAAAAATTAAATATCGCCCAAAATTAAAAATACCAAAAAAAAAATTTTTTTAATTATAGTAATTTAATTTTTATATTGAAAAAAAAGAAAACTTACACAAAACCATAAATAGTTTTCGTTTCTTACTGAATTGCAATAAAAGTATGAATAAAAGGCAATATTTTTTGAATATTGAAAATGAGCTAATAACGCCTAAAATTCTTCATATAATTAAAACAAAATATTTTATTTAATTTTTCCTGACGTTTCGTTAATTATTTGTTTACTTCATCAAGGGTTGGGAAATCTAAGTATTGAAAATTGTCGTAAGCGAAGCCGAGATTTGACATACCACAGAGTTTAAAATCCTTCCGCCCGGCCAAAGGCCGATTACACGAAAAGTCGTCGAAAGCACGTACTAAATTAAGCATTCCGAAGGCAACTTATATTGAAAATTATCGTAAGCGAAGCAAAGACTTGATTCCACCTGCACGAAAGATTTTAAACTCTATGGTATGTCAAATATCCGTTTCGTTTTTGACAATTTTTTATATTAGTGAAACTTGAAATGTTTAACTTGAGAAACGCTTTCGACGATTTTCCATATAGCCGGCCTTCGGCCGGGCGGAAGGATTTTCAACTCTTTGGTATGTTAAATCTCGGCTTCGCTTACGACAAAACACCCAGGTTTTATGGCGGGAAGCGAACACACGACCTCTGGACTGAGAGGCTAACATCGCTACTACTCAGCACTTAGGAAGAGATTATCCAATTTTATTACAAAGCCAACTTTTATTTTATATACTCAAAGGCTTCGGAATTGTTGAGAGAACAACGATGAAAAATATATACTTTTTATGCAAAATTCGAAATTTGTATTTTTTAAAATTTATAAAATATCGTAAATGGTTTAAACTTACCATTTTCATTAGCTGATCGTAAACCCATATAATATACATATATTACAAAAAAAATAATTTTAATTTCATTAAAATCGATGGATAAATATTGATTTTATTCTCAATAAAGTGAAATTAACTGATTTTTACAAGAATTTGAGTTTTGAAGAGCTCGCACCGATTGTATCATGACTTGGGTAATAGTTGTCCAATCTTATTACAACAACCACTCAATCTTATTACAACAACCACTCAAATTAACTTTCAGCCACTATGATAATTTTTTTTTATGTACTCAATAGCTTCGGAATTATTCAGACCACAACTATTTTGTAATAGATTAAAGAAACACACAGCCCGTTCTCTTTAATCTACTACAAAAAAAACTTCGGCGCTTACGCCAACGCCTTACACAATCAGGCCCAATGTATTTTTTTTTTGTGGCAAATTTGGAAGATTTACTTTTTTAAACAGTACTTTTCGAGACATTGATCTTTTAAATTTATTTTTCTTTAGATACCCTATTACAGGTATCCCTCGATTTACGCTGTGCTTTATTTACGCGATTTTGATATAACACGGATCACAACCATTTTTTCAATTACCCACTTTTTTACGCGAATTAATTATAAAACACTTAAAAAATTGTGGTAAATATCAATTGCGGGGCGAGCAACAATGTACTAGCACATAATTATTACAACTAAAAAGATTGTTAGTGTTTATATTAAATATTTTAGAAATGGCTCAAGCAAAAACATAATTACCAAACGTAATACAAGTCATTATACGATAAAGTTAAAATTTTGGATTGCTTGAAGAATAGAGAACAGTCTACATATCTAGTAAAATCTCTTGATTGAAATGAGTCAACAATAAGAGCAATAGAAAATATATTAAAACAAAATTCTAAATGTTGTTTTATGTTGGAGCCACTGATACTACAGCCAAACACATATGCTACGTCTGAGATAATTTAATAGAAAAAATGGACACAGCCTTATATATTTGGATCGAACATTTCATTGAGAAACATGTTCCACAGGACACTAATGTAATAAAAGTAAGAGCATTGATTTTATTAAAATATAACAACAAGCTTTGTTTCTAAACGATGGTTTGTATAGAAATAAACAAAAACATTTGTACAAGGCTAAGCTGCCACATACAAATAAAATAAGTAAGAGCAATTATTTAATGGTTCTTGATTTGACGCAATTTTTAAGTCCGAAACTTACATTTTGTTTGTATCTCATGCTTTGATTTACGCGATATGTTAAATTCCTGGTGCCAAAAAAAGATTCTGTACCTATCCCGAACATTATCTTACGCGAATTTGATTTACACGTACTTTTTTAGGTCCCAACAGACCGTGTAAGTCCAGGCTTACCTATATTTGTATTACACATATTTAAAAATTTCGAAAAAAGTTTGCATTCGCCAGAAATCAAAGTTATTCCTTTAGTTATTTGGAACGCTTAACGCGAATCTGCACTTCATTTTTTCTATCAGCTCTAGTTTTCGCGATATAGCGTTATGTAAAAAATAAAGGCACTTTCACCGCATATAGTAGCATAACTTGAGAAAGAGTTTTTCTATTCAGTAAAGAGCAAAAACCGAAACTCGAGAGCAAACTACACTTGAGGCCGTGTAAACATTATTTCCAAAGTTGCTCAGTACTTTCAGAGATATCATAAAATTTAACCAAAAAAAAAAATAAACATTTTATAAACAATTTGGAATTTTTTGTTTTTAAGAATGCATAAAAAATAAATATACATCAACAAGCTTATATTTCATTTAATAGATTGTAGCTAAATGTATTCCAAAAGAATTGACACATTTTGTATTGAAATTCTTGCAAAACTTTTGATTTCATTCATAATTCAGCGAGAGAAATGAATTGATACAAATTTAGTTTTCATACAACAGCAATTTCTGACTTTATGATGAAACAGAACTAAGTCTTCAACTTCAGGCAAAAACGCTTCCAAATAAACAGGCCCGAAACTAAATCGACGGCAGCAGCTTCAAAATACTCTTATATTATTGTTTATTTTCTTTTGTTTTTATTTTTCCTATGAAAAATATATGAAATTTTATTCAAACATGGCAACATTGTTGAGAGAATGAGTGGCTAAAACTGAGAGCATGAGAAAAAACTTTCTCAAAATAAAATAGATTCTATCCCATGACTGCTTTTTACGGCGTATGATTAATGTCAATTTATATGGAAAAACTCGTCTAGCCCCAGTTCTGTTTTATCATTTTGTGTTTGTGTTTGCTACTACTGTTGTATGGAAATTAAAATTTTATCAATTCAGTTATGTCACTAAATTGTGAATAAAATCAAAAAGTTGTAAGCCAATTGCAATGAAAAAAGGCTCAATTCTTTTTGAATATATTTAAATACATGCTACTGGACATAAAACTGACCCGTTGCTGTATCGTTATTTTGTTATGAAGTTTTAAAAACAAAAATGTAAAAAATTTTATAAAAAATTATTTTTTATAAAGCCAAAACTACTGTGCGGATTTAGAAATAATGTTTGTACGGCTTAAAGATTATTTTGTTGTCGAGTTTTGTATTTTTTAGTTAACTGAATAGAGCACGGCCTTCTCAAGTTATGATCATATATGTCCTGCAAGTGCCTTCATTTTTTACATAACGGTATATCTCGAAAACTAGAGCTGATAAAAAATTATCATTATATATTTTTTGCTTCTTATTATATCTTTTTGCGCGATTAAGCTTTTCAACTCTTAATAGAGGCAATATATTATCTTGTTTTAGATATAGCAGTCAGATATCTAAATACCAACTCTTTATTCATGCAATAAGTCTCTGGAACGATATTCCCCACAGCTCTCAAGTCATTAGTAACGCACAAAAATTCAAGAAAAATATTATCTGTCAATTTTCAAGGTAATTTTGCTCAGCTTAGATAATAATTTTATTATGAATGTCATATTGATCGTTTTGTGGAGTCATTAAGGCTTTTCATCAATTTTGATTTCAAAACTTTAAATTTAAAAATTTTACAATATTAAAAAATAAAATGTATGGTGGATTTTCATGATTTTGCAGTCATTATTTATATTTATATTTTATTGTATATTAAAATGTATTTTTGTATGTACTTGTACTGAGTTCCATACTGCAATATGAGACTTAAAGTCTTGTGTATGGGATATCGAAAATAAATAAACAAATATAAATAAAAATAAATAAAATATTTAAAATCCGTATAACATATGTAGTTGGTAACGGGTAACATTTTTCCGGAACGCGATGTACTGTGAACATGTGTTATTCTTATAGTCCAAACAAAAAAAATTTTTTTTTAAGTTGTATTGAGATAGAAATTTCAATACAATTTAAATACAAATTTCGATCGATATCGAATGCCGTTATTTGGCCTCAGATATTTTCACTACATATAATGTAATTTACCAATTTTTTGCCTGATGCTAACAATTTTACTCCTAATACGATGGGAACAAAATGTTCCTTAAGATATGAGAATTTTTATTTTTGCCTTAATGGAGCGACTTAGAATGGTGAATTTTGAAAAAAGACGTAAAAAATTGCAAATTTTTTTAATCTTAACGCCTGTAACAAAATGAATTTTGATCCGACCATAACAGTATACGTATTGTCAAAAAGAGGAAAAACATATTTTTGCAACTGCGTAAAATTTTTATGAATAGCTCTCTAGATTTTTGCAAATACAGCTTAATGAACTGCAAATAACAAATTTTTTTGATAATATCTTGATAACGTTTTTTAATTAATACATATTTTTGTCAGATTCCTGTACAGGAACCCCAATTGAACTTAAAAAACCTTTAAATTTTTAGTCTAATTTGTTTGTTGCATAGTGTTATTGAGGATATATTAAAATAACGAAACTCAGCTTATATATCAGAAAGGATACCATAACATATTATTTTTTGTTAAGTGATCTTCACACAGAAAAAAAAGGAATGTAAAACCAACGTGACACAATTGTGATTTAAAATCATATAAAATTTACAAGAAATAATTTGTGGTTTAAGTGAGTTAGTACCTATTTGCTTTGTTCATTGCTACAGTTCACAGTTGTGCTTAGTTGTGTGACTTGTTGTTGTTTGTTCTTACATATCTCGGCTATGTAGACGACAAAAAACGAATTATCAGTGAAATTTTATTGCTGCTGTTTTAAAATTACCATTGTTTCATATTAGTTTTAAATGACAAATTATTAATGTAACCTTTTTCAATGTTAAAACAACTTTGCTATAAATGCTACATTTTATTTTAAATCAACATGACTATAACTTTAATTTCAAATTGGTTTTATGATAAATAATCATTTAAATCATGTTGAATTAAAATGAAATTCATTTTACATATATTTAGTGTACAGCTAAAGTAAAGTTTGAAGCTGTTGTGGGTGGAGTGGTTAGCGTGTGGACTATCATGCAAGTGGTACGAGTTAAAATCTTGGCTGGGGGAGCCAACTACAACACAAAAACATAAATGTGAAAATAAGGCTAAGTTCCTGTCCAAAAATGTCGGCCTTAAAAAGTACTGAGATCAAAATAAGGACCAAGTTCTTGAAAGGTACAATAACATCTTATTTCTAGGCAACCTGTTCGCTTGGCAACATTTTTCCCACAATTCTTTCCCATATTAGAAAGGCAAAAAATATATTGCCAAGCTAACAGTTTGCCAAGAAATTAGGGATGGGCAAAAATATCGATATATCCATATTTTCCTAAAAAATATCGATACATATCGTCGATATTTTTAATTTCGATATATCGATATTTTTTTCCAAATATATCGACAGTATCAAATTTGATATTTTTAGCCTTGGTTTTGTTTTTCGTGCAATTTTTAAAAACATTTCGGCATAGTCTTCATCAAATAGAATATTACTAACAAAATCTTTTGTTTTATTTAAAATATTTTGTGTATTCGAAAAATTATCATTCTTTGAATGTAATTTTGCTAATGTATGTTCCATGAAATATTGCTGGAACAGTAAGGATCTTGGAAATTAACCATTTCCAGCTTAATTATTTATAAGAAAGGTAATTTTTTTGTTTTATTTTTAAAAAAATTTGGGGACTACATATTGGGGTATTCATTTTAATTGACTTTTCAATTGTTCGATTAATCAATTAATCGAAATTAAGGTTTTTAAATTACTCGAACAATCAAGTAAAACTTTTATTTCGCTCGAGTTATTCGAGTAAGCTTTACTGCTAAAAATTATTCGAATTGGTCGGGAAATTTTTGAATTACTCGGTTTTTTTTTAATTTTTGTGGACAAAAATAAAATATGTCAAGTTTTTTTACGTTTTTATATATTTTATTAATAAAAAAACAAAAGAAAAAACAATATTTCTACATATATTTGATCATAAACTGATCATTTAAAATAGTTGTTTACTATTCAAATGTATCGCTTAGAGAATATTTTGCGCTAGGAAATATTTAATAATATTCAGACCTGTTCTGTACTTAAAGCGGAATAAAAATAACACGAATTAGCATAGAATTATTGTTATAAATATTATCTTGTAACAACAAAGCTTTTATAATTCCGAACTTTTTCATTTCACTTGGAGAACAAACCAGGATAATCCATTAAATAATCGAACAAAATCAATATCTTTAGTCCTAAAATATAATGATTTTTATTAATTTCATAGAATCGTTGACGCTGGAAAAATTTAGAAAAATGAATTAAAAAACATTTCCAATTTATCGGGTCAAATTTTTTTTCTTAGATCCATAAAGTAATATTTTATATCACAAAAGTATTTTGTTGCTCTTTGAATTTTTGAATGCTTTAAATTTTTCATTGAATTTCGCCTGTAGATTACATTCGATATTTTAATACGAAAAATCTAGTTGACTAGTTGCTCTCGAAATATCATCTTTGCTTAAAATAGCTTTTGTTTGATGGTTATATGTCAGATTTTTTTTACAAGATATTTGATTGAAGTTGGTTCCTTCCCCCCGATTATTGTTACTGCATATTTATTTAATTCTATGATCATGTGGTCTATTAGTATGAAATAACATTCGAATTGGATGGCAAAGTTCATATAATTTGAACACATTTGCCAGTTCCTATTACGAAATCTGCAAAAACTCATTAAAAAACCCCCCACCTGGATGAAAACTTTCCGTTTTCACACTTTTCTTAGTACTTTTACATCAAGACCTACCTGTGCCAAATTTCAGCTTTCTAGCTATACTGAAAGTGCCCCACACAAAGAAGGGGCACCCTACTCCCCCCAAGTGAAAAGTGACCGTTTTCAGATGTTTCTAGTTAATTGCTCACCAAGACCTACCTGTATACCAAATTTCAGCTTTATAGCTATAGTGGAAGTGCCCAATAATATTGATGAGTTAGTGAGTGAGTCAGTGAATATGTAATAAAATATGCACTTTTTAAACCTTAATATCTCGAGAAGCTATTATGGCTCAAATTACACATATGATGTTACCTCCATAGGTAACTTCATAGGTGAAAACCTTATATTTCAAGTTTAATTATTTTATGATTAATGTGAGAGCGTTAAAACTGATCGAATAGTTTCGTATAAATATATACACTGTGAGGCTGGGACTTGGCCTAGAAACGGTACTGCAATATTAAATCAACATGAAATATAGTTATTTCAAAAGGATAAATGTTCCTTCAAGATTGTAGTAAATCATGTTGAACTAACATGCAACGCCTATGAAGCAAAATCACTACTGAAAAATCTTAAATTTACCTGGTTTTCGATGATTTTACTTTGAAAATTTTCTGTGTGATCCAAAGCTTTCTTAAAAGTTTAATCATAATGTTCGTAACGTTACCTTAATATATATTAATTTTTTTTTTAATTGAGCTTTTTCCCTATTTCGATGTATTTGGAGTTAGGTAACGAAATATGCAAAACACACGACTTGAAAAAAGAAAAATGAGCTAGGTGTTTTTTTTTATTAAGGTAGCGATATGATTTCGTAATTGAATCAGTAGCTTAGAAAGTTTAGATTTATTATCCTTTTTGTTGCCATTGCCGCCACGGTGCATTTGCTACTCCTAGAGTGGTGTATTTTTATTTTCGCTATTAACTAAAAACAAGTTCATCCTTTATATTCCATTTTATGTAACCCAATCAATTTTTCTTTGCTAATTGTATTAATAAAAAAACTTTGTCAACCACACTCTCTGCTTCTCTTAACCATTTGTAAAAAAAATAAATAAAATGAAATAACCAGCAACACAAACCAGTAACAATTAAAAGACAAGAAGTTTATAAGAAAGAACTTTTATTTTTTAAACAAGAAAAAGTAATAGAATTAATTAACTGTAGAGAAACACAAAAATACAAATTAAGAAAAAAAATTTAAATAGACGAACACCCACTTTCTGGAAAAAATATAAGAAAAATCAAAAGCACGGCCTTATCATAGAAATACTTGATGGAATAATGAATAGGAAAACAAGAAAATAGGAAATAAAATCCATAAAATGTTGTTAAAAAAGATTTTTCTAACAAAAACAAACATAAACTTAATATAGACAGACACAATCACATGTGTGTTAAGAAGAAAATAAAGTAATTGTCCTTGATAACAAGGGTTATTTGTTGTATACTGGCAACCAGCAACATATTTTATAGACTGGTCAAAACAAGCACCGACACAACATAGTGGTAGCAAAAAGGAAGTTTCAAGTTCTTTTTTATTTTCTTCGCTTCTTTGTTTTTGCTTTTATTACTGTTATAAAAGGCAACGACCTACAGAGTAATCTTAAAGAAAAACTTGTCCATAACCAGTGTGACCATATTAGCTTTTTTCGAGCTATATTTAACTTTATATTTTTTTATTTAGCTTGAAATATTGGGCTTAGCTTTTAGCTCTTTTTTTAAGCTTTTTTTTAAGAATTTAGCTTTTTCTAGTTTTTTTATAAATTTCAATTGCATGTGATTTGTCCATTTTCCGGAATAAATAAAAATGTTTTCAAGAATAAATTTATGTATGGTAACCATATTATCCGTACCAAAGCAGATTGATAACAGGTGGCCCTATTAGTCCAGGTGATAATCAGCTGACTAGAGCAAAGTGTCAAAGTTTATGTAAAAAAAAACTAAACAACAACTTATTTATGCATTTAGCTTGACAGATTGGTTAATATTAGTTGTTGTTGGGTCACTAATAAGGCCTTTTGTTATTAATACGCTTTGATCCGTACCATGTCCAACTAAAAAATATGCAGATTTATACTTTTCAAAAGATCGCTAAGACCCGTCGATTGTGAACTCAAATTCAGCGTATTGTAAAATATTTTCTATTGAGTTATCAATTCTCTATGAGAATTTCAGCATTTGTCGAGTTTTGCCTATTGGATAGTTGGACATGGTAGGATAGTTCAAAAAACATACAAAAACCTGGTAGCGCAGAAGCAATAAAAAACAATAAGTGCATCCGACTTTATATGATGGTGTTTTGGTTTTTTTATTATAGCATTTTTAGTTTTTAACCGATTTTGGTCCATTATGGCTTACAATTTTGGAGATTGAATATACCACTTAATAAAATTGGATTTCGATATTATTTACTGTACAAAACAGCTTCCAAATAGACAACTGGTGAAAAAAGATAAAAATTTTATAAAATGTTAAATTTGATCCCTCATAACTCAGATATAGATCAGTTTAACGAACCAGCCTCTGAATCAGGATGGCACTTTAAAGGTAAGCATATGTACATCGTAAAACACGAATGTATAGTTATGTGGCCGATGGCCGATATTATTTTTTTTATTTCACTCGTGTTTAGCACATCCCATTTATCATAAAAAATTCATTAGAAACTTTATACCTTTTGCTTGTAAAACAGTGTAATATAAGTAGACAAACACTTTCTAAGTTCGCAAGTGTTCGCATATGAAAACAAAGTTTTAGTACATAAACTTATAAGTCAGCACTAACTAATTGAGTAAAGTACTTGTCTTCAAATCTGAAAGAGCACGCCTGTACAAAAAAAAGGTGTGAAAAAATATAAATAAATCTAGTGTCTATAAAAATTTTTTTCATTTCATTTTGTTTACTTTACTACGTATTTTTTTAGCTTCAAGCAAGTCAAAACATAATAAATTCAGTAAAGTTCGACTTTGGCTCACACACAAAGGGTTCCGTACGAATGCACATATATCACTTTTCGTTTTTGCCATATTTTCCATTTTGGCAATTTTTTCGTTTAATTGTAGTTTTATTTTAATTTGTTTAGTTTTGACGCTTTTTTCGTTTTGCTGACTTTTTTTCCTGCGATTTTTCGTTTATGCCGGATTTTCAGTTTTTCCCCGGTTTTTACCGATATTTTTAGTTATAGCGATTTATTTAACTTTTGGCGCTTTTTTCAGTTTTGGTTCTTTTTTTGGTTTGGGGATTTTTTTCGGTTTCTGGTATTATATTTTAGTTTTAGCGTTATTGTTTGTTTTGACAATTTTTGATTTTAGCGATTTTCTTTAGTTTTGCCGCTTTTTTCGTTTCGATGGTTTTTTCCATTTTTTGGAATTTTTTTTTTGTTTTTTACGGTATTTTTAGTTTTAGTGATATTTTTAGGTTTTATTTTTTTTACGGTTTTTTTTTGGGTTTTGGCTTTTTTTAAATTTTTTGGAAATCTTTTTTAGTTTTGATGGTTTTTTGCGTTTTAGCGATTTTTTTAATTTTGGTGCTTTTTTCCTGTAAGAGCTTTTTTCCTTTGGCGATTTTTCGTTTTGACATTTTTTAGTTTTGTTATTCTTTAGTTTTAACTTTTTTTTTTAAATTTCAAGAGTTTGCCTGTTTCGGTTTCCAAGATACAGCTAATTGTCTAAATTACATAGTCAAATTACATTAACTCATAGAACACACTTTAATTTTTATTGTTTTCAATATCAGTGTCAATTGTTATAGTCCAGTTTACAGATTACACCAATTAACACTAACTTTGAAAGTTTAGAGTGTCTAAATATATGTGTCTGTATATTACATTAGTATTTCAGAATGCTTTGTTGATCGCTTTAGAACACCCTTTAATTTGTAGCTGCCACATACTTCTTGTACCGGTCAAAGTTTTACATATTCTGTGAAAATTTCAGGTCCGTAGCTCTTATGGTTCCTGAGAAAACAGCCTGTGACAGACAGAGGGACAGGCAGACAGACAGATAGGCTAATAGCGTAGCGAAAACAATAGGGTGCCTTTACACTTTTGGTGTACGGAACCCTAAAAACTAGCTAATTGTTGTGACAGAAATAAGTCTTTATAGAGTCAAGTTATAAGTAGTTACGATTTAAATCCCCAGTAAGCTGAGTTTTTGCTGGGTACACCCAATATATTTCGGGAAACAAACCAAGCTATGATTTTAGGTAATAACAAATACACTTTTCTAATGCAATATCGGAAGTATTTTGTAACAAATTTTCAAATTGTGCACTAGTTTTTAGATGTTGTCTTGGGAGAATAAAATTTGCAAAATATACGGTAAATGTAAATAAAAAGAAAATCGCCAAAACCAAAAAGTGGCAAAACAAACAATAACGCTAAAACTAAAATAGAAAAAAGCGTCAAAACCAAACAAATTAAAATAAAATTACAATTAAACGAAAAAATTGCCAAAATGGAAAAAATGGCAAAAACGAAAAGTGATATATGTTGGTAAATTAGGAAATGAATCACTGGGTTGAAAATGGATATTTAAATGTTCTAAAGTACGTTGCTAAAGCATATGACTAAAAAATAGATATCAAATACGGAGTAACAAATGGTTGCCAGTAAACTTGTACACTGTAAAGCTGATTGAATTCGCATATGCAGTAAATTTGTGCAAACGGTCTGCAGCACTAATAAAAATGCTGCCGTAGTTGCAGCAATGTGGAACAGCACTTTCAATTGTTTGCGTAAAAAATTTTTGCCGAAGAAAAATATTGCCAAGTGATAGTTTTTCAACACAGAACTTTGATTGTTGCACAATTACTGAATTTATTTTTTAGTTTTATTTGCAATATTATTTCAAAATCTGGTCACACTTTCTACAGCATAAGTATATGTATATGTATTATGTACACTCTAAAACCTTACTTAAAATTTACGATTTGCTTTTTACTTAAAAATTTGTATTAAAACCAAAAAAATTCGTAATTCTATATTGAATAATTTCCGGAATTTTGTGTTTTAAACCAAATTTGTAAGTAAAAAGCAAATACCTTTTTTTATTCATACTACCCATTGTCTAAATTTGTATTGAAAATTTTTCCTTGTCTAAGATTACATGGATTTTGTAGTTATTTTATTAAAGAAAATACCATTCAAATTAAACATATTTAGTCCAAGTGGAAAAAATTTTACATGAAGTATAATACGTCTATGGCTGAATGGTAGATACGTCAGGCTATCAGTCAGGAGGTCGCGGTTCAAACCTGCACGCAGCCAATCGCTTTTTTTTAGTAAAAACATTTTGTACAAAAATAATGCGTGTGTAATTTCAGGTCGATAATAATCGGTAAAGTGTTGCCGACTATTATCAACCTAATTTTCAACAAAAGTGTTCTATAGTATACACTCTAAAACATTACTTCAAATTAAGGATCATCTTGTCTATTTTATTAAAGAAAAAACCTTTCAAATTAAATATATTTAGTCCAAGTGGAAACAATTTTACATCAAGAATAATACGGCTATGGCCAGGAGGGCGCGGTTCAAACCTGCACGCAGGTTTAATAACAACATTTTGTTCAAAAATAACGCGTGTGTAATTTTAGGTCGATTATAATCGGTAAAGTGGTGCCGACTATTATCGACCTAATTTTCAACAAAAGTGTTTTAGAGTGTAATTCAAAGTAAAATAACTAACAATAACTGTTTTTGGTTGCATGTAAATGGCCAATGTAATATTCTCTATAGAACAAGTAAAATAGTTTTGAGAGAATCTCAGAGAGTAAAACTGTTAAAATTTAGACTTCTTAAGTTAATATCTATGGTATGGATACAAGAAAAACAGACCGGTATCTAATTATTGCACAATAATGCTTGAAAAAGGTCTAAAACAGACAGACGAACAGACTGACATCAAATTAAAAATACTCATGTTTCTTTTTAACATTTCCTAAGAGCAAAGATTCATAAGAATCTGCTATATATCATTTAAAAATGATGGGCCTTGTTAGAGCAACTCACTATTTGTGCAAAGTTTCACTAAAATCGGTTAAGTAGGATTAAGAATATTTTTCTTAAATTTTTCTCAAGTTGTATTGTAGTGGGCACGTATTTTGTGAGCAGCGTTGCCATTTGTCAAGTTTCCCTTTATTTGCAAGTTTTTGAGATGCCAAAAAGTTGTAATTTTATATAAAGTTTTTTCAAGTTTTTTATATATATGTACATAATTTAAAATTTGCAGTATAGTATATCGGATGAAAATATAAAGTGATTGTTTGTTTATGCAATGATACGATCTAATATTTTCTCACTCCCTTATTACTGCAACAGTGTTTAATCGTGTTTACTCCCTCTACAACTAATCCGTTTTTATACATTCCTTAAAATGAATTCCAAATATAATTTGTTTTTGTTTTCTTTTAAAATTTTGGCACTTTTGTGGAAAAAAAGTTTTTTGGGCAAAAAAAAATTTTTTTTTTACAAATAAAAAGTTTTTTTAAAAAATATATGGTAGCGCTGTTTGTGAGTAAAGCTTTATTAAGAATCAGCTAAACACACGTATTTAAAGAAGCATATTTACTTTGTATGGGCGAGACACCGCCTACCTTTTGTAGCATAATATTATATTGCCGTGCGAAGTCAACGAGTATGTAGGCCGACTCGATATCAGTGTTGCCCATTTTTAAATACAAAATAAAAATTTTATTTTTCACTCAAAAAGCTTCTTTTAGTTAAAATTTATATTATGTATTTAAAACAACGCGAGGAATATGTAAACATGCAACTAACAAGCATGAAGTATTTGCATTGAGGAATGAATTTATTAAATTCAGACACTGTTAGACTTTAAAAGAAGGACCTAATAAGTACCAATTTTCCTTGATTTACACGTTCGTGTAACTTGAATATTTTGATTTTTTACAATGAAAAATCGAGTAATCTAGATAGGTATTTTTAAACATACTATAAGCAATCATTGCAGTATAATAGCTTCCAAAAACATAGAGAGACTTTATCTTCAAAATGTTTCCCAGTTAAAATTTAAGGAAGCTTATTTGTAAGATTCTGCTGAAATCTTATCAAAAGTTTCTAACGGGCATAAAATCATCTGAGGCTCGATTTATTGCATAATGTCTTTAGTTTAATATTTATATAACAGAAGACATAAATCCTGCAAAAAAAGCTACATATTCAATAGTATACACAGAAAAAATTATCACCAAAAAATTTTGAAACAAAAGTTTTTCTAAAAATATATTTAATTTTCATTAAATGTTCTTTACATACGAGGTATTCCATTTACCCACACATTTTTTGTTATAAATAAAGAATATAAAATTTTTAATTAAAAAAGGTTGCGACTCGCAAGGCCATTAAGCTTGAAGTCGTTGAATAACGGGTAGACACTGAAAGAACGGAATTCCTGCTCAGAGTGGTCGTCAGAAAGCTGCGAATCTTAGTTTTAAAGAGTTATGACTTTCAGCATAAATTCTGTAAATTTTTTTAGTATAACGTACACAAAAATTTTGGTATAGTTGTCTATTCAAATTGTTTTTAGCTATATTACGTATTTACTATTTGCCAAAAAAAAACAGTTTTCACATTTCTAAAATGTAACGGGTGTGACCGACGGGTGTGACCTAATACGAAAATTTCAAAAATTCGAAGAAATAAAAGTTTTTATTGATTTCATTAATATAAATAATATAAAAATAAGTCAGAAGAAAATAATAACAGATCAAATTAATTACTATTGACAGCAGAATACTCAAGCTGAGTATTTTTTGAAATTCAATAAAAAGCGAAAAAATATATTCTTTTCAGAGATGAGAGTTTTTATTAATAATGAGAAAGGGAAGAAAAGAAAATCTGAAATAAATATTAAACATACAAAGAGGGAGAGCAAAATATTTCCTGGATGATCATTATTTTATTTGTTCTATAATTGTCATTATCAATTGAGAGACTTTTATTAAAAATAAGAAAATAATTTTTTTCTTGCATAGGGCCGTTTTACGTGAATTCACTCATAACTCTTTGACTCTTATTTACGACGGTAAACACCAAAAACAACAAAAAAACTGTGTCGAAAAAAACCCTCGCTGACAACATACACACATATAACAATAAGAACAATGATAGAATAAGTAATACGATTGTACCAAGTTTGTTTACTAAAGATTTTTAAGTGAATCAATTCGTTAACGTCGTTGCGCTAATTCTCATTCATTTTTTTAGATTCCAGACAAAAATTTTGTTTCATATATTACAAAATAGCAAGTAAATCTTGTTGTTTGGTTTAGTAAATTGTTTTGTTCACAGTTTGTAAATAGGTTTAGACAAATTGTTTTATAGATCTAAACAATTTGTTTTTTTTAATGAAATTGTTGAGATATTTTTGTATATATTTACAAATTTTTAGGTCTGTTTCTAGACAAAAGATTTACCATTTCATTGAATTGCTTTAGAGAAAATGAAATTTAGTTTTTTCTGTGTAGGTTTCGTACAGTACACATATAAAATATATAAATATTGTTGAAAAATATGCAACTTCTCTGAATGTATCACCAATACCAAACATTCTAAGCAATATAATGCAGCGCTAGAAGAATACAGAATACAGACTAATACAAAATAAAGTCTTTCTTTGAAAAGGATCAAAATTAATTATACTCCTTATGTATTTCGATTTATAAAAGCACTTATATATCGAGATAATATAAAAATTTTTCGATTTGTTTTGTATTGTATTGTATTGAGGAATGGATATACTAACACAGTGCTCTTCTAAAAGTAACTCAAATTAAGTTTAAAATGTAAAAATTTTAAATATTTAAAAGTTTTTTTTAAGAGTAAATATCTCTTTATCTTTTCGACCAAGCAAAAAACTTAAAAATAAGGTAAATCTTCACATATGGTAACACTGCTCTGTGTAGTAAAAGTTGTAAACGAAGCTCTTACCCCTTTAATTTCGAGTAAATTACGAAAAACGTTTAACAATCTCGAAATACTTCTGTTTTTTGCAATTTACTCGAAATTGGAGTGTTAACGGGACAAATGGACCTCATATTCGGATTCACCGCTTGGAAATACAATATATTTTTTCTTTTATGTTTTGTGACTGCTTGAAAATCATACCTTTTCCGCTACTTACTAGGGTATTCATTTTAATCGACTTTTCAATTGTTCGATTGATCAATTAATCGAAATTAAGGTTTTTAACCTTTACGTCAACAGCAGCATGCCTGGGTATGTCTTTAGTTTTGAAAGCACGCTATTTTAGAAAGTAGCCATTGTATCGATGTGCAATTTTATGATATCCTTAGCAAAAGGGCAAAAGGCAAATCCCAGAAATGGTCCACCAACGGCAGAATTCTAGTGTTGTTAAAACTGTTTATAAAATATATATAAAGGATTTTTGGATGATTCTTTTATGAATGGCAGGGATATACCGTACATCAAACAAAAAAAAAAGACCGAGCCTTGCGTTTCATATCGGATGCTATTTTTTTAAGTGTTTAGTTACACATGTGACCGTAAGCTTAAGTTTTAATTTTTGAGGTCGGAGGTAATCGGAAATACTCCCTATCTTGAAAATAAGGGAGTGGTTATTTGTTATATTATCTCGTAAACTATAAAGAATATGAGAATTTTGTTAAAAGTTTTCTTTTCGATAATAATACTATCTACAACTCCACTAAACACATTTTTGTTTTAAATTGCATAATTAAAAAGTTAATGCTATTAAGAAAAAATGTAGCGTTCGTCACGTAGCGTGCGTCACTAGGGGTTCACGGCTTTTACAATAGAAAATATGTTTAGGCTGTAAATAAGTTATTTTAGAATTTCCTTATATTTCTCTTCCCATTATGAATTAGATTTTGAAAAAACACTTCAACTTTCAAAGATACTTCCACATTTTTATACCGTACGTAACAAAACTTTGTGATCAATTATTTCGCAACGAAGTAGATGTTCAAAAATTATGTTTTATGCCATTCGAAAGTACAATTCAATATTAATAAACAATATGCATAAGTTGAAGGTATCTCTTTTGAAAGACCAAAAAATATTTATATTTAAATCTGCAAACGCGTAGCCGTTGTCACGCAGGACTTGTCCATATAATAATATAAAAATATTTCTACAACTTTCGATGGATAATTGGCCTCAAAATGTAATCCATATATAAATTTTTTAAATATTATACTTCATTTAAAAATAATTTGTTTTAAATTTCGGATAGGTTCAATGATATATAATTTTTTATAACTCACATATTTCGCAATCGATAATTCATTATTATTTAATGTCTTTAATTTATTTGCTTCACGTTTCTTTTTTCATTGTTTAAATTTACTCTTCAATGGTTTTTTCAAAACTTACTTCATTTTCTTAATTTTCACTTTCGCGTTAATTTATAATGAATAAGCAGCGAAAGAGAAAGAAAAAAAAGAAATTATACAAAAAGAATTTGGTATAGGTTCTTGAAACACAATCAAGAAGTTTCATCTTACACTGTTAAACTCATTTAAAGTCAACAACTGGACAAAAGCAAACAAAAAGTTGTTAAATTAATAAACGAAAGAGTAGAAAGAAAATTTTAAATAAAATGCTAAAGAAAATCCAAAGAAAATGTAAAGAAAATTCTAAAGCAAAATATTTAAATTTTGAAACTTGCTAAAGAAAACCTTAGAATAGTAAAGCATTTTTTCTATTGTTTGTTTTTTAGACATTTATGATTTGCAATAGTCATACTTACATCCACATTACCATTCCACATGTAGTGCATCCCCACTGCTGTGGGATCATGATGTGTTTGCCCGGTCATGTGCTCAGCCATGACAGCACTCATCCAATGAACTAAACCCTGGGTAGGATTTTGTCCTTGTACACCACCAATGGGCATATTGGAGCCGCTACCGAAATGGTTTTCTGAGGACGATGATATTGCTGTTGCTTGTCTGTGTTTATGTGTCTTGTGGCTTTGGGTTATTTCTGGATGCTGGTGCTGTTGTTGATGCTGATGTTCAATTAATTCCGATTCGTCAATGGGTTTCAATGAGTTGCTGTAGGCTTTGGAAGGATGGTCAAGATTTAGATGTGTATCGGGTGGGGGTGTTGGTGGTGTAGAAGGATTTGTTATGTGTGCCGAGTCGGTGATTGTGTTATTGTTGGCTTCAACTTCAGAATTTGTTTGGGGCCAAACGTAATTTGTTGGCTTCTGAAAAAAGTGTTAGAAAAATAAATTAATTATTAATTAAAATATTTCTTAAGTAAAAGAAAATTTATTAATTAACAAGAAAATTTAGTAGAACGCATTACGCTGAAAGTTAAAGTTTATTTTTTGCTAAGCTTAAACAAATTCAGTACATAAGTTTACTTTTTAATAAAACAATAAAAAATATAGCAAAAATATATAAGAAAGCTTTAATCGCCTGTATTGAATATTTTAGTCGCAAATACTTGTGTACATATGTAGTGAAAGAAACTACCTGTAGATTGGTCGCTAAAAATTTAAAGTTGGATTTCTTATATCCCTAATCGATGGCTATTTATAAAAACTACGATAAAAAATTCAGATCAATCGGTTACGATTAAGGCGTGTCGCACGTCCACCAAAATTTTAGCAAATTCTGTTTTAATGTTTTTATATCTCACAAGAGGTGTCGCATGCTTAAAGTTCATTTTATGGGTATAAGGTATCCACAGAATATAATTATATAAAGCTGTAACATATTGTTTAAAGTTCCCGATACACAAATAAATAGTGCTATCAACGATAAAAAACAAATACATTTTTTCTAGTTTCCAGCAACATGCCAAAGGATGACAGTTCAATTCTAGACATTTCATCATTTGACAGCGTATTTACTTCCTAACCTCAAATTTGCCCACCCTTTATTAGTAAAATTGTGTATTTTCGCTAATTTTCTATTAGAAATTAGAAATGAGATATTTTATCACGGTATAAAGTATCCTTAGTTTGAACCAGGAGTCTAAAGTAATTACATACCTATTTACATAAAATTCCGTTCAGTGATTTTTGTGTGATACCTGTTCGGACAGACAGACAAACAAAAATGCCAAAAGTTGGTGTTTTGTGTTCTACATCGATTCTGTTTACGTCACCAGTTTTATTATATGTATATATTTTTATAAAAAAAATTTTGATTTATAAGAGGCTTATAAAACAAATTTTTGTATGTATATTTGTTTTATTAATCTGTTATAAGTCAGAAATATTTTTTATAAATAAAGACAATAGTATTACAAAAAAATTATTTTATAAATTTATTAATATGATTATTTCGAACTTATTTGCTTGTGAATCCAAATTGATTATTAGGTTAAGGATCGCAACGTTATATTCAGAAAGAGTCGGGCAGGATTAATATTCCAAGGAACAAGTGAAAAATTAACAAACATATTATTTTCAGCGTACACAGCAGAACATAGCAGCGCAACTTTCAGAAACCGCTACACTCCCATCATTAGTGCTCATGTCTATTTTGCTTTTCCCAACTTCTAAGTACCCCTGTGGCTGAGTGGCAGCGATGCTAGCCTGTCAGTCCAGAGGTCGTGGATTCAACTCCCGCCACAGACCCTGGGTGTGTTCCGCAGACAAGCTAATCGCTTCGCTGTGTGTGTGTGTTTATAAAAAAAACAAAGTTGGCTATGTTGATTGTGATCTCAATTTTTATGAATACTAACTTTTCGTGACAATTTAATACGAGTATTACATATACTTAAGTTGATCTTAACTGCACTGTCTTATCGGCAGTTCCAAGTGTTATCGTCAATTTATATTTTTTCATTCCCATTTTTCTGATTTTTTTTTTGTTTTACTTTAGTCAAACATTTTTGTTCTACTTAAGTTAAACTTTTTTGTTTAACTTAAGTCAAACTTTTTTGGTTTGATTCTATACTTTAGTATATATGAATATGTAAACATGTGAAAAGCGAGGCCACTAGCTTAGCCTAATAATCAATTTGGATTTACAAGCAAATAAAATCGAAATAATCACATTAATAAGCAATTAGCACTGGCTTGTGCTTTTCACATGTTTACATGTTCATATATCTGTGGTCACAAGCCTTAACCGCTTAAGTCGTTTTCAAAATCTTTCGGGAGAGCTGTTTAAAGTATAAAAGTAACACTGAGAATTGATTGCTATGATAAACAAGTTAGTTAACATCAACTTAAGTGATTTAATTATCATATTCAATTTTCACGAAAAGTTTGTATATATAAAAATTGAAATCATATTCAATAGAGCCACTTGACAAGTGGTGATAAGCAAAATACACATGAGCACTGCTGATGGAAGTGTAGCGGCTCACAATAGTTCCAACTGTATATTTGAAATTTGCGATTCGATTAAAAAACGATGTAAGTAAAAATCTTAGAGGAGGACCTAGGTTTTAAGAATAATGTTACTTCGGCCACTCTGTTGAAACACACGGTGAGCTATACGGAGTCATATTTGACTATATCGGGCATGGTAAACATTGTTGGCCTCACAACTTTTACAATTATTATCCCATTTTAATAAACTTGTTGCGAAGTTTATTAAGAGAAATAGATATCTCTTTTACTTTTAGAGATATTTGGCTTTGAATTTTAAAATTTTGTTTTTGGACCGTTACTTTATTCGTATTCTCGTAAATATCATAATAATCTCGTAAATATCTCCGTTAAAAACATAGCCAAAATTTTCAAACAAAAAAAAAATAATAATATTTTATGATTCTAAATAAAATCCTTGAAGATATTTTTAAGTTATTAAGTAAAAATGCAAACTTTTGAAATGAGGGTTAAAAATAGCTAAATTTCGACAAAAATAGAACATAATTGTTGGACGTTTTTTCTCAAAAAAATGTTCAAAGCTAAAATTTTTTCTTTTCAATATTTCACAAGACAAGACTTCATAAAAGACTGGAGCGGAAATTTTAAATCGAAAGCATGCACGCTATATGCAGCATTGGACGAATACAATGAATTATTCTACGAAATTCTACATTAATCGCTTAAGAAAAAAATCGAGTTTTTTTAATTTCTTAACAAATTCTATTAGATACATTTGATATTATTAATCTGGCTTTTAACGTGTCCCTGCCCAGTCAAAAATGTGGTAAGGAGAGCAGTTTTTCTAAAAATAGTAAAAGTTTCAGAAGCATTTATTTACCTGCATGAAAATAGGGCCAAACTTCATTTTTGACTTTTTATTTCTTTACTATTTATTAAAAAAACATAGCAATACTCTTATATTTCAAATATTTTAACGATATATTGAACGGGCATTTTGTTGAATTTTTAATTTAAAAAACGTGAAGAAGACACGTGCCGTAGGCGTATGAGTAATATAATGGTACATAGAATCATATTACTCATACGTCTCATTCGTATGTACTGTGTAGGGATGGGCAAGTGAAAAAAATATATCGATATTTGAATACAAGGCTAAGTTCTTGTACACAACATTTCGCCCTTAAAAACTACTGAGATCAACGTACGGCCCAAGTTCGTGATAGGTACAATACCATCTTATTTCTAGGCAACCTCTTAGCTTGGCATTTTTTTACCTTCCTAATATGGAAAGGAATAATGGGAAAATGTTGCCAACCAAACTAACAGTTTGACTAAAAATAAAGTGGAATTGTACCTGTCAAGATCTTGGTTCTTATTTTGATCTCAGTAATTTTTACGCCCGAAAGTTTAGAATAAGAACTTGGCCTTTTTTCACATTTATGTTTTTTTAATTGTTATGGGCTTTTATCGAAATTTCCCCTTTTTTTTTTGTTAAATATGCGATTTAGATAAAAGTCAAAAAGATAATGGTTGTTGGAAACTTCACAGAGCACATCTGTTTAACAAAAATATTTTTTGCAAACACTATATTTATTAAGTTATGCGACATAAAGGACAGATAAAAACATTTGCTGAAATTTATTTTGGCGTGCGACACGCCTTAATCTTAAGTAATTGACCTGACAATTTCTTCAAGGTATTTTTTTATAAATACCGATCGATTAGAGTGACAAGACTTGAAGAAATCAACGTTTTAGTTTGTAACGACCACTCTAATGAACAGGCTTGTAAGGAAGGGAAGGAATCAACAAGTAATATTTCAGTTTTCGAACCTAACATGGTACAAGGGGATATGAAAACAATTTAAGAAAACATAGCAAAAACATGCAAGGTACGAATACTTTTTTAAGACTTAAACAGGATAAATTATATTTGTTATTCTCATCTTAAACGTACATTGTGTGTAGGCGTATTTTTTTAACAATGGAACTAACAGTAATATGAAAAGATAGGATTCATATCATACATAGTTTTTTAATCATTCAATGAATCCTGAAATAATATTATAGTTATCTATTTTTTTTTACATTTTTGTGTATTGAGCGTTACATTTGCTTTCGCAATTGTTCTGCGATTGATTTTTGCGAAAAAACTACTCCACAAAAAATGAGTACAAAGTTTGAAAATATCATAGATCTACTCTCTTAGAACAGAAAATTATAATAATTGCAGGACGAAATTAAAAGTTATGACCACTTTTTAAATTTTGACTTCGGTTCACATGGAAAAATAAAAAAAAAATTTCTTTCAAAATAATTCTTTACAATCATTTATACATAGCCAAAAATAGGCTAACTTTCTTTCAAACAAGACTAATTTAGCAGCAGAGTACGTATTTACCATGTATTCTAGAGTTGTGCTGTTCATGAACGAACTTGTTCAATTGAATAATTCAATAGTATGAACAAGGTGAACTTGTTCAGTCTTTTTGTTCATTTTATTCTTTCTATTTGATTAGATCCCTTTTACAAGGCTGAAATTGATGGGCAGACATATTTTCAATACTCTTTTGAACTTTCCAAAAGCTTTTACAAGTTGGAAATTAATAAACAGACAGAGCATCAGTTTTAGCACATAGTTTATGGGATGTGTGTGAATGTATATATAAATAATGAAAACGAAGGGAGGGAATCGAAAAAATTTCCAGTATAGATAGTCATGTACTAGACACTCACCTCTTCAACCCCTCGCCATCACATCTCGTCTGTCTGTCTTTCAGTTTCCAGCTTGTAAAAGAGGCCTTAGACACTAGTGATGCTATGAATATTCGTATTCGTATTTGAATCGCCGAATATTCGCCTCTTTCATGATACTCGTATTCGTATTCGCCAAATTCAAGTGAATATTTCACGAATATTTTGCGAATAGTACATAAAAACACTCAAAATTACACAAAAAATGTTAATTTTTACTAAAAAAAAGATTTGTCTATAACGCAAAACAATAATCTTCTTTTAGTAAAGAAAAAAGAAACAAAATATATTTCACAACGTCATGGTATTTAAGAAGTAAAGTCCTGTTAAATTCATTTATTAATCATGTTGTAGTAATACGCAAAGCTCAGTAGAGGACTGTTGAACTTCAAAAATAAAGATATTGAAGTCTTTTCTCCATCTAGCCTATTGCGCGGTGTGTAAATAAGCTCCGCACCACTAAAGATTCGCTCGCTCGGAAGACTCGCCACTGGTGTCACTAAATATTGCCTCGTATTTTCCCTTATGCACTTTCCACCAAAAATTAAAAAAAAGTGGCATTCAGGTGCTAAGTTAATAATTTAAAGTTTCGTCATCGGAATATCATAATAATGTTAAATACGAGTACCTATAGTATTGTGACATTTTTTCTCTATTTATTTTTATTGACGCAAAGAGTAGATTATTTTTCAATTAAATTTGAAATATTAAGTGGTACCTAGTAACTACTAACTATTTAGATTGAATATTCGTATTCGAGTTCGGCGAATATTGTTTCAGATATTCGTATTCGCGAATATTAAAAATTGATATTCGTGACATCACTATTAGACACACACAAAATTTCTTTCTAAATACATTAATATTTCACAAAATATATAAATATCTGCTAAATAAAATTATTTCAATTAATCAGGTATATGTTGAAAATCCATTTCGAAAACGAAGCAATTTTGAAAGATGATTTTTAATAATATTTCTTTATTAAAAACAATTTATAACATATCTTATAAAAATATTTTGTTATTACAAAAGAGTTGTATCACAAAAATTATAAAAATTTTATAACAAGTGCTTTAAAAGGGACTTTCGAAAGTGCTTTGTTTACAAAATCGATTTCCACCACATACCTGAATATATTTGCTTTAAATTTGCTTTTTTATATCAAATTGTTTAAAATATAATATCTCTCACTATATTCAAAAATGTGTTCAATCAGTCAGTACACAAATAAAGTGAACAGTTGAACGAAAAGAACGAACTTGTTCATATTTTTGCTCTGAGCAAAAATAAATAGTCACTAAAAAGAACGGTTGTGCCCAACTCTAATAAATTCCAACAGATATATTCTAATTTGACGTTATTATTTTGTTGGGCGGTTAATGAAGCACGTTAACATAAAATTACTCTTTCTTCCGGGCGTGGTAGAAGGCTAAAATATATGTCGAAAAAAAATTTTTTTGTATATAATTTAGCTAGATGCAACATACTAGAGTTATTCGAAATCGATTGGTCGACGGTTTAACGTTCATACATATAACGCTCCACCCTAATACATCATTCTTAAAAAATAAAACAACCAAATTTGTAAACAGATGATGTTTTTGATATCGTTTCTACCCTTCAGCTGCTGTTAACTTTTTTTAACGTCCCAAAATTTATACATAAATTATATTTTTAAAAAATTTTCACGTAACGCTCAATACGTTTTTAAACAAATTCAATATTTTTTTAGAATACACACTATATTTTGAATTTAAAACAATTTAGATGCATAATCTTCAAGTTATTTTAACATAAACTCCTTAGTTATTCACTAAAAAATATCAATTAAATTAAAAAAATATATGGATAACACTCAATACATATTTTTGGATGCAAATCATGATTGATTGATGAAACGGTTTGCAATATAACGCCATTTAACAAAATTTACAAAACTTTTAAATATTTATAAGTACAAACCTACGCTGTTATTTTAGTGTATGCTGTTAATGAAATTTTGAGAATAAAACTGAGTAATGAAGCGTATTAAAAAATCATAACGCTCAATACATAAAACTGCGGTTAACAACAATTAAAACAAAATTATAAATTCTATTATTTCTAAAAAATTTTAAGTGTGAAATAAGAGCAGCAAATTGAAATATGCAAAAACCATTATGAATTTAATCACGTTTTTGGAAAAATTCATACATTCTTAATGTTGAATTTCGACAGCATGCATTACGGGCATGCCGTTTTATTTATAATCTACTAAATCGTGCTAAAGAAGTTTTCATTTTAAAATCTGTGCGTTTATTTTATGAAATATTTTATTATAATTGTAACGGACACGAAAAACGCATTCGAAATGAGAAACACCCTTATTTTTATAAGGGGCTGTTTACATATTAAGTAACGCTATTTTCTCTGTTTTTAGAGCCCCCCCCCCTCGTAACGCCCTTTTTTTAATTCTCACTATTAATTATTTAAACCGTAACAACCTTAAACCCTTAACACCAACCCCCCCGCTCAACCCCCTAAGAGCGTTACGTAATATGTAAACAGCCCATAAATAACCTCAAAAAAGAAATGACTACATACATATATAATATAATAACTCTTGCAAACCGACTACAAAATAGGCGTGGCACCGCCCGCATATTTTATCATCATGTACTTTTACGACAACTAATTGTGTGTGCAAAGTCTCATAAGAATCGGATAAGTAAAAGTAGTTAAAATGAATATTTACTTTTCATAGGCGTGGCACTGCCCACTTTTCTAACCACAATGTTGTAGTGTAACGATAACTAAATCTATATGCGAAGTTTCATGAAAATCGGCTAAGTAGGAGTAGTTAAAATGCTTATTAACTTGTCTTGGGCGTGGCACCGCCTACTTTTCTAAACATAATCTTGTATTGTAACGATAACTAAAGATGTGTGCTAAGTTTCATAAGAATCTGTTTAGTAGAAGCTGTTGAAGAAGAATATTTACTTTGCATGGGCGTGGCACAGCCCACTTTTTTTGATCCTGATGTAGTATTTAAACAGAAGCTTAATGTACACACTGATTAAGTTTCTTAAGAATCGGTTGACTAGAAGTAGTAGAAAACGAATATGTATTTATTTTGTATGGGTGTGACCCCGCCCACTTTTCAACGGGACCAGTCTGGAAGTACATCATTTTGAATAGAGAAAAAAATTCGAAATCGGTTCATAAATGGCGGAGTTTTGAGCTAACATACATAAAAAAATTAATAAAAATACATAACGAATTGATAACTTTTCTCCTTTTTTTGAAGTCGGTTAAAAAATATAATAACTTATGATATTTATATAAACGCTCGGCATAAACAACTAATACATGTTATAAATCTTTTTGTTTCTCCTACATTGTTGTAAAAATAATTTGGAGAATATCTCCAATAAATTTTATAAATTTTCTGTTTATCTCAACTAGGAAATAGAAATTTGTTTCAAATGTGTCTTAAACTTATCTTAATTTTTTGTCTTTCTTATCGTCTGTCATACTGTCATTTTCACATTTTGTCTTAACAAAAAAAAAAAAAGAAAGAAAAAAATCAACATTTAATTTAAAAGACTCATTTACCTTCTCATTTGCATGAGAACGTTTAACAGATTCAGCCATGGCAGCAACAGCTGCTGCCGACGATGAAAACAATAAATTGTGAGGAAAATGTCTTGTCTTGTTGGCTTTGCCAACTGATGTAGACGAGGACGACGAAGAGCAACTACTAGCAACAGGTGGTGTTGCTGCTGAGGATGTTGTTTGTAGTGAATAACGTGACTCTGGCAAATAAGATTGAGTTTGCGTGCGACAATTAGTATCTAGCTTAAGATGTTGCTGCTGTTGCTGCAGACTTTGGGCATGATGATGTTGCTGTTGATGATGGGCATCATTTATATTGTTGCTGTGATGCAAAACAGCCGTGGCAAAAAGGCTCTTATAAAATTCGGCAGGCGTTAGAAATGGCGAAGCACTTGAAGTTGCAGCAGCATTTGTTTTGTACACATTGTGAGAATATTTTTGAGACTTTAGAGGCATTTTGATTTTGTGTATTACAGCCGAACTTGAAGAATTTGAAGGTGATTGAGATTGGGAGCAGGGTGATAACATATTTGTAGGCTATTTAAATTATTTTGCAAAAAATTTAGCACTTTTACTTTTGTCTAAAATATTATTTTAATATATTTTTCTTTATTTTATAAATGAAAGGGATATTTAGATTTGTTTTTTTTTATAAAAAAAACTTCGCGTTTGCACTTCCGTTAAACTTTTTATTTTTGTCGTTATTTTTTTTTTCTTTATTTTTCAGCCATTAGTCGTGGATTTTTTTATGTTTTTTCTGTTTGTCTAACTCACAAAATAAAATCACATACAGACACGCACACACAAAACTTTAACACATTTCCGATTCCGGTTTGTTACTTTTTCTTTTCAAAGTTGTGTTTGTTGTTGTTGCTTCTCTTGGCCCATTTATTTGCTAACAGACACATACACACACACACACACATTCACCCACACAAAATTATTATTATAAAAAATATTTGATCTAGTTTTTAGCCCGCTTACACATGTTCTTTTATTTAGTTTTTATATTTTATTTAATTTTTTTTAGATATTTTGTATAGAAATTTTAAGTTTCCTGTGGACAGTATGAAAGTAGATGTTGGAGGCTTTTCATATATTTTTGCGGCACTTTTTTTTGTGAAAGTCTAAAACAAGTTTTGTATAAATTTATTTAGTTTTTTATTATATTTCTATTTATTTTATTCATAGTTTTGTTTTAGATGTCACTGGGCAACAACCTTGAACATGGCTGCATGTTTTTCCTCCCTTTTGTTTTTATTTTTTCCCAAAAAAAAAAGCTCATAAGTGTTTTTGTGTGCATTCATTTAGTTGGTTTTATTTATTTTATTCCTGACACTGATGACTCTGATGATGGGTGATTTAGAATAGATTTTTTGCGCTTTTTTTATTCTATTTCATAAATTAATTTGATATGTGGGTTTGTCTGTGTTTTTGATTGAGAGTGAAATAACGATTATAAATGAATTTTTAATTTTTGTCGCTTTTATTTAATATGCTGGTTTTGTATATAAATATTTTTGTAGGAACTTTTGTTGCTTTATTATCAAGTTGCTGTTGCTTTGGTATTTTTTCAGATTTGGTTTATATATTTTAAGATAATTTTCACATATTGTTTTTTGCTAAAACTATTAGGAACTTTATGGTTGCATAAATGTTTATTTAAATTCGTTTATTTTTTTGCATATTTTAGATCCAATGGTTGTTTGTTGGTGTTTTTTTCCAAATAATTATTTTCTGACTAGATTTCATTATGTTTACATTGCACACATTCATAGACACAGATAAATTAAATGCTATAAAAATGCAATTTATAAGTCAAAAAACTAAAAGTGCTTAAATGATTTTTTGACAATTATAATCTAAATAGCAGAGCTTAAAACAAATTGTTTTAAGTGATTATTTATATCAGACTTAAAACTTAATTATTTTTTAAAACATGTAACAGCAAACTGGATTTTTAACACAATTATTAATTGTTTAAGCACAAAAATTTAAACGTTTTCAAATTTTGACTTTATTTCCTTTTGGCTTTATAATTAGTTTTTGACTATTTTAAGACGAAACTGGAAGTTATAGTGCAACAGTAAATATTATTAAAATGTATTAACTAGATTAGAGGTCACTACAAAGAGAAACACTTAAAATTAGTATAATGTAGAGAGCTGCAAAGTGTGCTCAAATGTATACGTCGAATATACTCATATGAATTTCGTGTGTGCGTAGATCATTGGTGGTCAACAGGGTTGTCAGATATGGCGATTTCTCGCCAAACGTGGCGATTTTTTACCTTGTCTGGCGTCCAAATTTTTGGTTTGGCGACATGGCGATTTTCTGGCGATTAATAAATTTGTTGGCGATTTTTATGGCTACTTTTTAACAAAAAATATGTTTCGGCCAAACGTTTATTAAAAGTGCAAATGCAAAATATCGTAGATTTTTTATGAAAAACAACATCAAAATACACAAAATTGTTGTTGGATTTTATAAAAAAGCTACGATATTTTAAATTCTCACTTTTGCCCGCTAATGTTATTTTGATGCTTTATTAAGCAATAGAAAGCTATTTGCATCAAACACTGAATCTGCCAATATATTGCAATTTTTGTACCTTGTTATGTTGAAAATTTGCAACGATCATACAATGTTTTTGAAACAGGATGAATAATCTGATGACAATTTTAGATACATACATACATACATACATACATACATACATACATACATACATACATACATACATACATACATACATACATACATACATACATACATACATACATACATACATACATACATACATACATACATACATACATACATACATACATACATACATACATACATACATACATACATACATACATACATACATACATACATACATACATACATACATACATACATACATACATACATACATACATACATACATACATACATACATACATACATACATACATACATACATACATACATACATACATACATACATACATACATACATACATACATACATACATACATACATACATACATACATACATACATACATACATACATACATACATACATACATACATACATACATACATACATACATACATACATACATACATACATACATACATACATACATACATACATACATACATACATACATACATACATACATACATACATACATACATACATACATACATACATACATACATACATACATACATATAATGTATTAGAACTCATTTCAGTTTTCTTATATGGGTTAATCGTAGTCATAAATGAATTTTGATGAAAAAAACTTACAAGAAATAATTTTTGGCGATATTTTTTCTACTTTTGGCGATTTTCCTCTATCTTTTATGCGGTTATTTTATAAAAATTTCTATAAATAAAATCTGTTATATAAAAATAAATTTTTTATAAAATATATATATTAAGAAAAACTGCTTAAAATATATTTTTGCGACTTTTGGCGATTTTTAAAATAGGGTTTGGCGATATAGGCCAGAAAATATCTGACAAAGCTGGTGGTCAAAAAAATCTTGCAGCTGTATTGCTGTGAGAATTGTGAACAACAGTAATTCGATAAAGTAAACGCAAAGATTTTCATTAAAATTTTATCACAAGAAATTATATTGGTCGTAAAAATGTATAATAATGCAGTTCACACTGAATTTACTATTTCTTTACTTGGTAAAATGGAGAACTTTTCAACATATTTTGCCCCGATCCCCTTAGTTTTTTCAAAAATATATTTTTATCTAAATAAATAAAAGAGTAACGTTATTGAGTGACTGACTGACTGACTGATTCATCATCGCCCAGCCGAAACGACTATAGCTAGAAAGTTGAAATTTCGTATGTGGGCTCCCCTCAAGATGTATAGATCCACTAAGACGGGGTTTCGGGAAATTCAAACGCTAAGATGGTAAAAACGGGTAAAAGCGGGTACATTCGGTAACCTTATATCTCCGGATCTAACTAAGGTAGACATAAAATTTCAAAAGCAGCATAATTAGATCAGAAAATAAGCGGTGTTTGGTACTTTTTTTAAATTTTTACATTTAGGGGCCGAAAAAGGGTAAAAATATAATTTTGGTACTTTTTTGTTAACCTTTTATCTCCTAAAGTAATGAAGATAGAAATTAAATTTAGAATGCATTCTTCTATTCTTACGAAGCCTTCAAATACATTTTGGTACTTTTTTGTAATTCGAATATATAAAGGGTTAAATTGGTTGCTCTTTTTGGTACTTTTTTCCATACAACTATTTTTTATGCAAATTGATATACATAGTGAATAAATATGTTTGTATATTTTCACTAAGAAAGGATTTTTCAAAATTTTAATTCTAAGGAGATTAAAAGGGGTAAAAAGGGGAAAAATCGGTAACCTTATATCTTCGAATCTAAGTAAGGTAGACATAAAATTCTAAAAGCATCATAATAAGATAGAAAAATGAGCGGACAGGTGTCTGAAACTATTTAAAAATCTGTACATTTAGGGGCCGAAAAAGGTTGAAAATATAGTTTTGGTACTTCTTTTGGTAACAGTTTATATCCTAAAGTAATAAAGTTATAAACTGAACTTGAAATTCATTCTTTTTTCCTTAAAAAGCTATCAAAAACAGTTTTGTACTTTTTCAAATATGAATATATAATGGGTAAAATTGGTAGCCCTTTTTGGTACTTTTTTCCATACAACTATTTTTTATGCACATCGATACACATACTGAATGCATATGTTTGTATATATTCTCTAAGAACGAATTTTTGAAAACCTAAATTCTAACGGGACTAAAAGGGGTAAAAACGGGTAAGTCCGTGTTCTTATATCTCCGAATCGAAGTAAGGTAGCCATAAAATTCAAAAAGCGTCATGAAAAGATAGAAAAATGAGTGGATATGTGTTTTGTACTTATTTTGAAATTTGTACATTTAGGCGCCGAAAAAGGGTAAAAATATAATTTTGGTACTTGTTTTGTTAACCGTTTATATTTTAAAATAAAGGTACTTTTTCGAAAACCTACTTTTTTGAAAATGTAGTTTTAAGAAATGGTACTTTTTGAAAAATGTTTTTTGGAAAGAGTACTTTTTGAATATGGTACTCTTTTGAAAATGGTTACTTTTTAAAAGTTACTTTTTGGAAAAGGTTCTTCTTAGGGCTCTGTGCACCATAAATGTAAATTAATCTTATTGTTTTCGATACGCTGTCCGTCAGTCCGTCTGTCTTTCTGTCTCTCACAGGCTGTTTTCTCGAGAGCCGCAAGAACTACGGGCTAAAGATTAAAGGGTGTTCTAAAGCGAGCAACGAAACATGTTGAAATACCAATGTAATATACAGACACTTTTCTATAGACTCTCGAAATTTTCAAAGTTAGTGTTAATTGGTGTAGTTTGCAGAATATTTAACACAACAAAAATTAAAGGGTGTTCTGAAAGTTAGTGCAATTTTTACTATGTAGCTTAAATTCTTTGCTGTATCTTGAAAACCGTAAGAGGCAAACTCTTGAAATTTAAAAAAAACTCTAAAGATAAAAAATTCCAGAATTAAAAAAGCCAAAACGAAAAATCGCCAATATGAAAAAATCGCTATAACGCAAAAATTCACCAAAACTGAAGAGATGGGCAAAAAACGAACCAATTTTATGGTTATTTTTAAATAATTTTAATTAATTTTCTATATCTGCACAACAATGGGGTAGCGAAGCACGCCATGTGTAGCTAGTTTCTAATAAAAAGCAATTTATTTTCATCATTATCTTTTATTTTACACACTGTATGTGGCAAAATACTAACAAAGCTACTATGCATGTACACTCGTCGCTTACGCATTAACGACTAAATAGAGAGTATAAAAAGAAATGAAATAAAAACTACAAACAATTGTTTTGTGAAATGAAAAATTTTGGCGTAGATGTATGTTCTTATTTATATACTTATGTAAACATACATGTATATGTGTGTACATTAAAGGGTTTCGGCCTTCATACAAAATAAAAAATGTTGAGCCACTCACGCCCTAGGATCAAAGATTAGTTGAAAAGAATTCCAGAAATGTTTATTTTTTAATTGTTTTAGTTTTTTGTACACTGCGTTGCCATTTATAGTCCGATCAAAACATATTGCATACCGTTATTCATGACTTGACTATGGATTCATTTTTGCCTGTGGTGACTTTTTAATCTCACATCATATTCCGGGCGCAGCTTATGCTATCTCGGATCCTTCCCTTTTTATATCAAATTTTTAGCACATGGCAAGATATACTAAGAAAACTTAGTATATCTGGTTTTTAAGATATCAAGCTTTATATACAGCCACGTCTCAATAGCAAGCCCCTTTTTTATTTTCACATATATATTGCATTTAAGCCAGGTCGATCAATATATCAAACAAAAAAAATTTGCACCAGGTACCCCTTAGAATGATAGGTATGCCGTCAATAACGTTTCTAAAACTGTAATAAAATGTTTTGCCATTCTCCAAAATACAGCACTTTTTGCTGGTTTTTAGGGTTTCGTACACCAAAAGTGTAAAGGAACCCTATTGTTTTCGCTACGCTGTCCGTCTGTCTGTCTATCTGTCTGTCTGTCTGTCACAGGCTGTTTTCTCGGGAACCAAAAGACCTACGGAACTGTAACTTTCACAGAATATGTAAAACTTTTGTCGATACAACAACAAATATATGATAGGTAATAATTAAAGGGTGTTCTAAAGCGAGTAACGAAACATCTTGAAATACTAATGTAATATGCAGATACTTATACATAGACATTTTAAACTTTCAAAGTTATTGTTAATTCGTGTAGTCTGTAGAATAAGACTGCACCAATTAACACTGATATTTAATACAATAAAAATTAAAGGGCGTTCTATCAGTTAATGTAATTTCATTATGTAATTTACACAATAAGCTGTATCTTGGAAACCGTAAGAGCTAAACTCTTGAAATTTTTAAAAACGCTAAAACTAAAAAATTACAAAATTAAAAAAATGTCAAAACGAAAAATCGCCAAAATGAAAATAGCGCTTAAAGGAAAAAAGCAGCAAAATTAAAAAAATCGCTAAACCCAAAATGTCACTAAAACTAAAAAGATCGATAAAAAAACGCTAAGACCCGAAAAAAGACGTCAAAACGAAAAAAAGCACTACAACATAAAAAAATCGCCATAACTAAAAATACCATCAAAAAACGAAAACATCGCCAGAAATAAAAAAACGCCAAAAATAAAAAATCGCCAAAAATAAAAATATCGCCAAGCGACGGAGAAAATGATTCAAAACCAAAAACAAAGCGCAAAAACTAAAAAATGGCCAAAAACCAAAAAAAATCGCCATAACGTAAAAAAGTGTCAAAACAAAAAAAATCGCTAAAAAATCAGAAAAAACCCAAAAAAATACATATAAATATGAGTAAAGGAAACATTAACTTAATTCTTGCTCGTAGCAGTATGAGTATTTGAAAAGGTCGACATACAAAGTTTTAGAAGGGCTCTCTTGCCACATGCAAATAAGTGGACATAAGAGAGGAAGGATCTGAGATGTCATAAAGTGGTGCCCAGCATTTGATGTCGAATTAAAAAGTCACCAGAGTAAAAAAGTAAAAGGTATTCAAACTATAAACAACGAAATGAGTCATTATAAGATCGGACTTTAAATGGCGGCGCTATATGTAAAACACAAAAAGTGCTATATTTGGGGGCGTGGCAAAAATATGTTTTTACATTCTTAGAAACGTCATTGATATACCTTTAATTCTACGATGTAACTTTTTATTTTATTTGGGCTGATTTAATGTGGTATGTAATTGAAAAAGAAAAAGGGGCTTACCTTTGGGGTGTGGCATAAAAGTGAGAATATTAAAAGATAGACATACTGAGTTAAAGGAAAGCTCTCTTGCCATGTGCAAAAAGCTATACATTTTGGGGGAAGGATTCGAGATGTCATAATTGACGCACTGAATTTCATGTTGGATTAAAAATTTAACAAAGCAACAATGTAGCCATAGTCAAGTCATGAACAACGATATGCATTATGTAATGATTGCACTACAAGTAGCGATGCAGCGAACAAAAAATTAAAAAGGTGGTATCCAGGGGCGTGGTAAAAAATTAAAAAAATATATTTGTAATTGTTTATAACTTATCTTAGCCACTGCACAACTATTTTGTTGCCGGCTTAAAACTTCTTTTAACATACATGAAACCTATTTAACAATAATCCATTTTGCTTCGATAGGGGTTAACTTAGGTTGCGAGGGCAGTCACGATTCAATAAGTGACTCACGTGGGTCCGTTAATTCGGTCGACAGAGGTTGAATTACTATCATTTGTATGATAAGTACAGACACTACTTCTCTGCCAATATGAGAACAAATGACTTGTTTATTTACTAGTAAGTAATTGATTTAACTACTGTAAAGTAATATTGATGGTATGTAGTTTGTGGCCAAAAGTATATCAAATACCTAAGTCTAAGAATATATTAGTAAAACATTTTGTAATAGTATTGGTTTAAAATAAAAAATTACCCACAGCAACAAAACCACACTTGGTTGTAATAAAAAGTATTTTAAGGCTTATATATTTTTGTACATGAATTTTTAGATATTTATACAATTATTGTTGTATTTTTAGATATGTATACAATGATTGTTGTGTAACAATATGAATTTATAATGCTTTTTAACACATTTGAGAGCTCACAAAATAGTGATTTGCTAAATATTTGCAATTTTTCTAAAATAGGAACAAAAATACAATACTGCTCAATGAAAAACTAATTTAACTCTTTGATAAATTTCATCAAACAAATGTTAATAAAAGTACAAAAAGATTTTAAAAATACAATAAAAAGAAACACAAAATTTGTTTTAAATAGTAGTAAAAAATTAATTAAAACTAAAACGTGAGTAAAAACTAAGGATGCCAGTCCCGAAACCCGAATACCGAAAACCCGGGATTATTCTAAGAAATTAAGTCCCGAATCCCGGGATTTTTAAGCGAAAATCCCAGGATTTGTTATATTAAATGCAACTATGTATGTTTATGTTTTTTATAGCTGCTTTACACCATCTCACAAGCCGTTCGACTTCTGTAGAAAATGTAGACCTGATCTAATGAGTTTATGGAAAGTTTTAAAAAACCAATAATAACACATTATATCAGGGTAGCATTTTGTGGAGAAGTCGAACAGGTTGTATAATAGTCTAAAAACAGTATTAATAGGCATGAGTTAATAAAAACCACTTCAAATATTTGGAATTGAATGATAACGGAATTTACGCGTTGACTTTTTGAAGTTTAATGACGAAAGGGATAAAAAGACGTTTAAAGCGATAGAAACTTCAAAATATATTTAAAAAAAGTCACACAACAAAGTCATCCCACTCCAAATGCAGCTTAGGCAAAAAGGTTTTAAGAGACTTCAGGGAGTTCTAATAAAGGGCCACATATTTATGTAAGTATACTTACTTTGTCAGATAAATACATATTTGAAATAAAACAGCATGAAAAGTAGGCACCCAACCGAAGATATTAATAATTATAAATTTTCTTGCCCCACAAAAAAGGTGTTGCTTGGGGCTGTAATTGGTATATTGACAGCGTTAGATGCGAGCTGTTTGACTTTTTATTTATTTATTGCTCCAACTAAACTATGAAAAGGTTCATAGAAAACCTATTCGGAGATATTTCTGGTTTTGCTACAAAAGGAGCGTCCGTCAACCATGATTGAATTAATTCGATTTGTTTAATGTATAAAAATCCCGAAAAATTCCGATCCGAATCCCAGGTTTCAAACCCTTGTCCCGTTTGGCACCTCTAGTAAGACACGTCAAGTGGATCCTTTTTTCACTTGATCGTGGAATACTTGCAAATATATATTAATTGAGAGTAGTAATCACTTAAAAATTTTTGGCAAATTTTGAATTTGACGCTATTTTTTACAATAAACATTTGTAGTACTTTTAATTAAAAAATCAATTGTAAGAAACTGTTGGAGATAACTTAACAAAATTTTCTGAGTTCATAGTCAAACACTTATAAGTTCAAAAAAAAAAAATTTTTGAAAAACATTTAATTTGCTTATTATCATACTTTTTATTAACTTTTATATAAACAAATGGACATTTTAATGACTTCTCCGTCGGATAATCGAAAAAAGTTTGTTTTAGTTCTACTCTCTATATAGTAAAGTTCTACATTCCGATTTAAAATTTAAGTGCCCGGCATTAGTTTGAAATATAAATTTTTTTTAATAAATTCCACTTGTTAAAAAAGTTTAAATTTGTTGCCATGGCCTTAAAAAAGAAATATTTTCTAAGCTGATTTTGGGCTGCCGAACACGAATATGGCATTTATTTATTTTTCTTAAGAATTGTTTTCGAGATATTCGCGAAAAAACCTAGTTATCTGCAGTTTTTTTTAGCTGTTTTCAAAACTTAAGTTATGAGTTTAGTCGAACTATATGGGTTTATATCCAAAGAAATTTTAATTATTTTGGCTTGAGTTCTAGAATAGAGAAATGATTTTGTGAGTACGATTATATAAAAAAACACAAAAATCGTGTTATTTCGATTAAAATATCCCTTTTTTTAATAAAAGAAAAAATTGTGTATACAAAACTTCAATGCATTTGGTGCGTGAACTTTTTGCACAATCGCGAAAAAGTGAGATCGCTGTTTTTACTTTGGAACTGGAGGATGTCGCCAAAAAATAGTCATGCTCTAATATAAATATGTATATTCTTCTCTTACGTAGGCATCACGCGGCGTAAGAACTAATCCGATACTTTTTATGGTTTCTTTTTATAGCCGTCTAAGCTTGGGCATCTCTGCCATTTTTTGAAAATGTTCATCATATTCAAGATTGAATAACTGTAGAGCGCGACATAGGATATTAATAGATTTGGTGTCATTCGAAAGGTTTCAGTCTCCTCTTAATAAGTAATAATTAAAAGACATAGCTTCCCGCTACAAGATCCTAAATGCCAAAATATCCTGGAAAAGGTATTTTTAATTTTCTTTATTTTTTATAGAGTACAACTGAAAGGTCTTTATTGTACAAAGTCTTTAATTAGGGATGAAAATAAGTTAACATTTTTTATTTATGATAACCCGATAATTTCTATGAAAAACATGTAGCAATAACTTTGATGATCATGTATAATCAATTAATGTCGGATATGATATATTAAGCTCTAAATAACATTAAATTAAAAATTTTAAAAACCGCCGAAGAAAATAGATGATAACTTTAAAACGGCTGAACCAATTTTCTTTAAACATAGGTTAGAGGATTTTGGATCAAGTCACCCTTCAAACAAAATTGACTAAATTAAAAATCGATCTACCCGTTTGGGAGATACGGTGTCAAAGACACAAAGATTCAACAGGAGAGATGTAGAAAAGATGTGATATCTTCTATACGCTGGACTCATGTTCTTCAAACATAGCTAAGAACACTCTCGATCAAGTCACCTTTCAAACAGAAAAACCAAAATCAAAATCGGTCAGCCGTTTGGTCTGTACGTGGAGTCGTACAGACACACAGACCCACACTACAAACTTATAAAGCCCATTTTTTTTTTGGTCGGGGGAAAACTACAAAAAGTCTAAAAAAATTTTGTTTTAGTGGATTTAATTTTTTTAATTAATTCGTTTTAAATTTGCTCGATTTACAGAATAGGCAAGTATATAAAAATTTTTTTAAATAAAACTAAAAAATTAAAATTTAGCGCTTTTTTCCAAGAATTACGCGTTTTTTTACTTGTTTCAGTGCTTTTTGAAATCTAAAAGTTGGCAACGCTACTTCTTATTTTCCACTTGATCGTGGACTACTTGTAAAAATATATTAATTGAAAGCAGTAATCACTAATAATTATTATTTTCGACCGATGATAAACATTTTACGTTTTCTACGACTGAAACAACATTATTTTCTAAGATGTGAGACTAAAAAAATTTTACGAGTGATTTTGCTGCGTTCATAGAGCGACTTAAAATTGTGAATTTTTAAAAAACGTAAAAAACGTAATTTGTTTTAGTCTTATGGCCTGTAACAGAGTCATCACAGTTTATATATTGACTGAAAAAGAAGAGATTTATCTATGCAACAGTGCAAAAGTTTTATAATTAGGAAGAACAGCTCTCAAAATTTTTTAAAATATCCAAAGAAATTTTTATTATTTTGGTTGAGTTCGATGTTTAGAGATATATATGAAGCATGTAGACAAAGAAAATTTTGACTGCGCGGAGGGTTGAACTGACGTTTCGATAGCTCCCGCTAATCTCATCAGAGCTTCTTACCGCTTTGACCACTCGACCAAAGTCGGGTGTTTGCAGTCAATTCATTTTGTCACTCTAAGAGCTGTTTTTCATTTTTTTTTTAAACAAATACAGCCCGCGAAGCGATCAGCTTGTCTGCGGAAAAACACCCATGGTCTATGGCGGGAATCGAACCCACGATCTCTGGACTGACAGGCTAGCGTCGCCACCACTCAGCCACAGGGGCACCCTGTTTGATAGTTATTGATATTCAGTTTTTTCTTTTACTCAAAATGGCGGGTAATGATTTTTTAATAAAACAAAATTTCAATGGGTTTGGTGCGTGAACTTTTTTCATGATCGCGAAAAAGTGAGATCGCAGTTCTTATTATTTTTTCGTGCCCTGCACTATTTTGGAACTGGAGTTTGCGTATTTAAAAAAAACATCCAAAAAGTCATCACCCTAATGTATTTGTATGTCAAATTTCGTTGAAAACTGATATTTTTGAAATCTGAAGTGCCAATCAAACGAAATACGTACAGGAATTCGTTTTTTATGGGTTTTGACGCTTTTAAAAGATAAAATATGGGGCACCACTAATTGCTCGAATCCATTTTTTTCATTTTTCTGCATGACTGCAAAAACATGTTCAAGAAAAAGTTGCATTAACAAACAATTTTACAGTTGAAAAAAATTTTAGATAAAGAAATGCATTTTTGAATTTTGGGTTTAGTGCCACCGTCACAAAATAAAAGCACCAAAAATTATATTAAAAAAGCACCGAGCGCACTAACTCCAAAATTTTTCACGTCGAAGAGTTGAAAAAGCACTAAAAACGGTGCGAAAAGCACTAAGTTGACAACGCTGACCACTTGCCATGTGGCTCTGTTGAAAGAGATTTTAATTCTAATACATATATACCAGCGTTATCATATCGTTCGCGTTTTTACGATATGACAAAACAGAAATATCCATACAGTGTCGTAAGTTTTTTATGATATGACAACACTGAGATATCAGCACACGGTGTATGGATATCTCATTGTTGTTACATCGTAAAAAACTTATGATATGACTACGCTGTATGCCTATTTCCGTTTTGTCATATCGTAAAAACGCGTACGATATGACAACCATTGACGCCAACTTTGGCTCTTTTTTACGATATAACAAAAAACGATATGACATACTGTATTGTCATATCGTAAGTTTTTTACGATATGACAACACTAAGATAGACATACACGGTGTTGTCATATCGAAGCGTTGTCATATCGTAAAAAACTTACGATATGACAATACAGTATGTCATATCGTTTTTTGTTATATCGTAAAAAAGAGCCAAAGTTGGCATCAATGATGACAACGCTGATCTATACAAATTTTTTGTGAGAATTGAGTACGAGAATTAAATCTCTTTCAAGGTAATATTAAGCTGCACTTTCCCGTCGTTGCCATTGGTTTATTTTTCTTCATTCCCATTTTTAAAGTTTTTTTTTCTACTCAAGACCAACGTTTTTGGTTTGATTTTATACTTAAGTATTGTTCATAGGTTCATACATTACATTACATGTTCATATGGTATGCAAAGTTATAAGCAAATATATGAAATATATGAAAAATGTTACCAATTTAACAAGTAAACAGTTACTGAATGTTGCGTGAACTGCACCAATTTGGAATAAAAACTATTCGAACAACGTTTTTGTTCTAACAAACAAAATTTTCCAAATTAGATTAAAAAATTATTCGAACAGGATTTGTCAAATATTCGGAAACCCTTTTTAACTGATGTGCTAAATAATCAAATGATTTTCTAAAAAATATAAAATATATTGTATTTGCTCTTTCGCATAACCATTTGCATTCAACAAGCACTGAATACCGCTGATATATAAAATACTGAAAAGCCATTTCGAATTTCCTTATTTCTTTCCATAAAAAATTGTATTTATTGCATATTTTTGCTTATGCTTATAGCGTATTAATTTGTAGTAAATTTTTTTGTGTTTTTGCTTCAGGGTTTCCAGTTTTATATCATACCTTATCCCCAAATTTTCGAATTTTTAATCCCCGAAAATCTCCAAAATAGCTATTTTCTTTTTCCCATAAATCCCCACAGTACTTTAATATTGAGGGGCTTAAAAAGAAACGGGTACAAGTGTAAAAAATAAAGCACTGAGTAATTAAGCTTCAAAATTTTTTGTTCCCATGCATTTCATACAAAATATTTTTTGTGTCTAGTACATACCATCTTTTAAGGTTATCGTACAGGTTTGAACTTTTATGGAGTAATAGATATAGATATTAAGTGTTGATTCCTGCATATAACTTAATTTTTTATTTTTTTCACTTGTATCCCCTTGCTTTTTATCCCCTCAATTAAAATCATTTTATTTCAAAGGAAAAATATTACAATGAATATTTTTAAATTTAATTTTATTTGTATATACTTTGAGCTCTACATATCAACATACATGCATATGTATATGTATAAAAAGAGTCACGTAAAACACACCAGAATAAAAAAATTGCATATGTCAATGCTCATCATTTCAAAAACTTCAGAATCAAAATCTTCTGAATAATCCGCTAATGCAATTTTATTGTACATATGGTTTGTATTAAAAAGTTTTAGCGTTTGAGAAGAAAACTGAACTATTTTTTGGATTAAGATAATCGAAGGTCCTTTTTTCTATGACTTAAAATGGTCTTGTAAGCCACTAGGGTATTCATTTTAATCGACTTTTCGATTGTTCGATTAATCAATTAATCGAAATTGAGGTTTTTAAATTACTCGAGCAATCGAGTAAAACTTTTATTTCGTTCGAGTTACTCGAGTAAGCTTTACTGCAAAAAATTATTCGAGTTAATCGGAAAATGTTTGAATTTAATCGGTTTTTGTACATTTTTGTGGACAAAAATAAAACAAAAAAAGTTTTTTCGCGTTTTTATATATTTTAGTAATAAAAACAAAAGAAAACACAACATTTCTACATAAATTAGATCATAAACTGATCCTTTAAAATAGCTTATTTTTCACTATTCAGATGTCGCGCTTTGAGAAAGTTTTGCGCCAGGAAATATTTAATACCATTCCGCACTGTCCTGTATTCAATGCAGAATAAAAATAACCGGAATTGGCATAACATTATTGTTGTTATAAATATAAATACGGTTACACTTAGGAAATATTTCCCAAAAAAAGACGTAACCACTACTTTTGATCACAGTTAGTTTGATTTTACTTGTTTTTTATATCACAAAAGAAGTTATGCTGCAAAAAACTATTTTTATATTATTTTTAATAAATGCGAACCCATATGTAAAAAAATATTGTAATTAAAGGAAATACAATTTTAACTTGCCTGTGGGTTACGTTTTTTTCGGCAAATATTTGCCAAGTGTGACCGTACCGTAAGGCTTTTATAATTCCGAACACATTACATTCGATATTTTACGAAACATCTAATTAACTAGTTGCTCTCGAAATATCTTATTTATTTCAAATAGTTTTTTTTTGTGTTTATTTTTCCAAATTTTTTTAAAAGACATTTGAAGTTGGTTTCTTTCTCCCTATTATTGTTGCTACATTATTTACTTAATTTTTTGATCATGCAAACTATTAGTATGAAATAACGGTCGAATTTGATGGCAAATTTCATATAAATTAACAAATTTTCCACTTTTTATCAAGAAATCTACAAAAAGTCATTAAAAAAAGAAAATTTACATAAAATTTTTTCATCGATTTATTCGATTAATCGATCTAAATTACTGGAATAAATTTTTACTCGAAATTAAAATTTTTTGTTTGATCGAACATTATTTGACTTTAATTATTCGATTAATCGAGCAAACATTATGCGAGTGAATACCCTATAGGCCACACACCAGAATATATTTGGTGGGTCACTAGCATATTGATATGATTATGGTGCAGAAAAAATAAATTTCAAATCCCAAAAAGTCCCCAACGAAAAAATTTCTTTTCCGCAAAAACTCCCATTGGGATTTGCACTAAATTGTTATCCCCAATAACAAAAAAATCTCTTATATGGGTAAAAATCCCTAAAACTGAGAAAGCCTTCTCTATTATTAAATTCGTTATGCTTAATATTGATACAATTAATATCACTCATACGTCATGTATCACCATACCAAAAATGTTTTTTGCTTAATATATATCAAAAAAATTTAAAGCCAGGAAGGAAGCAATTCTTGGTTTGTTTTTTTTTTAATCTTCTTTTGTATGACCCAATTATGATAATTTCAGCATATTCAAGAACTTTTTTTCATTCGAGCACTTTAAGTATTTTCTTAAAGAATTAAATTAACACTTGTTTGATGTTGTATTGGCACTTATTATGTTGTTTAATCACATTTGGTATTATACTTATTATTTACAATTATTTATTTATTAAAACACTATTTGCTTTGATGTAATATTTGAAATTTTCCAAACAATTATTTAATAATTTTATATAAAATTTTTAACCATATTTCTTTTTAATATATTTATTGTGTATAAATGAGTTGGTTTTTGAAGAACGCGCGCTATTTTCTTGTTTTTGTACAATGGCAGCCATCTCTACCAATATGTGAACATCATCTTGGCTACGTATGCTGGAAACAACTGGAGTTTTTTAAAAGGCATCAGCAAACCAAGCGTTACGTTACGTTTCTATTTTTTCCTGTTGTTGTTTTATTTTATTTCTTTTTTTTTATTAATATTTTTTTTTTTGTACTATTTTCGAGGCTCTATATGTTGTGAATGTTTTGTAGTGGGGATTTTTATGTGTTTTTTCTTGCATTTTTTTTTTGCTTCTTATTATTTTTTATTTCCACTGCTCGACGACTACTATTATTACTATTTCTGCTATTTTTTTCTTATGTTTTTTTTTCATTTTTATGTTGTTCATCTCTTGTAGTTTTTTTTTTTTTTTGCCATTATAGCTGGATTTTTATATTTTTTCATTTCTTGAAAGCAGCTGCAAGCAGGGCTTTTTAAGATGTGAACCTTTCACCGTTGAAAAAATATATAAAATTATTGTATATAAAAAAAAATAGCGCCATGAGATGAAGACCAACAACAACACCAGCAAGAAAAAAAATATATCAGCATCAGTAATGTTTCAAACACATGCATGCAAACAGCAGCCAGCAGCGGCAACGACAACACAGCGTTAAAAAAATTGTAAGAGATTGATTTTCTTTTATACGTTTTTAGCGTATTTTTTCGTTCAACAGCGACAACAACAACATTAACAGCAGCTCCAGCAACATCTTTGAAATGTATTCTATTTCTATATGATGTCGTTTATTTTTTGTTCCAACAACCATGTCCTGTTTTTTTTCATTCCTTATTTTTTCTTCTATTTTAGTGACTTACATTTTTTCTTAAAATAAAGTGGGGTTTCTATTATATTTTTTCCTGCTGCTGTTGTTTGCCTGTAACTACGTATGTGTATATTTTGATCCAGCTTGCTGGTTATATGTGTATGTGTGTGTGTGTGTTAAAGTCCTTTAAGTATAAGTAGATCTTAGTACGTTTAGTTGCTAGGATATGAACACGAAATAGTGAGTCTAGGGTACTATATGGTGTATTATTGCTGCCATTTGATATCTTTTGCTATCCAGCTTTAGGAAATGAATGATTCAAGTATGAGTTGTTTCTTGGCTGGTTCCTATGTGTAAGATGTTTGTTTCCCACATCTGCAATAACTAAACTTGGTTGTTGCTGCCATTGTAAGACGTTGTTATCCTTATTGTAGTTCTTGCTATTGCAATTCTTATTGTTGTTGTTCTTTTAGTAGTCAGTGTAATATGTGACCATTGCAATGCCAACATATTTAAGAGGAGCGAACAACAGCAACATATTTGACGATGTCGTTTCCTTTTTTATATTTATTTTTTAACGGTTTCCTTTTCTATTTTTTGTAGTTGTTAGTTTTTCAATATTTAAAGGAACATTAAAAATTCGTACAGTGTTTTAGATAAAGTGAACATTGCATCCCTACCATGTCAAACTATCCAATATGCAAATTTGTACTTTTCGGAAGAGCACAAGGACCCGTAATATGTGAACTCAAAGTCAGCGCATTCGTAAAAGTTCAAGTTTTTAAATATTTCTTATTGAGTTATCAATCCTCTATGAGATGTTCAGCATTTTGAAACGAGGAGGGTGGTATAAATTGAGTACCAAGATAACGAAACTAAAAACGAATTTCGCATATTGCATAGTTTGGCGTGGTAGGGACGATTGAATAATGAAGATATGACGAAGGTAAATCAAAATAATTTTAGCTCTCTTAGAAGCGGAAAGGTTTTATTGATTAATAAAAGCTAAAGTTATTTTTTTCCCTTTGCTAACCAAAAGTAAATCATTGAGCGGTCTATAAAATCCCAGTATGAAGACTTAAGTTGGTCTCCTGCTGCCTAAGCTCGGCTTATATTCAGATAATAGACATCATATAACACTATACAACAAGAAAAATGCCAAATAGTTCAACTTTATATTTTTGATGTGTTACGGTCCTCTAACTACAAAAACAGTCTAAATTTAAAACTTATGCACAAGTTTTTTTTTATATTTTCTAAAATTTGGAATTTTTGAATTATCAATCGATTTTCATAAAATAAAGTTTATTTTGTAAATCCAAATTGATTATTAGGCTATGGTTCTTAACGTTTTAATTGAGAAAGAATTGGGCATGATTAATATTTCAAGGAACAAGCGAAAAAATTAACATCAACTTAATTTTTCAACGTACGTATTTTATTTGTAGTTTATGTAGCTTTACGATTAGTTAATAAAAATTTTAAGTTTTAACGATTTTTGATTTTTTGTAAATTTTTTAAAAATACAAATTTTCTAATTTTGAATAAAAAAATACGTTTTCCATCATTCCGAAACGATTGAGTATATAAAAAACTTATCTTCGAACGGGCTAAAGGTAATTTTATTTAAAGTTTTTTAGAGTTCTTTGTAATTACATTGGACTACCCGTTGCGAAGTTATGATGAAATCGGTGTGGCAGCCTCTTGAAAAACAAAAATTTTAGAAAAAAAAGTAAAAAAAACGTAGCCATAGCATTTTAATTTTTCACTGTTTTTGTAGTTAGGAGACCATAACACATCAAAAAAATATAGTGGTGATCAAAGGTATTGAAAAAATTTATTTTTGTTGCATAGTATTTGAAACAGTCGTCCTGTAGTCGCATAATAGTCATTTAATGGTCGGTCAGTCCTTCACCAGCTATTATGGAAGGAATTCTCTACATAGCGAGCTCTAAAATCTAACGTAGAGTCTCACGACTGAAGTAAGTATGTATAGTTTTTTCTCTTACCAAAAACACTGTTCAATACGTTACTTCCCGTTTTACATTATTTTACAAGCAGATATATTATTTTTTCTGGATATTTTTTAAAGGGTGTTTCAACTCGTGTCCAACCCAACTAAATATATGCCAAACTTAATTGAATCGTTTATTTCAAAAACCAGTCAAGCGAACAATTTTTGATTTTGAGTAAATCAAATAAAACTTCCTAGCAATCTTAAAAATAATTTTTTAAAACTGAAATTTTTTCCTATGAAAGTTTGATAACCATAAAACTTTTTTTTATTTATAGTGACATATATTTAAATAATAATAATATAAAGATTGCACTTGACTGGTTTCTGAAACAAACAACCATCACTATCGTAAATTTCGTACGAAATGTTTTAATTTTATTAAGGACCTACTATCAAATCTTCCATTATCACATAAATTCATTAAGAATCTAACAACAGTATGATTTTTATTTTGTCCTGATATCATCACTGTATACTACTAATTTTTTCACTGTATCCGGCACCTCTGTGTTTGGCTACGGTAAATATTGCAGATAGTGGAAGCACAATGCAACAGTTTCATTATCTTCATCTTTTAAAGCATTTTTCATGTTGGAATAAAACTTCTTAGCACGTCTCTTCTGAACCATAAGCCAGTGGTAAAAATACCCATTACGTAATCGCTGATGTAAGCAATATTTAGTAGCAGCTAGTGATGACGCTTTGGCTTGCTTTCTAACTATGATGTCAGTACGTGTCGCTACTGTGCGTTTACATAACCCACCGTGCCACAGAGTTTAATTCCGTTCGGAAACGGAATTCAATCCACCCTAATATGTCAAGCTCTAGCTGGAGCATACCGCTGCATAGCAGCGCCGCCAACAGTCTGGACACACCTGACAATTTGCGTATTTCAGTTTTCTTTTTTAGACACCAGCTGCTACAAAAATGGGGTAGGTTGAATTCTGTTTCCGAACGGAATTGAACTCTGTGACATGGTCGAATAAGTGGAATTGTAAGCGAGCTTGATGTTGAAATATAGCCCAAAAGTAGCCCACACTTATTTACTTTGTACATATAAGGGATAAATTCGAGCCTATTATTAGTAAATGATATATTAGATTACACGTACATTACAATCTAAGTACTTAGATTGCTCGCTTAGAACGTCATCCTGACATCATTTATCTAGGTACTTCATTTCATTTGCCACTGGAAAGTTCTGTTGCAGTATTTCACTTAGCATTTGGTTTTTGTCCTCGACTATTTCGTCAGTGTCTCCGCTAATAACACAAGCAAAATTTTAAAAGCAATTTTTTATGATTTTGAACACAAACCTTGATAAATTGCAGAAAAAGTTTTCTATTTACCTGAATTTTTGTAGTCGTGAAAAGGCATCAAACTGAAGACTTTGAAATTAGAGTGAAACATTTTTAAATTTTTACAAAAAATTTTAATTGTTCGACGTTTTTTTTAAAAAAATTTCAACGCTAAAATTTTTTATTTTTAATATTTATATATCAGAAAATAAAATACACTTCAAAAAGGACTGCAGTTAAAATTTGAAATCGATTAAAGCATGCGCGTGAAATAGTGTTGCGTATGAGTAATATGATGGTACCATTATATTACTGATACGTATTTTACCCTAAATATATGGCATATCCTTATTTTCTTCATACAGTTTTTTAATTAAAAATTCATAAAAAATGGCCGTTATATATATCCTTAAAAATTTTTAAAAATAAAGAAAGCTTTGCTATGTTTTATAATGAACAGTAAAAAAATAAAAATTAAATATTGTAAGTTTAGTATATTTTTCAAGCAGGTAAATTAAATGCTTCTGCAAATTTTACTATTTTTAGAAAATCTGCTCTCCTGGCCACAGTCTTGAGCGCGCAGGTAACAAATAAAAGCCAGATTAATTATATTAAATATGTCAAATATATTAAATTAAATTTATTATTTGACATATTTTTCCAATTTTATTTAAAATAAAGATTTATTTGTTGACGGTTAAGCAATGACTATATGCATTTCATTGGTAATTTACCAAATCATCAGTAGCCTTCAACCAATACTTTTAAAAAGTTTGAAAGATAAGAGGTTTGAAATTTTTCAAAAGTATGTTTGAAGTGTGCTGACGATCTAGTAAAGCAGCAATGAAATCCATACAGACATTGCTTAGCCCTCAACAAATAAATCTCTATTTTATATCTAATGCAATTTGGAGAGACATTTTTAAAAACTCTAAGGGCGTAATTTATTTTTTTGTTTTTTGTTTGTTTAGCAATTACTTCAGAATGCCATGCAAAAATTTACCATTTTCGTGAAATGCTGGATGTAGTGTGCATGCTTTAACCGATTTAGATTTGCTACTACAGTCATTTTTGAAATATATTCTTTTGAAATATTAAAAACAAAAATTTTAGCTCTAAACAATTTTTGAGAAAAAATTTCAGCAGGCTTAAAGCTCTAGTTTTTAAGAAGGTTAGCCATTTTTAGCTCTCATTTATTTCAGAGTCTTGAATCTGATCCATTTTCCCGACTGCACAAAATGAAATATCCATAAATTCTAGGTTACTACTACTACACCTTTTCCACTTGTAGTTCAAAAAGCGTCAATTGTAATTCAGATTAGTCAATTGTAATTCAGAAATCGTCAATTGTAATTCAGATTAGTCAATTGTAATTCGGAAAGCGGAAATTGTAATTCAGATTAGTCAACTGTAATTGAAAAGGCTTCAATTGTAATTCAGAAAATAGTAAATGTAACTAAAAAATCACAAAAAAATATCTGACCAAAAATTACAACATAGTAGGACGTTAATTTTTTTTCAGGTGAAACGTCTGAATTCATATGCTCAACAATTTAATTTAAAAGTTTAAAGAGTTCAGCACCAAACGAGAGGCCGTGCAAAAGTTGGGAATAGAGCAGTAGAGCACCTTCCAGCATCTAGAGGTCCTAACATTCATTTAATTGGAGCAATTTCAACTACAGGGATCGCATACATGGCACGCAGAAGAGGGTCATTTACTGCACAGTTAGCAAATGCTTTGGTTGTCACTTTAATGCAAAAGTGACAAGATATGGGAAATCGGCTGGAACATTTGGTGATTGTTGCGGTCATTTAAAGCTTGAAGGATTCATCAATGGTACGCCAGCAACTTTCGCGGCTAGGGCCCTATTCTCCGATGCTAAAGCCTATTGAGAATATTTGGTCTAAAGTTAAAGCCTATGCCAAAAGCAACATTCGTGTTCCAAACGTCCTGGCGTGATTGAACAAAGATTGATCTACTTGGAAGATATTATAGATCGTGCAACGAACACCATAAGTGGGGGTGATTGTGCTCGTGCTGCGCAACACTGTACAGTTCACTAATGAATGATACGGCGGTCGGTCGATAAACTACATATTTAAAAATATACAACGAAATACTACATAAACATATGTAGATTTTCATTGCGTTTTTTTCTTTTTCCTTTTTTATAATAAAATAAAAATAAATAGTCAACAAAACTTGTGTTCTTTCTGAATTATAATTGACGCTTTCTGATTTACAATTGACACTTTCTGAATTACAATTGACTAATCTGAAATACAATTGAAGCTTTCTGAATTTCAATTGACGCTTTCTGAACTACAATTGGAAAAGGTGTGAATATATTGACGACATAGAGAACAAAGTCAAAGCCAAAAACCAAAATTTTAAAACTCAAAGCTAAATATATTAGAATGTATTAAACATATCTTAATCAAATGAACTGTATTTTCTTTATCTGCTTAGAAGCAAGTTTTAATTTATTGAAATCGGATAATATTTGTAAAAGTTATGAGGCGGATGAGATTTTTCGTGCCCGAGGGAGTTAAATTTGACATCCTGTGGCTGAAATTGTGTTTCAACAGGGTGGTGCTAATTTCACAAGATAGAATACTTGACTAGTTCCCAAGCACTAGCAACCAGTACGAGTTCTGGAACTTTATATGAAAGGGATCGGCAACTTTTACATTGCGTTGTCATTAAAGGGGGTCAATTGACATAATTAAGATACTCAGTGATAGGTTCTAAGCCCAAACTTAAGCTCCTTGCCGTGTGATAGGGTTTTTAATACTAAGTAAATTATTGGACTTTAAGTTGCTTATTATGAACAATATTCGATCTTCGACTGTGATCGAGAAAGCTGATCGAACGAATTTTCGTTTGGTATTATGACTCACATTCGATGAAGAATATTGCTATTGTGAATATCACTCATTGTCATTGTTCACAATAGTATATGTCTATCAGCTCTTACTAAAACTAAATACAATTTCGTTGCAAATTGAGTTACATATAATAAAATAAAAATAATTTTAAAAATTATAAGAGTTTCTTCTATTAAAATAATAAATAATATGAAATTATATAAAAAAAATTTATGATATGAAATCAATTTGTGCAAATTGTAAATTTTCTTCCATCAGTGAAACAGGCATTTCTTGTTATTTTTAGGCACTCACGACATTATATCTCTAAAAAAATTTACAAAAATAGTTCAAAACTTCCGCTTCGTCACCCTTAAGCAAAAAACGGCTGAAAACTACTTAAATTTTCAAAATTTTCTCACTACACTGTCGAAAGTAAAATTGTCTTCGATTGAAAACTCGTTGGTCAACAAATTTTCGATAGTGCTACCAGCTCATAATACGAATTTGACATTCGATACTCGATGTTCAATAGCCAGCGAAGATCGAACATCGAATCCAACTCATAATAAGATCTTAAATATATATTTTTAATTTGAAAAAAAAATCTGCTTGTCAATGTATGTATTTTGCTAAAATTTTTGTTCTAGTTTTGTGATATGTTGTGATATAATTATTTTCGTCGGTCACAGCTCGGGAACATTTTGTGACATTCCCATTTTCACCAGTCATAGGACAAGTACACTCAAGGCAATTGTTACAACATTTCCCGCAGGGTATGAATGATAATTCATACTAGAATACAGAAATAACAAGAAGCTTAACATATGGCACAAAAAAGTGAATATCAATATATATATCAAATTAAATACAGCTCTAAGAATGACAGCATGAATTGATTAAAAGTAGATGATATTCAACTCTTGACTACAAACCACAGACTTTGGTCGAGTGGTCTACGCGGAAAAGAGCTCTGAAGAGATTAGAGAGAGGTATCGAAATGTCAGTTCAACCCTTCCTCCGTGCATTCAAAAATGTTCTTTCTCTACATCTCTATCTCTAAATAAATAAATAGTTTAATTGAAAAATTAAATTAAAACCGAACTCAAGCCAAAATAATAAAATTTCTTCGGATATAAGCCCATACAGTTCGACTAAAACTTATAACTTATTTGTTATTATTTTGATTTTGTTACAAAGCTTAAACTACAGGAGTAAAGAGGAATCTTTCTACCAAAAACTTGGTAATGTGTTGCCATTACCTAACAACATAATTTTCACCACAAACTACATACCTTCAGAATTACTTTACAATAGTTAAATCAACTACTTGCTGGTAAGTAAACAAGACATTTATATAGTTTATAGCGTGGCTTAACAAAGATTATACTCTTTATTCACAGTTTTGTAGTTTAGGCAAATCATGGTGATCTGTATTTTTTTTATTTTTTGTTTTGGTGTTATTTGAAATTTCCACTATTCCGAAAAAACACTCTTTGTAATAATAAAAGTCCATATATGTACAGCTTTTATTGTACCTTTTTGTTAGCAGAACAGCGCATTTTTTCATGCACATTTCAGCAAAAATTTTCTGAATCTTATAAAAACGAGTAAATATTTTTATTCGCTTTTTTGCCTTCCTTCCTTCTTGCTTAAACTCTGTGTTCTTGGCTGACAATTGTTTTTTATTATTAGGGGAGTATTATAAACTGCAATAAAAACCATGTTTTACGTTTTCCTTCATCTAATAGATTTTTTTTATTTATATTTTTTTTTCTACAAACAGAACGAAAGAAAAATTTAAAACATTGATATAAAATCCAAATTTTCATGCAATTGTAGGGAATCTAAATTCGATATAAATAAAAATATAATATAATACATAAATAAATATCTTTTATTAATATTTTTATTTATACCTTTTGTTAATTTTAAAAAGAAGAATTTGTTAGTTATCAGCGTAGATCTCACGCAAAGTTGTTAAGAAATTTGATATTACAAAATTATCATGACGAAGAAGATTTGAAGATTATAATAGCAAATTATTAAATTCTTAAAAACTTTAAATAAAGCGAACAGTAAAGTAAAAACAATTATTAGCACTAGAGGCACATAGTACACATGTAAGCCCTAAGACTTGGAGAGGCAATGTTTTCCAAACTTAGGTGAAAAATAAAAAGACAAGAGCCAAGTATGGTAAATTTCTAAACCTTCAAAAAAAGCTTAAGCAAGTACAAAGAGCTTCATGCAAATTGGTTCATGGTTGGATATTGCCTTCTTGATTGGCGGGCAAGGGGTTTGCCTAAAGTATAAAGAGTTCTAACGATGGAATCGTGGTTGATCCCCAAAAAAATCGATGTTCAGTTCGACCCTTAAAAATGTCAAGAAATTGGTCTTTATTCTTTTTCAACTATTACATGATTTGAAAAATAATCTTTCAATTAAAATTATTTAATTGTAAAATTAAATTCAACGAATTTAAGTTTGAATAATTAACAATTCTTTGGGTAAAGTAAAAACTTTCCTTATAGCATCAGCTTAAATGAAGAAAGTTTAAAAATAAAAATTCGTTTAAAATGTCCAATTCTCATTTTCCTAGATAATTGTCAGTTTACTTAAGCCAACACCACACTGATGGAGTTGTGCAGAGTTCTTCGAAAACAACATCCTGTTCTTCCGCTTGGCTTGTGCTCTCGGAATAAGCTAATTATCTTTGGTTTATTGCATATTTAAAAATAGTCACATATTGAAAAAATTACTCTTTATTACAAACTAATTTGTAACTTCATGCACTAAGAATAATAATAAAGATTTTCCAGACCTGAGTCTTTGGTGGGAGTCCAACCGCAGCATTCAGACTTATATCACAATATCAAATAGCCTAACTAACTTTTTGGTTCCAGTTAAGTTCCGCGTTCTCTTTTCACTGCTCACGACTCGAGAACAAATGTTACCACTACCATTTTCACCAGTCATGGGACAAGTACGTTGAAGACAATGGGTATAAAATTTCCCGCAGGAATGTTAAGTTGTCGGTGTTCTTCTTTGAGACTGACTTAAGCTCTTACTTAATCCATTTATGGAAAATTCTCGTTTTTGCTATCTTTTGAATAACAGTTGACGATGTAATAAAAAGGTATTCCTTTATATCTAATGTTATCAAGCAAATGCATATTACTTGTAGAGTTGTTGAAACTTTTTATTTGTCAGCACTGGTCGCATTTTACGCTACACTTTTAAACATGTACCAACTATTAACATATTTAGAATTTTAAAACTTCCAGATTGCAGCATATATTTGCGCCCAACCCCCCTCCTGTCTTTGGCTTTCTATTTATCCTTGTGATTGTAGGATATTCATAATAAAACACATTCTTTCCTTTCAATTTGTTTTTACAAGACCGTGTAAACTCTTCACGAAAAACTAACAGACGCAGTCACAAACATCCTTTCACTTACACAAGTACTATTGCATATGGGGAGAAAAGAAGATGCTAAAAAGTTTAAAAAAATAAAATTGTATATAAAAAATAGCCCGCCAATATATTTTCTTTAAAAAGCCAAAAGAAAAGCGAAAATTGTTCTTCTAACATACATTTTTGTTGGTACGAAGATAGAGAAAATATAACGCACACACACACACACATACACACACATACACACATCCAGACAGACTACAAAAAGGAAACTAAACCCAGTAAAAAAATTGCTTGCAATAAAGTAGCGCTGACAAACCTGCTGATATCGCTGCTGATTTTTGTATGGCGAGTTCCCGGATTGGAGTACTACATTTTTGCTCACAAAACCGCTTTTGAAGCGCTGAAAATCATCAACATTTTCAGCACTAGAACTGAAAATATATAAAAAAATCGTTCGATGTGGACTAGCGTCGTTAACACCATTTTGAATTTTTCTTATTTCGTTACTTTATTTATTTTTATTAATTTCATATTTTTACTCAATGTTTGTTATTTTAACTTCAACTAGTATCGATCTAAGAACCTTCAGGTTTGAAGTCCAACGTACCAATCACTCGACCAAAAACACTGTTGCAAAATGGCACCAAGAAACTCAATTAAACTTACTCTTCATTCTAGCTTAAAAACATGCTTTAGATCAGCACTATAAAATCAGCTTTTATACAAAGCTTGTGTACAAAGCTTTTGTATAAGTAAAAAGCAAATACTTTTCTCGCTTCAAAACTTGCATTGTTGTGACGCTATGAAATCAGCTTCTTACCAAGCTCATATTTTAAAGCAAATTATGAAGCGCTTTATTTCTTTAGTGCTTCAAAAAACATGAAAATTTTTTACTGGGAAATAATCGTAGAAAGAATGCATCTGACTGCAGCTAATATCAGCAGCGCTTTTATATTTTATTTATTTTCATTTATAGCTCTAAAATTTTTTTCTTTATTTCCTTCCCAATGAAACATATGAAGTAGTGTCAATTACTTTTGTTTTACCGTTTAACTTACGCTAGAAGACTTGAGCAAATTGCCCAGTAAAAAGTTTTCATGATTTTTGAAACACTAAAGCAATAAAGCACATAATAATACGCTTTAAATTAAGAGCTTATTGCAGCGCAGTAAACGTATATGAGAGAAACTATACAAAAAAAAGCTTATGTTTCAGTGCTGACACAATGCAGGTTTGTAAGCGAGAAAGTTCCACATATTTACAGCTTCAGTGCTGAAAATGGTGATGAGTTTTAGCACTTCAATAGCGCTTTTTGTATCAAAAATATAGTACTCCAAACCGGGAACTCGCCATACAAAAATCAGCAGCGATATCGGCAGGTTTGTAAGCACTATATTTATTCTTTCATATTATAAACCTGTTTTTATAAGTAATTTTTTTTACTGGGGTGACAGCTTGCATTGTTTTTCGAAGAAAACGAAGATTACATAAGTCAGGTTAGGAAAAACTCAATCTAATATAATTCCTTGCATTCATTTTCAAAAAGATTATATTTCATGTTTCGCGTCTTAGACCGAGCTTACATTTGGTAAGCTATCTTGCTGCACGTCTGATTTTCTAAAAATAAACATTTTATTGAGTCTAACTTTTATTTCGGTTTTATTAACTAACACTGATGTCTTATTGCGAGTTAAACGGTCTCTTATCAATCTTACCACTTTCTTTTTTAATAAGCGGTTTTTGGTAGAATTTTGCTCTTTTATCCAGCTAAATCCACAGTGGGAAAGATTAAAAATATTTTGGAAATAAATCAGATTTTTACTGAGCGAGTGTACTTTTGTTTGACTTTTATTTAGGACGCAAACAGTAGAAACCACAAAAACAATGATAGCAAAAGGTGTGCGATATTTATATGTATAACTAGTATCAAAAGTAAATTGTAACAAGTTTGCTTACTGAATATTTCTGAGTGTATCAATACGTTGCACCCCTGTAAACATCAGCTGCCTTTTTAATGTTGTTGCGGTAGTTCTCATTCATTTTATTAGAGTCTTTATATAAACATACAGAGTTGAACACATTTAACAAAGTTAAATTAAAAATGCTTAATGAATACTTTTAAATAATTTTTATAAATTAAAACGAAAAGTTTATGTGATATATTACACAAAAATCAGCAAACGTTTTTTTTTTGTTTTAGCTAATATTTTTAAAACTTAAGAATATTTTTAAAAACTGTTTTTACTGACTCAGACAAAAAATTTTTTGATATGTTATAAAAAATATATATATTAGTTTAATTCAGTAAACTATTTTGTTTAGAATTTGTAAGTATTTTTAGAAAATTTTTTTATTTAATTCAGACAAAAATAATTTTTGATATATAACAGAGTACTAGTAAATATTTTTGTTTGATTCAGTAAATATTTTGTTAAAAATTTGTAAATATTTTTAAACAAATTGTTTTATAGACTTATATCAGCATTGCCCAAGCCCTATGAGCTTGGTGCTCATTTCTTTTTGTAAAAGCACTTAGCTATATGCTGTTTGTTTTAATACACACATACAGCACTCAGCACTAGCAATACGAAATACACAAACAACTTTGTCGTATTAGTTTTTTTGTCGTTCTTCACTGCATACACGCAAGTGTAATGCAACAAGAAATAAATACATATGGGTAATTCCATTTCAAATCAAGTAAGAGTTAGACACGACCCCTTTCAATTTTGATGAAATTTGGTCAGATGCTGTCGTTCATCCTATAACGAATTTATGTTAAAGAAAAAAATTAAAAATGTTTATTTCAAGAATTATGACACATTCAAAATGTCATTATTTCGCAAAATTTACAGAATGTGTTGAGCTTAGTTTTTAATTATCTCTAAAACTATTTTATGTACAAGGATGTTTTGTATGCCATTTTAAAGAGGATATTTGGGGCAACAAAAAATACATAGAACAAAATTTTGTTTTGGAAAAATGACTTATCTGCAAAGATTTAAAAATTTCAAAACTGACTAAATCAAAAACCTATATTTTTTTTGGCTGAATTTTTTTTTATAACACCTCTAAACGTCCTTAATAAATCGTGAAAATTTGGAGAAGGTGTTTTTTTTCTTTTTTGAGATATGATTTTTTTCTTTCGCAACCTTCAACAATATAGTATCAAAAATAATTTAAATTTGTAATTTTGAGCAATATGCATAAAATTAAATTTAATTTAAAGCTTTTGAAAGGAAAAAGTAATAACATTGACAAATTTGTGCATTTGTTTTTTCGGTGAAATTTTATGTTGGAAATTTTGTATTAAAAATGTACATTTTTTGTCGTATCTCATAAAAGAAAAGAAACACCTCCTTAAAAATTTCAGGATTTTTAAGGACATTTAGAGATATTATATAAAAAAAATCAGCCAAAAAAATATATAGGTTTTTGATTTAATCAGTTTTGAAAATTTCAAAACTTTGCAGATAAGTCATTTATCCAAAAAAAAAATTATGCCCTATACATTTTTTGTAGCTCCAAATATTCTGCTTAAAATTACATACAAACCAATCTTGTATATAAAATAGTTTGCGAGATATTTAAACACTTTCGGTAAATTTGGCGAAATAATGATATTTTAGATATGTCATAACTTCTGAAATAAACATTTTTAGTTCTTTCCCTTTGGCATAAGTTCGTTTAGGCTTAAAGAAAACATCTGAACAAATTTCATCAAAATCGAAAGGGGTCGTGTCTAACCATTAGTTGATTTGAAATGGAATTACCCATATATAATATATTTTTTTTCTTTTTTCTTTGTATGTATTGGTTTTTACAACAAAATATATAAAAATTAGTTTTTCTTTAAATGTACGAGTATTTGCTCTTCCATAAGGAACTTTTGGGCACACCTGATTTAGACAATTTGGTTACAGAAAAAATAAAGTTTTTTCAATGAAATTGTTAAGACATTTGTTTGTAGGTCCATTTCTGGACAAAATATTTACTAATTCAATGAATTCTTTAATGGAAATAAAAAATTAATTTATTCTGTGTATATGTCACATTATGGTGTTCATTATTTCCCAAGTTGTTTTTTTTTCTATATAAATACTCATTTCAAAAAACTTAAAATTTTCAAACTAAATCGTGCCGAATCTAGGTATCATTTTAATGTAAAAACACATAGGAATTTCGAAATTCTTGCATTTAAGGTGTTTTCTCGGAAATAAATAATGCGATGGTGCTATTGATATGATCAATACATATAAAAAATTTAACGCTCTACAAAAGAAGTCATATATAATTTTTTTATAGTCTTACTCCTTTGAAAGTTATTTAGGATTAAACTTTTGAAATTGAAATTTAAAAAAATAATCATAAAAAATAATCGAATTCGGTTATGTTATCTATTTGAATATAGTCTAGATATATTCTAAACAAAACAAGCCTTATTTCAATAAAATCGATTATAACTTTTGATTTTATTCCCAATTAAGTGACGAAACTCACATTCCCCAATTAAGTGTGGAAACTCACAGACTCTCAGATATTTTGTATTAAAAATCAACAATATTTTAAAAACTATTTGTATTTTTTTGCAAAGGCAGGTAAAAATAAAGTAAAATTTCTAATAAAATCCAAAAAGGAACTATTTTAAAAAACATCTGTTGTGTGATATGTGTAATAAAAACAATTTAGCACTCGTTCGGCCACTGGATACTTTTTGGAAGACCAACAAATGTAAGTTGGCTAGAAATTATATTCAACATGTGCTCCCATTTAGTTTGTGTCCGATTCGTTTCATTTCCATCGATTGAACTCAAAAGGAATATATCTATGAAATTATTTGTAAACAATTTCAAATTTTGTTGTTAAACTAATAAAAAATCTATTATGACTATCGGTTGTTATTTGGACTCAAGCAATGGTAGAAGATCATCTTCTTTGATTACATTAGTATACTCCTTTGTTAGTTCTATGTGAAACTTTATACTGATCGGATTATCTGTAAAGAAATGTCGTACTTATTTCCAAAATTTTTTTATTCTGCCCGACTGTGCGCCGGTACACTTCTGTTTGTGTGCCCTCTGACAAAATCAGCTCAGGGAAATTTGTTTGCCTATTTCGGTCCGCAGCCAGTCAGAGAGTCTGCACAACATGTCGAAGTCGATACGAAAACGTACTAATAATTCTATGAGTGGTCACCCCCGTATTGTAGTGGATAGGGTACAAGACCATTAACCGGGAGGTCGTAGGGGTCTATTCACATATTACGTAACGATATTTACGGAGTAGGTATACCCCCTCCCAGCCCTTCCGTAATGCTTTTTACAAAATGTTTAGTATAAATTATCTAATCCGTAAAAAATCTCTAAGACGAACTGGATCGTTATGTAATATGTTAATAGCCCCTAGCAAATCTAGGTGTTTCTGCCAAAAATAAAAAATCCTTCGGCATTATTTGTGATTGACACGAAAGCCGAACTCTCTGTCTGAGCAAATTCTAAAAACTTTGCCAGAAGAATTCTGTGGAAATTCTGAATAATTTTCTAGAAATTTCTAAACGAGTTTTCGACATACATATCTGCACAATTTCGGAAAACTTTCAAGAGATAAATGAGAATTATTACGAAAACAGAAATCAGACAATGTAGAGAAGTGACTGCTTGCTAAAATTCGTAAGACGTAGAGCAGAAAATGTGCAGACTATTCTGTTATATATCTTAATGGAAATTAAACTGCCTTTGGATAGTATGCTTACTAGTCTGATATTAATCGGACTATATTTCAGAAAATGTGCCGAAACATCGAACCAGAAAACTGCCGGGTATTCTGTCAAATGTATGAGAAAATTTTAGATAGCTCGTTTGATTGTCTGGTAAAGTCAGACATGTCGGAAAAAATGTTTTCTGGAGTCGTTGGAAACTAGCTATTATTTTGCACAGTGTTATCAGAAGATACAATGTAAAATTATTCCTTCTTAATTCTAAACAATTTTGCACGTAAAGTAATACTACATACATTACATTACATTTGTAACGACCTTTAGAAATTATTTAAAGTGGAAACAAATTGTTCATAGCAACCCTGTTAGTATACACAGATGTCCTGGAATATTAGCCAGGACACAATCCTTTATCAGCACCTTGTTAAGCTGTTGCACAAAGCTTTTGCCCTTTAGAAAAAGCTTTGAAAATTACTCTAACGAAAATTCCACTCAAAACGAGTGCTATTTCTAGAAAAAAAATAAACTATTGATGTGAAGCAATCTCTTAAAATTTAAGAATCACTCTTAAAAAATTTGAAATGCGTTAAAGTTTTTAAGAGAAACGAATAGCTACTTAACAGTTTTTGTTGTTTTTGAAATTCTTTGGCCAAAAAAGATTCCACTTATTTATTTGGTGTAGTGGGCGTGTTTGTGTAGTTTTTTCCTACATGTTTTTTGTTGGTGTTTTTCTTTTACAAACTTTCGACCATTTTTTGTGCACACATGTTATATGTTGTTGCTGTGCTTTTGTATTTTGGTTTTGTTATTGGGGCTTTTATTGTTAACAAAAAAAGCGACCAAACAAAAACATGTTTTTCGTTGGTTCTTGTTGTTGCTATAACTGCTGCTATAATTTAAATTGTTAGGAAAACGCCCATTTTTTGTGCACAAGCTCTTCCACACACACACACATCTATACTCACAAACATATCCATGAATATTGTTGTATGCACTTTCATAAGTTTGTGTGTGTCATTTGGATTCGTTGACGAATTAAGAAATTCTGTAGGTATTAACGATTGTTAATTTTTTGTGTTTCTTGTGTATTTTATGTGAATGATTGTTGTAGTTGTATTGTTATTAACATGATTGCATTTGGTTTGTAACTTTTTGCTTTAAATGTAGATTTTCAATTAATTTTAAATTATGTGTTGGTATGTTAGTGCTCAGACGGCTCGTCTGAACCAATTTATATATTTTTTTCTTTGTCGTTTTTGTTCATTGATAATTGCAATAGCCGTTATTGCGGCATATATTAAAAATTACACATATGCACTCACACACACACATCCACACAGCAGTAAAATGCAGTTTATTGATTAACTGGGAACAGTTTTTGGTTTTTCCTAATTGAAAAGATTGTATCTTTCAATTCAACATAGAATTATTGCTTAATTGAATACAAAGTGGCTGTTAGACGGATCAATATTTTAGCTTCAATATATGTGCTTGTGTGCGTTTGTTATGAAAATCAAAAGCATTTTGGTATTCTTCAATATTTCCCCTCCGTATATGTGTAACAAGTTTTGTAAACAAACGCACAGAAAGACATATATCCAGGTATGAGATGGAAATCGATTTTGAAAACGAATCACTTTTGTAAGTCCATTTTAAAGCAGTTTTCATCAAATTTTTATAATTTTTGTGATACAACTCTTTTGTAATAAAGAAATATTTTTATAATATATGTGATAAAATTGTCTTTAATAAAGAAATATTATTAAAAACCACCATTCAAAATTGCTTCCTTTTCGGAATCGATTTCCATCACATACCTGATTGAAACAGAATATTGATGTGTTTAACAGCCACTTCCCAGCTAGCATTTGGAAGATTGTTTTAGCAAAAATCACCAAACTGATTCTTTTAAAACCATCTTAGATGATCAAAAACGGATTAATCAGATGTGGGCTTAAAAAAAACCTCGAAAATGATTCCCACATATGATTACAAAACGACTAGCTGAAAAAGCAACAACAAAATGTATAGAATGTGCGCAATCACAAATTGATCATGCAGATGTTCGAAATTGTACTGATTTAAGTCTCGAAAATGAGTCGTAATTGATTAGAAACGAGAGTCATAAAAGACTTTTTATTAAGAGTAGCGGCTAGGCTAACAGAAGAGTCGTAAAAGACTCGAAAATGATCAATAACTTCATAAAATACTGACTGGTTAGGAGTAAGTTTATATTAACTTTGTGTTACCGTTGTTGTATATAGTGCATTAACTGAGTGGTTTGTACGTGGGACTGCAAACCGAAAGCAGCTTGGTTCGATTCCTAGTAGATTTAAAATACAAACAGTAAGTAAAAATATAAGAAATAATAAATATTCAACATGACGTAAGCGCATTTGGAATACATCCATCCATCATCCTCTCAATCCATATTGGATAACATTTTACTCGCAATGATTACAAATATGACTTATATATGATTCGAAAATGATTACAAAAAGGCTTAAATATGGAACGAAAAAGATTCGCAACTGATGAAATCACAAGCCATAAATGACTCTTCCAGAAGAGTCGCGGGTAGGGTACCATTTTCTCCCGACGAAAGTATAATTTATGATCAGAAAAAGGGCGCATATTTTGGTTTTTTAATCGCGCCGATGCATTGAAAAAGACTCGACTTCGGCTAGAAATTAAAAAAAAATGCTAACTGGGTTAAGTCATATTTCAAATCGCACTATACATCGAAAAACATAAATTTACTGTTATCTGGAAAATGGCCGATGTTATGTTTTTTTACTTTTCTCGTGCTTGTCACATTATTTTCACCCTGAAAAAATGCATTAGAAAATTTTAACTTTCCGAAAATTAAAAATTTTAACGCAGTGTTGTGGATGATTTGAGTAGTCCACTTGCAAACACCGCTATCTTAATATATCGAAATTTGTAGAAAATCGATTAAAACTTCAAACAACAAATAAAATTGTGGCTTTTCGCGAATTTTTGTTTTTTTTTTAACTTTGCGGTGTTTGCAAGTGGACTACTCACTTAAAATCAACTTTTTCAATAAAAAATGGTTAGAAACATTTTTTTAGGGAATTTAGTCGGCTCTTATACAAGGTGGCGCGAAATTAATCATCCAATTTTGTTTTTAAATAACTTTTTACAAAATGAGCAAAAATGATTTTGAGTGATTAAAATCTTTATTTGGACTTTTAGAATTTTTTCTGTTAAGTGGAAAAGATGATATCGGCCAAGTGGTTGCCGCCCGTATTGATATACATTTGTGCCCGTTTTCCCGCATTTCCATGACTTTCCGCAAGATTTCCGGTGATTATTATTCGCACTCATGTCTAATATTCTCCTTAAAGGATGCGGTTGTCTGGGGCTTGCTGGTATCCCGCTCATTTAATTCCGACAGTAAGAAGTAATTTAACATGGCTCTGTAGCGCTGTCAGTAGCACTAACCGTATTGCCGATCGCGTCCTCAAAAAATATACGGCCCAACCACTCCTTCCGTGTGAACGCCGCACCACACAGTAGCTTTAAGTGGATGTAAAGGTTTTTCGTGCACCACACGCGGATTTTCATGGAAAATCTATGACATACGGAAAATCATGAAAAAGTCGATAAAACGGGCACAAATTTGTATCAACACTGGCGGCAGCCAATTGCCGGATATCATCTTTTCCACGTAACAGAAGAAATTCTAAAGGTCCAAATAAAGATATCCATCACTCAAAATCATATTTGTTTATTTGGTAAAAAAGTTATTCATAAACAAAATTGGATGTTTAATTTTGCGCCACCTTGTATAACTCTTTTAGGCGTAATCTTTTGCTAAATGTTACAGTTTCAGTTCTATGAGCAAAAAACTAAAAAATGTCTGCTTTACGTGGCGCTCCTTCCTCTTTCTCGCCCAACAAATACCAGCACTCTTTAGTTTCTTTAAATAACCCGACTAGAAATTTTCATACAAACACATTTGGGATCTAAGTAGGATCTCAATTCCGATGTAACGCAGAAACGTATTTGGGACCCGATTGGTTTCCTGAGGGGAAATATCTATCATAATCTTGCAAAACTTTGCTCAAATCGGGAATATATCAAACTCTAATATTGAATTAAAATTGCTCAAGCTATCCAAGGGACAAAAGTATGTAGCAATCACCTCTGTTTAAGATGAGCAAAATATACGATTAAAAAACTGTGTTAGATTTTTCCATCAAGTTCCCAATAGTTTCTCACTTGGGTAGAACTTATTTTAAGTCACTCATTTGTAGATGGGCTATCTCGACAAGTTCCCGATCAAATCACAAATAGTGTAACCCTTATGGGTGTGTCACATGCATTCCCAATCGGGCCACAATATGAGTATTGGGAAAATTTCTAGTCGGGAAGTATAATATACCATTTAGGGTTTGCACAGCCATTATAATCGTTTTCGAAATCGCGATTAATCGCAACCTGTAATCGTAGTCGTAATCGAAACCATTAATTGCTCGATTAAAATTAAAAGTTTTGCAGTTTGTCAAGCAAAGAATTTATATCAAACGCCTTCGCCAATGATTTTTTTTCTAGTGTAAGATTAATTTAAAGTGTTTCCATTTGCATTCAGGGAAAGTGTAAGTCCCAATTCAGACTATGCAAGTCTTATTGATAAGCTTATTAGTTTTTAGGCAAGGGAGCAAGGGTGAAAAGAAACGTGTCTAGTTATTACAAAATTTTTACAATAAATTTACCTATCACCATGTGATAGCCAATATTAAATTAGTAATAAAAATCGTGATTGCGGGTTATTTTGGTAGAAAAACCTTCCGCACCAAATGCAATTTCTAAAAACTCACAGATAATTTTTTTATTATATTAATATACATATACATTGCTTATCGATTTTGATAAAATTTCTTACGAATGATGCTTCTAGCAAAACTACTATTAAAGCAAAATCTTAGCTCACTACTTTGCCCATTTCGCGAAATAAAGCAACTTTAAGATAGAAAAATTCATCAAAAATTAACAAAACTTACTTCACAAAACTATGTAATTATCCTAGATATTCCATTAAGGTGTCATATTAAAGGGCACAAAATGGCCCTTAAAATGGCATATGCTTTGATTTTATTTTGCATTATTCAGAGGTAAAATTTTACGGGCCTTATGTTTGCAGTCGATTTTCTCGAAGAATGGTATTTTTACAATCCTTGAAAAAAATATGTTAAAGGCCATTTTGTGCCCTTTAACATGACTCCTTAATGAAATATCTAGGATAAGCGGTTTTAAAATTAATATTAAATATAAATTAAAATGTACAGGCTTCACGATTTTCTCTAAGTAAAAATATAATTTAATTGAAAAATTAAACTAAAGCCCGATCTCAAGTCAAAATAATTATATATCTTTAGATTAAACCCATATCGACTAAAACTCATAAAGTAATTTATTTTGACAATTGAGCTATGCATTTATTTTGGTTTTAATAAAAATTATGATAGTATATTTTCTTGCTTAATAGCGATTAATCGCATATTCTTTAATCGTAATTGAGATTATGAAAATCTGCGATTATTTGCAAGCCCTAGTACCAAGGACCAACTGTGTCAATTTTCAAACCTCCGGGAATTAATTCCTTCGAACAACTCATTTGTTTGAAATGCTATTTATTTTCACTAGATATTTTTTACCATACAATTTAGATTTTAGTTCGACTTTTATTTAGGACACGCAACTATTAAGTTGTTTACATTTTATACTCGTATTATAAGAAAAGCACAAGTTTTCAAAAAAAGGTCAAAATCTCTAATTAAAAGTTTTCTATTGTGTTTAAAGAATGTCAATTGAAGAAAACACTCGCTTAGATAAAGAATTAATGCAGAGAAGCGCATTTTTAAATTTACGGTTTTTTTATAGCGCTTTTTTATAAAACGTTCGAATTTTTAGGTCCGGATAGAGGAAAATTTAGTTTTTCATTCTATGGCAATAGTTTCCTTTTACAGTATAAGCGAAAAATCAAACCCACTATAACTGAGTAATAATCGAAAAAAGCATATTGTTAAATAAATTGACGTTTTTCATCGGCAATTATTATATTTTTTTGTATAAAAAAGTGTTTTTTTAGGTGGAAGAAGGTAAAAAGCTGTTTTTATTTTAATTTATATGCGGCACAATTTTCGAAGCGGACAACCGAAAATTTTTTTTTGCCGAAATTCCTTGATATTTAGCATTACTATAGTTCTACAGCTACATTCATAAAAAGTTCTTATTTTAGGTTTAAGACTCACAATTGTTATTAAACAGTTTCACGCTAAAAACTGTTTAATATAAAATTGCATTCATAAACACTACAATAGACATTGTGTGTTTTAAGGAATCTTAGATTTCGATACTGGCAACACTATAATGTTTTGTAGTTAGTGTTGCAATAAAAACATTATGATTTCATCCGGATATTGAAATAAACGATTAGCTTTTTATTGTTTTCATGTAACACGCAGTTTATACGGTGATTTTTTGACTTGTCTTTATATCACGTCTTATTTTGTATGAGAGTGAGCGGGGTAGAGAAGAAAGCGGGGTAGAAAAAAAGACAAGATTTCTGTTTTCGAGATTTTTTTCATATATTTCTCTAGTTCCATTTGAATTTTCTTTCTCTTATATGATTGTGTTAGGGTATTTGTTGTTATGAACGAGTAAATAAAGCAAATTTTGAGAGTAATGTACAAAAAAGACATGAAATGAAAAATCATTGTATAAATGCAAAAAGTTTTTGGTAGCAACTTTAAAAGAGAATTAAAAAAAAGACATGTCTTAAAAATCACGGTGGAAATTAGGTGTAAGTTAAGATTTTTTTAGCTCTCTTATTAATATATTTCTCAACTTATTTGATACACGTTTTCTATGAAGTAAAAGCAAATAAGAGAAATGATTAGAAAAGAATTCAAACGATTCTGTAAATCATGTATGCAAAAGTACTCGAATAACGGGGCTATTTGCATTTGTGTTGACTGTTTCTGCATCACTAACATTTCTTTTTGCTTTTATGTGTTTTGATGGTGCTTTTTTGCTAATTTTGTTGCGAATTTTGTTTAACTTAAATAATTTCGCGGTATATTCTGATAAATTTTAAGAAACATACTTAAATGCTTATAGCCAAGACATCAAGCTTTAATTTAAAGAATATCATGTATTCCTCTGTGCTAAATTTGCAAAGATATTTGAAGTTAAAATTGATATATCGATGATATGAATTTATTGAAGGTTTATAGAAGGTGCATACCATCTTTAAACCTGTTTTAAAATTTTCATGTAATAAAGATTTATGAATGCAATTTTATGAAATTTTGTTTAAAAGTACATAGTTTATTGCCCTGTTTTAAATATTTATGAATATGGCTGCTAGTATATATCTAAGTAAAATGTGTATGTAAAATGTGTTTTTGTATGATGTTTATTTGTTGAGTTATGCGGTGCGAAGTTTTGCTCTTTTTAATTTTTTTTTAAATAATTAAAATAATTAGTTCTTATAGAAAATCGTCTGATCTTAAAAAAAATATATTTTATTTAAATAAACAAACATTTTTTATGTCCAAAAACTTTTTTTAATTTCGACCCTTTTTATTTTATATTTAAAAAAAGTTAGCCTAGGTTGTCCCCATTATACTGTAATAGTTTCATAAAGGCATCTCCATAAGTTTAAACTAGGGATGTAACCGCCGTTTTGCCGATCCGATACCGATACCGATATTTAAAAATAAATATCGCCGATACCGATTCCGATACCGATACGAATATTGAAATTGAGTTCAATATTCGATCAACATTTTAGATCAACAAAACTCAAGTGCAATTTTTTTATTATACAAAATTACATTGTAAGAGAGAATATTTAAAATTGATTTTAACCCAGTATAAAAAATTGGAAGTAATTTTTAAGGAGAAACATTTCTTTGCTTCCAAAAAATCTATATTAAAAATATGCAGATAATTAGTAGAAAAGCAAGAAAAAAATTTTAATTCCTTTATAATTTTAAAAAATACTCGCTATGCTTTTTAAAAAATCGATTTTTTAAAGGACATTTATCAACTAATATTCTTCTAAATAACTTAATAGCTCAATTATTAAAAGTCTTCTAAGTTTATATTTATTCACCTAAATTTACATGAAAATAAAGTTTTGAGTTTAAATTCGCATAAAAAATTGTGAAAATGGGTAATTATTATCCTTTTTCCTTGAGGAAAAATCATTATAGAACACCGAAAAAGAAATTTGTTCTAAAATCGCTTCCAATTCCGTGATTGGTAATCGAAAAACAGAACTTCTTGCAATGGCAAGGATATGTAAAACTAATTAGAAATTATCCGAATTTGCAATACTTCCGGATCGCGAATTCTACATTTTCATGATTTCTTTGGAGTGTCTTTTTTTGCTGAAATAAGATTTAAAAAACAACGACTTGAATTTGAATTCATGGTAAAATTAACAAAAAATAAATAATATCAAAATATTAATAGTTTTTAAAATTGATATTAATAAGATTTAAAAAATAACGAAGTGAATTTAATTCATGGTAAAATTGAATAAAAACAAATTATTTGTTAAAAAAAACTCTGAAAAAAATTTTAAAAGTATCGTCGTATCGACAGTAAAATATCGCCGATACCGATGTATCGGAAAATCTGAAGTATCGCCGATATATCGGTATCGGTATCGGTATTCGGTACCTCCCTAATAAATATACATGCATAGGGGGCATTATTTTTGAAGCTGACAACCCAAAATATTTTTTTTGCCGAAATTACTTAATAATTGGTATAACTATAGTTTTTTTGTATGATGTTTATTTGTCGATTTATTATGTTCTGATTACCAATCACCGAATTGGAAGCGATGCTAGGACAAATTTCTTTTTCGGTATTCTATAATGATTTTTCCCCAAGGAAAAAGGATAAAAAATTACCCATTTTCACAATTTTTTTATACTGTATTTTCATGTAAATTTAAGTGAATAGAAAGAAGTCTTTTAATAATTAAGCTATATAGTTATTTAGAAGAATATTAGTTGATAAATGTCCTTTAAAAAAATCAATTTTTTAAAAAGCATGGCGAGTATTTTTTAAAATTATGAAGGAGTTAAATATTTTTTCATGCTTTTCTACTAATTATCTGCATATTTTTAATATAGATTTTTTGGAAGCAAGGAAAATGCAGCTCCTTAAAAATTACTTCCAATGTTTTATCAAATTTAAACATTCTCTCTTATAATGTAATTTTGTATAATAAAAAAATTGCACTTGAGTTTTGTTAATCTAAACTTGAACTCAATTTCAATATTCGTATCAGTATCGGAATCGGTATCGGCGATATTTATTTTTTAATATCGGATCGGTATCGGATCGGCAAAACGGCGTATCGTTACATCCCTAATATTTATATATAAATGTGATTTTCGAATTATTCAGACCGAACTGATGAAAATTATATTTTTTTATGCGAAATTAGAAAATTTTTATTTTTTAAAAAAATTTATAAAAAATCAAAACTGGATAAAACTTACAATTTTTATTACATGATCGTAAAGCCACTTATCGTCATATAAACGTAAAGGCATATAAGTAACAAAAATTTCATTGCCATATAATTTCATAACGTTTTAAATAAATTTGAATGGTGGTTAGATAATTAACTACCCAACCTGAAAGAGTTAAGCAATTATTGTATGTTATATCGGAAGTGCATGCCATCTAATTTTTGCAAAAATTGCGAATGTTTACACTCTACAATAATATCATTATTTTTTATATAACAAGGTTTCTAACGACTGATTCTGGTATAGGGCACCATAAAAATACATACGTGAAAGGTTACATCAGGGATTCATTTTAGGGGAGTTAAATTTAAGGACAACGATTTAAGAATAAGAATAAGTAATATGAGAATAATGCTCCAACCTGGAAAAATGGCGGAAATCGCAGATGAATTTCTTAGATACAAAGTCGTCATAGCTGGTCTTCAAGAGATTAGATGGAGCAATCACGGTAAAATCAGAAAGCAAATATATAGTATATTCTACAGCGGCGCTAAAAAACAAGGACAGAGAGGTACCGTAGTCTACGTTAACAAAATATTCGAAACAACGTAATGGCTTTCTTGAGCAACCAGAAGGCAATAGAAAAAAAGGCGACCGAGAAAAAAATAAAAAGATTATGTCGAAGCAGGCCTACGAATAATGAAAGATGGAGACTACAGACAAAAAGCTTTACAAAGAAAGCAGTAGAGAGCAATAGTTGCAGCAGCATTGGTCCATAAAGGATTATAACTGCTGATTATTATTACTAGTTTTTAATAAAAAAAATATTGATTTTGTTTTACAGTGTAAATATTCGCAATTTCTACAAAAATTAGGTGACTTCACTTTATTATGAATAAAATATATATTCATCCATCGATTTTCACGAAATAAAGCTTATTTTATTTGTACTATAAGTGGCTTTGTGATCAGTGAATAAAATTGACAAATTTTTGCTATTTTCGAATTTTATTAATTTTTAAAAATGGAAATTTTCCCATTTTGCCTAAATAATATATATATTTCTTCATCACTGCTGTACCTGAATAATTCAAAAACTATAAGTTTATTTTTATACAATAATATTTTGCAGCTTAAGGGCAATTCTGTTAAAGCTTTTTGCTTAATGTAATTTAATAATCACCAAAAAACTTTTTAATTAAAAATCTTATATTTTGTGTTCTATTTTTATTATTTAGGCTCTTTCTGGTCAGATTTTCCCTTACTTTAGATGCAAATAAAACAATTTATTCCATCTTTATTGTCAACGTTTCACGTTTTTCCGAAGTGTTCAGGAGAATATTGTAATCGGCCTTGGCGCTTTAAAGAGAAGTAAATATATGCGCATACATCAAAAAATATAAATGTTCCATTATATAGACAATCGCTGAAGTGAATTTGTTTCATGTCTAGCATATCCTTCGTAATAACCTAAAAAATGCATTAGAAAATTTAAGCCTTTTCATTGTAAAGCGATATAATTCTTACATATGTTTAATTAAAAATTGACAACCTGTTTGAGTGATTTTGTGTACTTTACATATAATGATATTTTAATTATTTTTTACACAACATACTTTTTCTATGTATCCATCAAAAGGAAATTCTCAACATACACGGCAGAACAGAACAACGTTGTGTTTGGAAAATTTCCCTGGTTCCTTAGAATATTGATCCTGTCTAATTCTTTCTGAATATCACATTACGAACTTTTGCGTATAAAAGTCATTTGGACTCAAAGGCAAATTAATTCGAATTAATCACACCAAAATATAAAAGTCTCTGTTTCATGCATAATTAAAATTGATAAAGCACTCGTTGCGAAATTTTTGACTTGTCCCGAAGTTAGCCTTGAAGAATATGTGTCATGAAAGCAAAAAATCTTATCCAAACAAGCATACACAGAAAAAAAATTTTAAATACAATTAATTTTTTTGTTATATCAATTAAATAATTAATTAATTTTGAACCTACAACGATTTTTGTAAATACAATTACGAAATTGTAAGTTAAACGAAACTCAAAAAAAGTTTTAAAAATTTTTTTGTTGATTTCAAATTTATTTCAATTAAGATTATTGTTATATCAACAATATAAATTGTTGATTTTCCGAAGAAATTTTAACTATCATAGTTGTTGTATTAACAATATTTTTTATACACAATCCTCGAAGCGAATTTTTGCTTGTCTGCGAAAAACACTAAATGTCTTTGGGCGGAATGGAACCGGCGACCTCTGGACTAATAGACTAATGTTCTCACCCCTCAGCTACAGAGCAATTCGTTATTAAATATGCAAATAATGAATACACACAAAACGTGATTTGCTTTGTTTCATCTACGTGTGTGCGTTCATTTGTTATATCAACAATGGTGATTGTTAATTTTTTTCACAATACATAACAAAAAATTTGGTTAGTTCAGTTTGTTGAAAAAATATGTTTTAATTTGCTTTGTTTCATTTAAATGTGTGCATTCATTTGTTATATCAACAATAATGATTGTTAATTTTTTTCACAATACATAACAACAAATTTGGTTAGTTCAGTTTGTTGAAAAAAATTTCTGTGTTTGTCGTATCAATAACTAAATTTGTTGTATTAACAAAATATATGTTTGAATTTAAATTACATATTAACAATTGAAATTGTTAGTTGCAGTTTGATGATATTTTCTTTTGTGTGCGTTATCATAACCCTTAACTATTATCGTTATTTCTATGTACATTGTTGCTATCGGGGGTTCAAATTGGCCCTTTTTGAAAAAACCAAATAATTATAATCGTGGACACAATTTTTTAAACAAATTTTTTTGTATTTTAAATTAAACGAGCTTTTCTTAAATATAAACCAAAGGTAAATTGACTCATTCTATATTTTACATAAATTTTTTCATATATAAATAGCAGTCTTTGGCTTTAAATAATTATTTTTTAGTCCTTACTTCGAACATCAAAAATATATAAAAAATAACAAAAACATTGATATGAACACACTTTTTTAAAAGTAAATTAAGCAATAAATTTAACTGTATGGGATCTTTTTCTCGGATTAACAAAACAAAATAAAAATGACAGACCTAACCTAATTATAAAAAAATTGCGTTTTGTTGACAAAATTTTTATGTATGTTTTATATTTAGAACACATTAAAGTATTCATTGAATGTATTTTACAAATATAAGTATAATAGTTTACACATTTCTGGCACTGTTTTTGATGTTTTATCGGTCATAAATTGTCATACATTGACAACTGAAAACGTTATATAAATCGCTAAAAACGATACCATCATCAAAATAAAATAAGTTGTATATATAAGAATTAAAATCATATTCAACAGGTGGCTGACAAGTGGTGATAGCAAATACACGTGAGCACTGACGATGGAAGTGTAGCGGCTTCCGAAAGTGGCGCTACTCTGTTCTGCTGTGTACGTTGAAAAATTAAGTTGATGTTAATTTTTCCCTTGTTCCTTGGAATATTAATTATGCCCAATTCTTTCTGAATATAACGTTAAGAACCTTAGCCTAATAATCAATTTGGATTCATAAAATAATATTGGGCTAATTTTATTACACATCTGGACCCAGCATCAAAATGCTTTTAAAATGTTGTAGTTACTATTTTTTATATTTTGTTAGACAAAATACAAATATATGTCATCAAAATAAAAAAACTTACTCGTACGTTTTCGTTTAGGGTTTTTACTAAAGTATTCACTCGAGTAATGTGTGCGCGATTATTCGAATAATTAAAGTCAAATAATGTTCGATCAAACAAAAAAGGGACATATATCAACTAATATTCTTCTAAATAACTTAATAGCTTAATTGTTAAAATTCGTCAAAAAGTTTATATTTATTTATTCACTTAAATTTACATAACAACACAGTTTTGCGTTTAAATTCGCATAAAAAGAAACAAGTTGCGAAAATGGGTAATTTTTCATCCTTTTTCCTCGATTAAAAGTCACTAAAGAACACCGAAAAATAAATTTTTCCTAACATCGCTTCCAATTCGGTGATTGGTATTCGAAAAAGAGAATTTCTTGCAATGACAAGGATATGTAAAACTAATTAGAAATGAATCAAATTTGCAATACTTCCGGATCGCGAATTCTACATTTTCGTGACTTCTTTGGAGTGTCTTTTTTTTCTGGGGATAAGATTTAAAAAACAACGAATTGAAATCCAATTCATGGTATATTAACAAGTAATAAATTCTGTTGTTTACAAAATAACAGCGTAAAATATTATTAATATTTAAAATTTATATTAATAAGATTTAAAAAACAACGAATTGAATTTAATTCATGGCAAAATTAGCAAAAATAAGTTATTTGCTAAAAAATAAATTTTGAAAAAAATGTAAAAAGTATCGTCGTATCGAAAGCAAAATATCGCCGATACCGACGTATCGGAAAATCTGAAGTATCGTCGATATATCGGTATCGGTTACATCCCTAGTAAGAACCCAAATTTCGAAAAGTCAATTAAAATGAATACCCTAGTTTTACGTAATATATAAAAAATTTGCAATTATTGTAAGCTAAATTTTTATAAAAATTCTAATGATTTCTGTAAGTAAACCGGATATATTAACGGTTTCAATACTAATATGTATGTCTTTCCAAACATGGAGAAGTTTTTAATAATTTTTTTTAATATTTCAGTAATTCTGGTGGGTGGCAAAATCAAGTCTGGCATTGCCCCCCTAGAAAGGTCTATCTACGCCGATGGTCTTAGATATGGGCATTTCCAGAAAAAAGTCCACCTTGACCGAAAAATTAAAAGCTAACCAACCGATTTTTTCCTACTGTATTATAAAAGAGAAACATCTAATATAAATTAAATTTAAGAGTTCGAAACTTTCTTTAGTTGGCATGGCAAGATACTGAGCTACAAATTTGAAGTTCTCGTTTTGCTAAGTTTTGCTTAACTTCAGGGACATTTTCGCCAGGGTTTAAAAAAAATGCTATGTGAAAGTTCCTATTGCTGATAGGTTCCACAGAAAATACAATATCAGCAGCAATAGCAATATGCCATATGTTATAGCAACACTATACTGTTATACTTTGCTATAACCATTTTCAACAACATGCTAATAGCAAACCAAAATATAATAAAGTGTATTTTTCAAGCAGCAGCAGCAAAAGCAAACTATTTACGATATTGCTTTTGTTATTATGTGCTGTTGAAAATTACAACAGCATAACAATAGCAAATGATTTTTTGTCACATTGATTGCTGTTGTTAATTGTTTATTCCTTTAGCTTTGACGATAAAACGAAATTGTTTGGGTCTATTTTCGATGGTTGCAAGTCAATGCTGAACGAATTTGAAAGTACGAGTGTAAAACTTTGCAAAAAAATTTTATCTCAATAACGTAAAAATTTCGGAAATAATTGCAAAAAATTTAAGAAATTCCCAATACATTACAATCATGAGAAGAAATGCCAAAATTGGTTAAAAATTATAAAAAATTTGCAAAATTTGTGTTCTTTCCGAGGCATTTACCGTTTACAGTTTTAGCCATTTTTAATAAATTTTAGAGCTTGGTTTCAATTTTGGGGTTTCTCGCGAACTTTTGCAATGTTCGCGATAAAGTTTTTTTTTTGGGTATTCAACGTCTTTAAAGTGTTAATGATTTTTAATCAATATTAGATATTGCTATCATGTCGTTCTCAGCAAGTTTTCGCGAATTTTCGCCAATTTCACAATTTTTTCCAAGTTTTTTTCATTCCTTGTAGTTTTAGAGCTTTTCAATCGATATTATGGCTTCTTTAAATTTTTGCAATTTTCGCAAATTTACGCCATGGATTTCACCCATTTTTGGGAATTTTTAACCACTTTGCAATCATTTCACTTTTAACAAAATTTTGCAAATTTTAATAAATTTTACGATTTTTTAAAATTTTCTGCATTCCTTTCGCGATTTTCATAAATTTCGTGTTTTGTCTCCTTTTTATAGTTTTAGTGATTTGTAAGACTTTTTTTGATTTTTGCAAACTTATTTCATTTGCACAACAAATCATATCTTGCAAAACTCTTGACTTTTAATATAGAAAATGGTTAATAACATTTAAACTAAAAAGACATACGTAAGTACATATGTACTTACATATATTTGTACATAAAATTTGTTTTGAGAAAAATTCTAAGGCTCTTATAAAACGGTTGCTATGCTACGAATGTAATTGCTATTGCCACTGCTATTACATTTTTCAACAGCAACAGCAAACAACAGCACAAATAAATTAAAATATAAACAATTAATTTTTGTGGCAACAAATGCTTTTAGTTTTTTACATTTGCTTTTGATATGCTATATTTATTTCCAATAGCACAGTATAAGCGATAGTATTGTAAATAAAAGTTTAACCATTTATAGTGTAGTATAGCAGAATTTCCGTACTTTTGCTACTTCGCAGCTAGCATTTCTAACACTGCCTATACTTTTAGTAGATATGAATGGGTGTGCCAAATATTTTTTGGATGAGTTATGGTGTGCTAAAATGTTGCCGTTTCTCAAAAATTATTTTTTTATTGTTGTTATGTAAAACTCCACGAGAAATAATTTCATGGAACTGTTTAACCCTGTAGCGCTTCGCTGTATGGGTATTTTTTGATAATTTCTTAAAAAGGGCAGAAAGCTCCCCTTCGGGGGCGCGATAGCTGGCTGAAACATCCTACAAAAAAATTTTTCATACAATTTTATTATAAGTCTTAAAAAACAATAAATTTCTAACTCAAGTGGAATGCCAGAAATCATTAAAAACTAATTGTGAATAAATACGAAATTAGCCCTCAAGCACATTTTAAGTTTTTACTGATTTCTGGCGTTCCAGTTGGATTTAGAAATTTATTGCCTTCTAAGACTTATAATAAAATTTAATGAGAAATTTTTTTGTAGGATATTGCAGCACGCTATCGCGCCCCCGAAGGGAAGCTTTCTACCCCTTTTTAAGAAAGGTTAAAAAAGACCCATAGAGAAAAATTTCTAAAAAACCAAAAAAACAAATTCTAAAACTAAATAAATCGCCAAAAAAAGAAAAAAAATATCGTTAAATCGGAAAAAACCTAACAAAACAAAAAACTCGAAACGAAAAAAGTTCCCAAAATAAACAAAAATCGCCATAACGAAAGAAAGGAATTATTAACATATTCATAATTCCTTTTTTTCCGTTTCGAACGGATCCTTCGAGTGCGAGTCAATATCGCACTTAGCTAAATTTACTTAATTTCAGTGTACAAAGGTGTATCATTATATATTGGGAGCCTATTTTTAAAGAGATTTTTATGATGTTGAATAATTTTCCTGTGAACCTTAATGAAATTATTGATATCTACAATACGAACGATTGTGTCGTCTGTTGGCCATACTAGTTTCTATGGTGGCGTAAACAGTAATCGATGTAGAACAAAAATACCAACTTCACGCAAAAACCACTGAGCAGACTTTAAAAAAATTTAGTGTGCAGATACTTCAGAATCCTGGTTCGAACCTAGAGTACTTTTTAGTTATATAAAATATCTCATTTCTAACTTAAAATAGAAAAAAAAACAAATATATACATGCTGGATGTTTTTGTTTTTTTTCAAGTTGGTACCACTGTTCATTTTGTATAACGTAAAATTTAAACAATATGTAAAAAACTCTATATTTCTATATTTTACATAAAGCGGACTTTAAGCGAGAAGCGGGCAGGCGCATATAGTATGAAATAAAAGTCTATAAGTGTATTTTATTTTTATATGAAAAATAATAACAACTAGCACACACTACTGTAAGGTAACACAGAAATACATCGATACAGGGATACAGCTGGCTTGTGAGTTTGACCAATGTTGAACTGAATGAAGTATACTATATTATATATGGATAATTCCATGTCAAATCCACCAACACTTGGAGGAAGTAACCCCCCAAAGTGAAAATGAAATAAACTCCCGAAAATTAGGGACATTTTTCGTATGAAATAATACCTTAATTTTAAAATGAGATAAGGCCCCAACGGAATGAAATAATACGCCGAACAGAAATGAAATAACATCCCATTATTGGGGCTTATTTCATCTATATTAATAAAAGAGTAACGTTATTGAGTGACTGACTGACTGACTAACTGACTGATTCATCATCGCCCATCCCAAACCACTAAAGCTAGAATGTTGAAATTTCGTATGTGGGCTCCCCTCAGGATGTACAGATCCACTAAGACGGGGTTTTGGGAAATTCAAACTCTAAGGGAGTAAAAACGGGTAAAAACGGAAAAATTCGGTAACCTTATATCTCCGGATCTAACTACGGTAGACATAAAATTAAAAAAATAGCATAATAAGATCAAAAAATAAGCGGACGGCTGTCTGGTACTTTTTTGAAATTTTTACATTTAGGGGCCGAAAAAGGGCAAAAATATAATTTTGGTACTTTTTGTGTTAACCGTTTATCTCCTAATGTAATGAAGATAGAAATTAAATTTAAAATGGATTTTTCTATTCCTACGAAGCCCTCAAATATGTTTTGGTACTTTTTTATAATTCGAATATATAAAGGGCAAAATTGGTTGATCTTTTTGGTACTTTTTTCCATACAACTATTTTTTATGCAAATTGATATACATAAAGAATGAATATGTTTGTATATTTTCACTAAGAAAGGATTTTTTAAAATTTTAATTCTAAGAGGTTTAAAAGGGGTAAGAACGGGTAAAATCGGTAACCTCATATCTTCGAATCTAAGTAAGGTAGACATAAAATTCTAAAAGCATCATGATAAGATAGAAAAATGAGCGGAAGGTGTCTGAAACTTTTTTAAAATCTGTACATTAAGGGGCCGAAAAAGGGGGAAAATATTATATTGGTACTTTTTTTGTTAACAGTTTATCTGCCAAAGTAATAAAATTAGAAATTAAACTTGAAATTCATTCTTCTTTCCTTAAAAAGCCCTAAAAATCAGTTTTGTATTTTTTCAAATTTGAATATATAATGGGTAAAATTGGTAGCCCTTTTTGGAACTTTTTTCCATACAGCTCTTTTTTATGCACATTGATACACATACTGAATGCATATGTTTGTATATATTCTCTAAGAACGAATTTTAGAAAACTCAAATTCTAACGGGATTAAAAGGGGTAAAAACGGGTAAGTCCGTGTTCTTATATCTCCGAGTCGAAGTAAGGTAGCCATAAAATTCCAAAAGCGTCATAAAAAGATAGAAAAATGAGTGGATAGGTTTTTGTACTCTTTTTGAAATTTGTACATTTAAGGGCCAAAAAAGGGTAAAAATATAATTTTGGTACTAATTTTTGTTAACCGTTTATATTTTAAAGTAAAGGTACTTTTTCGAAAACCTACTTTGTTTGAAAATGTAGTTTTAAGAAATGGTACTTTTTGAAAAATGTTTTTTGGAAAGGGTACTTGAAAATGGTACTCTTTCGAAAATGTGTAACTTTTTGAAAAGTTACTTTTTGGGGCTCTGTACACCAAAAGTGTAAATTAATCTTATTGTTTTCGATACGCTGTCCATGAGTCCGTCTGTCTTTCTGTCTGTCACACGGTTGTTTTCTCGAGAGCCGTAAGAGCTACGGGCTAAAGATTAAAGGGTGTTCTAAAGCGAACAACGAAGCATGTTGAAATACTAATGTAATATACAGACACTTTTATATAGACTCTCGAAATTTTCAATGTTAGTGCTAATTGGTGTAGTCTGTTGAATAATTAACACAACAAAAATTAAAGGGTGTTCTGAAAGTTAATGTAATTTTACCTATGTAGTTTAAGCAGTAAGAAAGCGTAAGAGGCAAGCTCTTGAAATTTAAAAAAACTCTAAAACTAAAAAATTCCAGAATTAAAAAATTCAAAACAAAAAATCGCCAAAATGAAAAAATCGCTAAAACGCAAAAACTTGCCAAAACTAAAAAGATCTCCAAAAAAACTAACCAATTTTATGGTTATTTTTTTAAATGGGTTAATTCATTTTTCTATATCTGCACAACAATAGGGTAGCGAAGCACGCCGGGTATAGCTAGTATTAAATAAAGCTCCATTTTATGAAATTAAATAACACCCCATTATAACACATTTAAAACTAGGCCCCACGAAAAAGACTCGACAAAATAATTCCCTATTAAGAAAATGAAATAAGGCCCAATAAAATTGCAAAATTTCGAAATTGTGCCTTTGCAGAGAATCTCTAGTAAAGAGCGCCGTTTTTGGAAATTAATCAAAAATGTTAAGAAATTCTACTTTTACTACTAAAGATTCTCTGCGTAGTCGACCTTCGGCCAGGATTTTAAATTTGTGTATGTCAAATAGCGGATTCGCAGATTGCAAATTTTCTGCTTAGCCTGACTTAGGCCGGACTTAAGGGGTTGCTCCTCTCCGTATGTCGACTACCAGCTTTGCTGAATAAATATTTTCTGCATAGCCGATTAACGGTTAACCAAATGAATACCTTAGTAAATAGCTACTTCAAAGTCGAGAAATTGTTATGTATGGGAGCCCTCTTAAGGAATGGAGATGGACGATAGTTATGCATATGACCAGTATTCATATGACCAGTCTAGGGGCTTCAGCGGCCAAATTTAACAAATTCATTTAAACCACCATATAATATACGGTGGCGAGTTTTTTACATTGTTCGATAGATTAGAAGTTCATCTATCAAAACATGCTAAAAACCAGGTTTGGGAAAAAATATTGTTAGCGTCATTCGATATTAAGGTAACGATATAAAATCAGATTTTTTAGGATAAAACATGTGCAATATTATTGCACATGTTATTGTACATATTATTGCTGTTTTGACCTAAACTATGCACTAAATGGCACAATAATTCCAAGCAAAATATAGACCAATTTTCCTGATAGTGGTTAAGTCAATATAACAATGAACAATATTGCTAACATATTACACAATTTTATTGAATGTGCAATAAAAATCAAAAACCTTTTTAATTTGGCCAATATATTGCGCAACCTTCTAATATGACACACGCATTGGCGATATTATTGTACAATATGAAAAAATGCACTATTATACTGCAAGTGGGTTAAGACTGACATGATTGATCTTGAAATTTTAGCGCATAAGTATATTTATGTTTAAAGCAACAGATCTACGAAAGTGTCTATCCAGTTGTTTTATCTACTTTCAATTTACACACATTCTGAAATCAATTTTCGATTCCTGTAATTAAAGATTTTCAAAAACTCACCTTAAATGTTGTACTATCTACAATGGAACATTCCAAACCATTGAGAGCATAATCCTCAACGCCATTTAATGATTGTGTTGCAGTTTGTTGTGTTTGCTGGTGATGTTGCTGCTGATGATCACCGTAGTTCTGTTCGATTTTTATGGTTGGACTTAGAACGGTCAAATTATTGGAAGAATGTATACCGGTAGCGGTGAAAGAGCCCTCCACTAATATCGGGGCACTTGGAGCGCTGGGTGCTGTTGAATTATTTAAAGCTGCTGCAGCGGCTGCTGATACCGCCGACGCTGATGAAGAGGCGTCGTGATAGGGCGCAACAACAAAGGAAGGATATGAACGAAATTGATGATACTCAGTATGAGAGTGTGGATGTGCCAATTGTGGTCCTTTATACCAAGTACCATGCATAATCATTTAAAAATTATGCTCAGTGTTTGATTTAGTAAAAATTTTGATTTTTAAGTTGTATTAATTTATTTTTAATAGTATAAGCACTTTTTTCTTTAAAAATTATTAAAATTTTTCTTTAAGGAGCTTTTTTTTTATTTGTATAACTTTTTTATAATTTCACTATTTTTTCATTTAAATATCATTTGACTTTTTTTTTTGGCTAATTATAACTAATTATTTTTGATAGCACACTTACAAGAAAAACTGTTATTAGCCTTTTTCATAAACTCTTTTTTTATTTCTTCGATTTTGCTTTAAACTGTAATTGAAACGGCCACGTTAATTTTACGTTTTTCCTGTAAAATTTTTGCAATTATAAGCGGCTTTTTTTTGAATTTTTTACATGATTTTTTTTTGTGATTAAATTGTTGACATTCAATAATTCCATGTGTTTTACAAACCTGCTCGATTGGAACGATCTTTAAAACTTGATTGAGGAAAAAGAGCAGCAATCGAACTTTAATGCACCGAATTTTTAAACTTTAGTATGAAAAAAACTGCCATCAGAAAGAAAAATGAAATATACAAGGAATAATTTAAAAAGTCCTATTAAAATGGACTTGCACCACGCACAGTAAGAAGAAACACATTAAAACATTTAATAAAAATCGCGCGCGCGTTTTTGGTCACAGTTTGCAAAATTTTTCGCAGACGTTTTTGCTTCGTTTTAAGTTTGTTTTCAAACTGTTTTTCATTTATTTTTTATTACTTCTTTGTTCATTGAACGAACACAAGTTTTGTAGCACTATTCGAATGCCTGGTTGTGGAAGCAGCAATTGGCAAAAGATACAGACAAAAAAATTTGCTGCCAACTCGCAAGAATTCCGTACACGAATGCTGAGTATGAATTGAAAAAAATATTGAAATGCCTCGATGGCTTTTGCTACTGTTGGATTTTTTTCTCTAGTTTTTCTTTAGCTTTTTACAATAACAAAAGCAAATACTAAAACCTGCCACAAAAAAACCTAAAACGACATTGGGAGAGCCAACATCAACATCATGAGTAGTGAGTCGTATGATAAATAAGCTTTAACTGCCGCCTCTTGATTATGTTTTTTTTTCATGACTTTGTACCCGGCTCTTTTTTACAGTTGCTAAGTATATCTGCTATTTCAATATTTTGGTCCATGTCATGCAGTGTGGTGAGAGTGTATCTGTTGTATCCACATTTATAGTTGCCTTAATAGCAGCAACAATGCCCAACTCTCAGCATTTGTTTTTGGGTGCATTTTGGAGTCAATGCTTTAACAAAAAAAGTACTCAACCACTTTTTCTTGTTTTATTCGACTACTGTATTCACAGCTCACTTTTTTGCTGCCTTCGTATTTTCTTTTTTGTTCTCCCCATAATGTTGCTCCCAAACAGTAGCCAACATGCGCATGCTCACATACCGTATTATAAGAGCAAAAACTCTTTTAACAACTAAGAGTAGTTTGGGGCCAAACAGCAAAAACTTTGTTTTATCGCTCGCTTAGTGAGTTTGATAAACTAAACAGCTTCAAATAGACATTTGATTTGTCGTTGACATTAAAATGAGCAACAGATATCAAATTTTGAGTTCTAATTATTAGGGATTTTATTAAAGGGGGAAACTTTCTTGATATTAGTGAATTTCAATTTGGCGGGAAAATGTATGATTAATTAAAATATTGAGTTATTTAAATTATTAAAAACTTTGTAAATTAAGAATTGAAATACTTTTAAGGTTTCTTTTTAACCCCATAAAATATCACGCTTTAAAACACTTTTATTACATTCACCTGTAACAAAATACGAATAGCGGACTTCAGTGTCAATGGCAAATATGGTAGCATTTTCATGCAGTTCATCAACAAACAGTGAACTCCACTAATGTAATCAAGTCGTGAAATTCAACTTTATCCCACTGCTAATGGTCGTATCAAAATTTAACTTTAAATGTAGTTTGGATAATAATATAATATTTTAGAAAAGAGGGGAGAGGCAACGGACATACAAAGTAATATATATTATTTTATATCTTTAAAGTTATAACAATGAAACTCTTGACATGTGCTATGGGTTACTTTAAGAGCAAGTTGCGAAGTCGGAAGTCGGTCAAAATGCTATGGTAATAAGAGTAGGGGAAGGGGTGCTCGCCATTCAAAATAATTATTAATTATCTGCAATTTAGAAAGCCTTCAAAGCTATAATATAGTTAATCCACCTCACATCAACTAAGACAAAGGGTGAAATGGAATTCACCCTCTCCGACTTTTTTAATACAGCAAAACATGGATATCAAATGTTAAACTCCTGGGCCGTCTAGTTACGTAGATATGACGTAGTCAAGATTTAAAAAATAAATTTAAAAAGTTGACTTTACTTACATAATTACAAATATTTCAAGAAATGTTTGAGTTACAGAAGTAATGAAGCAATTAAAAAAATGTGGTCCGATTGATAACACTATGCAACAAGAAAAATGCTGGGATGTACCAGTATATTTTTTTGATGTTTTGTACTCGCCTAACTACAAAAACAGTAGAAATTTTATATGAATATTTTTTTTTTTAAATTTTGAATTTTTGAAGAAGCTGCTCCACTGATTTTATCATAACTTACGAAGGGGCTGTCCAATTTTATTATAAAAACAACTAAAAAAACGTTAAACAAAATTACTTTTAAAACTAAAAAACTACTTTTAAGCCGTTCTAACATTATTTTTTTTATATACTTATTCAGAACGCACAGATGAAAAATATATTTTTTTATGCAAAATCGATATATTTTTATTATTAGCAATTGATAAAAATTTAAAATTGCAAAATGATACAATTTTTATTCACCCGCCGTAAAACCACGTATACCACAAATAAAACAAGCTTTATTTCTTTATTGCACGCCTCATAAGCGAAGCGTTGAGGCTCTATTATTTTCATATATTGCACTTGTAAAAAATATATACACACACACATATTAAGAAAAATACTATTTTTAACACTCATGACATTTTTAATGTCATTTTTATTATTTAAACTAATTAAGAAACTGTTTTAAAAAGTTCTGTCTTGGACATCCGTTTGTCTTATGTAGGGATCCTGTATATGGTCACGATAACGACCGAAAGACTTCACTAATCGAGTCCTTTTTTCTTTTTTACGCTTCAGTATAATTAGGAATAGAAGCCTATTTAATTTCACGGTCTAAATGAGATTATGAGGCGTGCACTTTTGGATTTTCCAAACTATTTATTTATTTCAAATCGATAGATAAATATTCGCCCGTATTATGTATGTCGAAGTCGAATTTGTGACTACGACAAATTGTCCTAGTATAAAGAAAACTTTTACAAGTTTTCTTTATTCTAAGACAATTTGTCGTAATTTATTTTATGCATAATAAAGTGGAATTGCCTGAGTTGCTCCATCGATTTTATCATAACTTGGAAAAAAGCTATCCAATTTCCTTACAAAAAATAAACTAAAAAACTTGAAATAAAATTACTTTAAGCCATTCTAACTTTTTTATATACTCAACAATTTCGGAGTTATTTATACCTCAATGATGAAAAATTTATATTTTTTTAGGCAAAATTGTAAAATTATAATTTTTTAAAAATATATGAAAAATCGAAAATGGGAAAAACTTGAAATTTTTATTAAAAAATCATAAGGACGCTAATATTACAAATAAAATAAGATTTATTTCATAAAAATCGATGGGTAAATATTGATTTTATTCATAATAAAGTGAAATCAGCTGATTTTTGCTAAAATTGCGAATATGTAATAACAAGGTTTTTACAACTGATTGAGGTAGAATTCACCAAAAAAATAAGTGCATTTATCGGCGTTTTGAAAGTTTACATCTGGGATCTATTTTAGGGGAAGTTAAATTTTGCACCTTTTTGCACATAGTTTAACTGATTGGGTATAGTATATTTTGTAGGCCTTACTTTTAACGTGTTCATCATTTCTATGTAAAGTAAAGGTTAACATTTTTGTAGAGCACTTTAACCCTCTAGCTCTTAGGAGTATGGGTCTGTTTGACCCATATATATGTAATTGTTCCACTCAAATGTTACACATGGTGTTTTACATAAAATTGTTAAATACGTTATAAATTTTAAACGCAAGCGTTACAATATATTCTATGCCGAGTCAGTATAACTGTGTGCAAAAGGGGGAAAATTTAACTCCCCCTAAAATAAATCCCAGATGTATTATTTTGGTGACATCTACCAGAATCAGTTCCAAAAAACTTGTTAAAATTAAGAAATAAAGCTTATTTTATTTGTAATATATGTTGCTTAATAAATAAAACTGTTTTAGTTTTTGCCCTTTTAGATTTTTTTATAAATTTTTTAATAATAAAAATTTTTCAATTTTGCATTAAAAAATGTATAGTTTTCACCATTGTGGTCTGAATTATTTCAAAAGCATTTATTATGTAAAACAATAATGTTAGAATTGCTCAAAGGTAATTTTATTCCAAGTGTTTTAGTGCTTTTTGTAAGGAAATTAGATAACCCGTTTCGAAGGTATGATGAAATTGATGTAGCAGCCTCTTGAAAAATCCATAGAATTTTAAATTTCGTCTGCTTTGTAGTTAGAGGACAATAACACATCAAAAAATATAGTGATGATCAAAGGTCATGACAAAAGTTCCATTTTGTTGCATAGTGTAATTAAAAACAATTATATATGTATATCTGCTAAAAAAGTAAATTTAAAAATTTTAAAACATATACATGTTTTTGTTCACTTTTATATCTACATATACCTTTTAGTCATAAAGGGGTAAAAGTATCATATACAAAGTTATAGATAAAATTAGAAAAATTAACAGAATTTTCATAATTAAAAGCCATATTTCTTAAAAAAGGACATTTTTAAAGTTTCCAAAAAGTATGTGCTTTTATTTTCATGTCTACATTGACTACTTAGGCCGAAATTGGTAAAATTGTTAACACAAAAAAAATACTAACTTTCCTTTTCTGTAAAGGAATTCAATGAAATGGTAAATATTTTGTCTGTGAACGGACCTACAAACAAATTTGTAAATATAGACAAAAATACATCAACAATTTCACTAAAAAAAGTGTTTTTTTTTCAGTGAACAAATTTTTTAAATCTATAAAACAATTTGTCTGAAATTATTTACAAATTGTAGACAAAATAATTTACTAAATCAAACAAAAATATTTACTGGATTTTCTGAAAAATATCAAACAATATTTCTGTTTGAATTTTATAAACAATTAGTCTAAAAATGCTAATTATTAAGCAAAATAATTTACTTAATCAAAGAAAAATACAAAAAAAATTTTTGTGTTCAAGTCTGAATGTTATCTAAATACTGTAAAAAATTTAATGAGAATTAATGCAAAGACATTACCTGATCGATTCACTCAAACATTTTTTGTTAACAAACTTGGTACAATTGCTTTCTTCTTGATATGAGTGTTGTTGTTGTTATTTGTGTTTACATCGTCATCGGGGTGGTTTTTTACGACACAGCTTTTATTGTTGTTTTTTTTTTTGGTGTTTGCGTTCTAAATAAAAGTCAAGCAAAGAATTCATAGATTATGGACAGAACATTTACTGAAAATCAAATTTATTTTTAGACAAACTTTTGTTTGCAAATTTTTTGGTGATAATTTTTTCTGTGTAATAGGGGTTATTCTTATTTCCGTGGTCACAACCAATAATCGCATAAGTCCAAAAACATAGTTTCGAGAAAAATCACATTTTATATTCTGATGTGCTTTTGAGAAAATGAGAGGGCGCATTGTAACAAAATTTTGTGGAAATTAAAATATTATTAAAAGCGCAATGCTAAGGTTAAAAAATGGTTATAAAATTTGCATTATTTTAGGAGATATTTAATAAAGAGATAGATAGTATGTTTATGGAAAACGTAAAATACCGAAATTTAAAAATTATGTTGGGTTAGGCTTTTATTGTAAATTAACATTTCAATTTGTTGCCTGAAATAGATTGAGTTAGACGATATGCTTTAGACATTCTCAATTTGCAATAATCACTTATCTCTACTTAGACTCTTAAGAGAACTTTTTTTTATACATAAATTAGTTAAAAAAAAATCAAAACAGCTTAAGTCATATTAGGATGTTTCAATAAAATAAAATTTTGTATAAATAAGTTCTTAAGTCCATTTAAATCCTTATTGCACATGCTGTAGGTCTTCATTACGACTTAAATTAATATGCTTTTATCAATGTCTCTTTAAATACCATCGTTAGATAAATATGGATTTCATGTAAATATGAAGCTTTATTAGTAGAATATGGTAGCATACATAACTCAATTCCTTCATAAATCGACTTATGCGGTTATTGATTATCATCACAGATGTTATTCTGCTTGGTTTTTGAAAGTCTGTGCATAAGATAACAGTTTTCAAAAGTATGGTTGAAGTGTACTAATGATTTAGTAAAGCACCAATTAAATGCATAAAGACATTGCTTAGCCCTCAACAAATAAATCGTTATTTTAAATATCCAAATATGTATGAGTTAGGGCGTTTTTATATTAAGGCAACAACAAACAATAAACAAAAACCAACTGTCTTAATTTGAGCAAACTTAAGATCGATTTGACAAGCTTAGATAAAAGAAAAAAGAACATACATGGCATCTGCATACATACATACATACATATCTTTACATGTGTTGGAAAACTAATTCCTTGATATTTGTTTTAAATTTATTATTTAATTAGAATTTCTCATAAAAATATTATATTAAAAAAAGAAAACTTAAAACACTTTTCTCTTCATTTGCAACTCTCGTTCTCTTTTGCATCAATTATTCCTTTTCTTCTCGCATTAAATTGCACAAAAAAATGCAGGTGCATACAATTTTAAAGGGGGAGCAAATGTCATGGCTCTTTTTTATTCCTCAGCTGTTTTTTTTTATTTTTTATTTCCAAACATCCTTTGCCATGATTTGCACAAAATTCGAAAGAAAAGAAAAAAGACAAACGAATATACTTACAGACAATGAAACCTAAATATTTCGTTCCAGACTTGGGAGTGCGAATGTGATTTCGAGTGCATTGCAATTTTATTGCACACTTTTTTGTATCCATGCGCTGCTAAAATATTTATACGACTACAATTTCATTTGTTGTTCCTGTTCTTGTGTTCGTCATTGTCTTTATAGCCAAAGTTTAAATGCATGCGCATCAATTTGGCCATAAACCTGATGCCTCGCCTTATTTTAAGGCTTTTTTTTTGTTTTTTCTTGATACTCATTCCTTTTTTTTGCAAACGATTTTATCGAAATAATTTGAAAGAAAAAACTGATAAAAAAAAAGGAAAAGAAAACGTTGCTGCATTTCAAAGTTTGTGTAACTCCTTGGAGACATTTGTACTATAAATACACCCAGAAAAAAGATCAGTTTGGAAAATGGGTAGGCCGATAAAATATTAGTTGAATATGCTATATTTTAACTCACGCTATCAATTAAAACAACAAAAAAAAAGATATGATTCAGACAATTCTTAGATTGATTAGAGCAAACGATCGTATGCTTTTGTCATGGCTAAGTAACGAATATGATGAGCACAACCGAATAAAATGTTATGAATTGGATTTTAGTACCAATTAGTGGTACGTATTTGCAACTAAAAAATTGTCTTTCTAAATTTACTTTAATTTTTATCGGCTGATGCAACCAGCAGTGGTTAATTTTATTATCATTGATACACCTAACCGATTAAACGGTTCGCATTAGCAAATGCAGTATTTATCAGTTATATGCATATCTTCATTTGCACGACTTTTGTTGCATATAAACGGGAAATGCTTATATAAAAAATAATTGCGTGTATTTTATAAAACAAACGCATAAAAACAAGTGCATAAAAGCGGTAAATGCTTATAACCTTCGTGCATATAAGCGATAAATACTCTATTTCTTATTGTAAAATAACTTCTTTTTTAATAAGAATTCTATGATAGTTGTAGCAACTACCAAAATTCGATTGACAACAAATTCGGTTGTCTCAACGAAATTGTTTTCTCCGTGTACAATTAAGTAAGTATAATACACAAGTACTAAAATGTACACATACATAATACATACATACATATACAAATTTAAAAAATACACATGCACTCACATATTTACAATTTTAATGCATGAAAACATTGTAAATGTCATCGTCTTATTTTTTGATTCTGATCGCAAAAAATTTTATAAAAATTATATATTAAAAATAAATAAAAAAGGAAATATAACAATCAAATCTATATGTGTAAGCAGTTGTGTTCAACGAAATAGCATTGAGATATAAGTTAAGAAATTTACGTACTAGTGACCGTTTTACACTTGAAATTACTAAACTTTATTTTGTCAGAAAAGAACTTTAAATGAATATAAATCGAACACGTATTCTGAAGAGTTGTTAGTTTCTATCGAATATGAAAAGATGGGGGATGGCACAAAGCGGCAAAAAAGCGGGATTCTGAAGAAAACTTTAGCAGAAATATAATATGTGGCAATATTGCAAGGCTGTCGCTATTATGGTTCGTTTGTTTCCTTACGTGATTGTCTGCAATGTGCCGGAAATAATATAGAATCGAGGGATTCCGCTTTGACAAACACCACTCCTTTCGTCGGTGTCCTGGATCCGGAAATCGGAACTAGACCCATCCCGTCGCATTGAGGTATCTGATCAGTACGCCTAGACCAATCTCTAACAACTCCGACAAGTCATCCACTATATGTTTGTCGAAAAAATTCTGTCCTGCTTGTTAGTTGTGCTGATCACTTGTCATTATATCAATGTTACATTTTCTTAGCTACTTTACAAGCATTCAGGTTATATCATCTATCTGCAGCTTTTTGAAAATATTATTTCTGAGGGTGCCAAAGGGCATTGCGAACGGTACAGCATTGGAGACATGCAGAGTATAAACCGCCTTGACCATTTCATCCGCCTGTTCATTTTAATGGAAGTGGCTAAGAGCGGCAGCCCAGATAATAGTAACGACAATCGGATGACCTAACTTGCATAGCATATTCTGTTACATGCATTAACGTCTATAGAAATAATGTCCACATAAAAAAGGAAATAATGTCCATGGATATTTTTTCCATTTCGAAAAGGAAATAATGGCTGGTGGATATTATTTCCTTTTTTTAAAAAGAAAAGCACTGGTTTTGAGGAGTAAAATTTTTTGCATAGCCAGCCTTCTGCCGAGCATAAAGGTTTTCTTCTCTGGGTTTGTCGAATAGTGGCTGCGCTGAGTAAAGATTTTTTGCTAGGTAGAAAGTGTTTACTCAGCGAAGCCATAATTCGACATTCCCATCTTGCATGGACCTTATTATCATTTATTGCAGGACATTATTTCCTTATCAAAATGTAAATAATTTTCATGGACATTATTTCCTTTTCAACGTGGAAATAACGTCCATGGAAATAATGTTCATGGACATTATTTCCACATAAAAAAAGAAATAATGTCCATGAACATTAATGTCCTAGGACATTATTTCATACCAGTGTGTAGTGTTTATGACAGCTATGCCAGTTGGCTATCGAGCCTTCTTGTCAGTCAGTAATCCGCCTACTTCCTGTATAACCAATATTTTGGCTTGCTTCCTCTGGAAGATGGAAAAAGTATAGTATTTCAAAATCATCTGAAAATCCTCCAGAGTCAACATCGCAAATAGTTCTTGATCCGTCAGTGTACACCCTGAAATAATAGTCTCTTTTTATATTACCTCCTATCCATACCCGCCTGGATGGAATTAAGATTTTGAAAACACCATCACCACCATCACAGTATAGATGATGTGGCAAGTAATCGGAAGGTCTCGTCAGGTAAAGTGGTAGCCGAGGATGCAGCCCTTACATGTTGTTCAATCGGAACTCAATTTTGTATATTATCCTGAGCCTTTAAAGTACGTAAGCAACTTGCAATCCTGATACAAGCAGATCTTTGTATTCTAAATAGTTGGTCTACTCATACACTCTAAAACACTTTTGTTGAAAATTAGGTCGATAATAGTCGGCAACACTTTACAGATTATTATCGACCTAAAATTGCACGCGCATTATTTTTCAAAAAAAATTTTTACTAGAAAAAGCGATTGGCTGCGTACATGTTTGAACGGCGACCTCCTGACTGATAGTCTGACGTATCTACCATTCAGCCATAGCCGTATTATACTTTATGTTACATTTTTTCGACTTGGACTAAATATGTTTAATTTGAACGGATTTTTCTTTAATAAAATAACTATAAAATCGATGTAATTTTAAACAAGGAGAAATTTTCAACACAAATTTAGATAATATATGATCGTAAATTTGAAGTAATGTTTTAGAGTGTACATATGTATGTATTTCGTACTTGTGGTGTCTTCCATACTGCCGATCTCTATGTCACTAGTGGGCATACAATTGCTCTATATATCCATTTTATTATCTTAGAACTTAAGCCCCACTTGGTACCAAACATTCTTCGGCAAGAGCGGTAAGCAACAGTGGGTATTTTTACAATATATTTAACATTTAGCTTTCATTATATAACACTTCGATATTTAGTACTATTCGATAGGTACAGCTCCTGCAGTTACAGCACCTAAAGCTTTGAACCTTGGCATATCTAATCTGAAAAGAATCGACTTAACAAAGAGAAGCAAAGCAAAAGATATATCACCACATCTTGCGGTGGTTTTCGTCGAGTCAATTTTTGGCTTTTTGCTATTACTCTGTATTGTATTGGCGTTTCCTGCATCCAGCAGAGTTATTGAATATCCAGTTATTGATGTCTTCCCTAACATCAACATGCTGCAGAACATGTTGGATGTCTGCCTCTCATATATTATTGCAAGCACCTTCAAGATCTAAGAAGTCAGCCAGTGCTCAATGCTTAAGAGGTATCTCTATAAATTATACCATCGCGTGTAGAACTGTTTCCGTAGAGATAGATTTTAAGAAGGTATTCTGACTATGCGAGAGTCTTGCTTGATGTGAGAGTCTATGAGTCCTTCCACCTTCTGGATCACGAAGGATAATTGGATGGTGGTACATATCTGGCTTACGAATGACTTGTACCAATTTCCGCAATGACAATTATTCTGACCTTTATTCCGCTGGCTGGAACCTAAGTGAGAGGAATAGATTGTAGAATGTAAAAGTACTCTGCAGCAGCATCTCTCATAATTTCGTTATTATAATTCTCTGAATAAAATTTAAAGGAGCAGAAAGGAATATATACAAATAAAATCGGAAAAATTTGCATCGAAAAGGGCAGAACTGGCATACATACTTGTCTGTAAACTTGCAATCAATTAAATAAGGCTCTCCCAAAAATTAACTTTACGTTGTCCATATCCTGGAACCATTATTATGATTACTCTTTCATCGCCCACCACTGTCGCCGCACATCTATAATAATCATAATGATATTGTTGTTGTCGTTTTTTAATTTTTATTTGACAACAACATGTTTTGGTGTCCATGTCATGTTGTTTGTATTCTCTTTGGTTTTCGTTGGTTTGATTTCATCGTTTTGGGATTTTTTTTATCTTTCAGATTCTATAATTTTGTCATCTCATATGACAGACTGAGTGGAGTAGTGTTCTTGTTCTTGTTGGGAGCTCTTCTAAAGATATGAAAAAAGTTCTTGTTCTGCTGTTGCTCTTGGTGCTGTTGATATCAAATCCAACAATGTCCAAATTGTCTTTAGAGAATTGACATACATTTTTATTGTAAATCATTTCATCTTTTGTAGTATTCTTGTTTGTTTGGTTTTCATTATTGTCAAAATCGTTGTCTGTTTGTTGATCTTAAAAATGGCTGCTTTAAATGAAGAGTGAAGTGTATGTTAATTTACGATTATTTTACTTTAACGGACGCCATTTTTTTCGTCTGAATGATGAATCCTAAAATGTCAAGGGCAAAAATAACAAAAAAAAAATTTAAATTTATTGTATCTTGCATAATTTTAGTTGGACTTTTAAAGCAGACACAACAAGGTTTAGCAAAACTTTAACGAAGCTTTAATAATAAAAAGTTATAGGAGATCTAAATTAAAAAAAGTAATTGAAAAAATCACGCTTCAAAAGAATTTTTCAAACTTTGCTTAGTTTTGGTGTATAATCGCATATTTGTCAGATTTTTTTATATAGGCATAACGCAGTAGCGTGATAATGTTATTCACATTGTCTTAGTACCTTCAAAATTTTACTATTGGAAATAGTTCTCCTGAAACATTAAGCCTTCATTGTCGCTAAATTAACTTGCAACTGCAAGGCTATTTTACTGTAAGAAAGGATCGTAGGCGGACCTCCAAAGATAGTAGTTTCGGAAATATGTTTTTAATCAGATAAATTGTATCATTTATTTACATAATACTTAAAGGTGTCTGCAAACTCACCCTTAGTCCAGAATTGAACTGAAATTTGATATTCCGGGACATATAAGTACAACTTTATTAGAATTGATTCAGCCTTAAAATGTTCTTGAATATACAAAAATAGCAAGGTTAGGTTAGGTTATCAGGTTGCCGGTGAAAATTAGAAGGAGAGGTTTCCAGCCCTCTTGGGTCCAATAAAAATGGTCCCTTTGTGTTACCTGTAAAGAAAAAGAAAAAGAAGGCGGGAAATGGGACTGAATAGTAGATATGGTGAAAGGATAGAAGTTGATAAAGAGATTAAAAGATAGTTAGATGAGAAGAGAGAGAGAGAGAGAGAGAGAGAGGTGTTTGGCGTACGGAGTTCTATGAATTAAAACGCCATTAGGGTAGTCAACTAATCAACCACCCGCTGCTCCTGATGAAGAAACTTATGTTCTTGAGCTCCATTTCTGAGAACTCGGAGAGGCTACCGAAAAATCGTTTGCCGAGAAGGCGAAAGCGGTGGTCCTCCAAAGCTGGACAAAGGCATAAAAGGTGCATTATATTCTCTTCTTATTTTACATCATTAAGGCTTGAGCAGTAATCATTGCAGGTGATACCCATATGTCTAGTGTGGCTTCCAAACGTGCATTGGGCCGTGGCCAAGAGGTTGCGTAGGTGTGGTTTTGTGAAATTTAAAAGTTGCTTAGTTCGGTTTGAGTCAAGGCGAGGCCAGATTGTTCTCGCAGTAGAAAAGGTTGGTTCATTGTACCATATGGTTTGAGCCAACTGCATGAGGGCAGCATCAATTCGTCTCCAGCAAGATGGGAGTGGAAGACCGCAGAGATTGTCAATATCGACATCCTAAAGCAACGCTCCCCTCCTAGCCAAATCTTTCGCAATGATGGTGCCTGAAACGGACTCTTGCCCGCGTACCAATTTCAGGGTGATGCCTAAATTGCTCGCCATCGTGTTTTGTGCTGTGCGGCATACCAGGACTACAAAAATAGCAAGCAGAAAAGGAAATAAAATTAAAACAAGCAAGTTAAAAAAGCACAAAACATATAACAAAAATATGCACTTAAAAATCAATTAGTATTATCTAATTATTGTAACAAATCTTTATTACAAAGTACATATAATCACACGTTGTTTAAAGTTTTCAAATTACTCGTATATAAAATCGCAGAATGTATTGAAAATATACATTCAACATCAGTCGACATTAGTGGCACATACTTAAAAGCTAATAGCTCACGTGCAGATAATAAAGGCAAAAGACCTCTTAAGCGGTGACATAGCGGGTTGAAATGTTCCAAAAAATATTCACCGTAGTGTTTTACATTAAAATCTTATACCTTAAAAAAGTTAAACTTACAAGATTTCCTACAGCGGCATTTGGGAGGTGAAGATAAATGACCTATGACCATATCAGAATTCTAGGTCAGCTACCACCAACGCTGAGGAAGCCCACTGATTACATGGTACCTCATCTGGACATCTTGGACAGTACATTCAAAGTTCTTATTCCATCAAGACTGGAGTGGAAGGGGGGAAATATAGAAAAAGACTTCAACTTCAGGATCTATACTGATGGATCAAGAATAAAACTCTCCTTCTGACTTCCTAATAAAAATAGTGTTTATCAGGCTGAAATATTGGCTATAATGGAGGCTGGTAGGTAGGATGTTGATTGATAGGGGTGTCCAAGGAAGAGTCGGCATCTTCGAAGACAGCCAGGCGGCACTTCTGTCTCTAAGGTCACACACTAGTTTTTCTACTTTAGTTAGCCAGTGCAAAGACGTGTTATCCAGATTTGGTGGTCAGACTGACGTCACCCTCATCTGGGTTCCCACACATAGCAACTTCCCTGGCAACGAACAGGCGGACGAGCTGGCCAGGGCTGGATGGACATCTCCACAGCTGAATCGGTAGCCATGCCGTTTGGTACTATTAGCCAGGAAAATGTGGCCTTGCTACAACGATAAGCGCACAACACAACTAGCTAACAGAAACCGTAGGGACATCTCGAGGCTCGTCGCAGTAGTGATGGGGCACTGGGCAATCGCCACACATGCTAGCAGGATAGGCCTTTCCTACAATGCGCTCTGCCGTAGCTACCGGGATCAAAGCAAACAAGAAATAGTCTTCCACTTTCTTTGCGAATGCCGGAGATAAAAATTTTTGGCAACAGCATTCTAGACGAACTTTGGGAGGTACCAGGAATAGGTCTGACCTAATTAGGTATCTCAATGCGACGGGTTGGATCTAGTATCTAATACCGAATCCGAGGCCTGGTTTCGGGCCTTAATAGGTTGACACTGACGAGTGGAGTGGTCTGTCAAAACGGAATCTTATTGATTCTACTTGAATGCTTGTGCGTAACAGGCAGCCACGTAAACCAACCAAATTTCCTATGCCGAATAAGTATGAAATTAACCCTTAAATACAGTTTAAGTTTTCAATGATTTCTGGCATTCAAGCTGATTCAGGAAGGAGCTTGATTGTCTTTAAAGACCTATAGTAAAATGTTATGGCCAACATTTTCGTAGAATATTTTATCCAAGCCTGCCACATTTTTAGGGGTATTTTTCATGATTTGATAGAGTAGAGGCAAAAATTATCATTATAAAGAGGAGATGGTTAATATTTATCACAAAAATAATTGCCTTAATATTTTCTACAAAGTTACTGAATCTAAAGAACACATAGTTTCATATACCGATATGCTGCACGAACAGAGCAAATGGGGAAAACTTTAGATCAGTCTTGGGGCCCTCGAAAACAAGATTTATTCTATGACTTTTTTATATTTGAGCAATCCAAAAAGTGGCCGTTATTTTTTTAATTACTCACAAAAATCTAAAATTTGACCCTCAAAACCTCAAGCTACGATTTTATAATGTTCCACAATTTTGTTAAGAAAGGTTAGCTCTTTCCTCTACTGGAATATTTCAACCTCGAAAAATTTCATCTTATTGTAAATTTTTACCATTATCTAATAAATATTCGATTAGCGCCATCTGGCGGAAATTTTTAGAAATATATGTTGCAGCAATAATTAAGACAATTTTATAAACTTTCCAGAAGGGTAATATTTTTAAAAATCGGATAAAACAAGTAGCATCTAGGGGCAAAAGTATAGAAGTAAAATGTTTATTTTGCCAATTTTCATCTCTTCATTACAATACACAGTGGGAATATCGCAAAATAAATGGTAATAAATCTGGAACTTTTATGCTGCTGACTGGATTTGTCTAAAACTGGAGACATTTTTAGAAGGAGAGACAGGATTTCTAGGCTGTGTCTTGTTGGCCTTGTAGCTCCAGCATGCGCGGATATACAGTTGGCCACAGTTGACCACCTTGAATTTAAGAAAACTTCTAATGCTTGTATCTTTCTTAAATGTCATCCGATTTTATCTATTTAAAGCGCGTTGTAAGTCAAACTGAGAAAATAGTTTTTGTTATCTGTATTATTTCAAATGTCAGCATGGTTATCTTGTATGCTTATATGCCATATATGAAGTACCGCCAATAAATTGTGAAGGCTGTTGTTTATATTAAAAATTGTGATATGTAATCTTTTAAGCGCATACCATTCATTTCTTTGGATCACTTCCGTCCCATGACAACACTGAGTTGAATTCATTGATGCTTCACCAGAAATAGTGCCAGTAATGATTTGTATGTTAAGTTTTTGCTGGGTGGATAAGTGTTTCCTTTTCTTACCATTTTCATTATTTAAATTTTAAATTTGTTTGAAACTCATTTTGAATTGGAATAACCACAAGCACATCTCACAAAAAAAATGATTTCATTTCGCAAGTATGTTGCATTTAAAATTTCCTAAGGCAAAATTTAATTTTAAACTTGCTAAATTTTATATGTGGCAGACATTTTAAATTTTAAGTAAAATTTTTTCTTCGCAAGCTAAACCACAAAACTAAATTATTTTCAGAACTAAATTTGTTTAATTTAAACCAAACAAAAGGCAAATATGGAAACATGGAGTTTAGTATCGAGAAAGTAAAAACACCAAGCAATCAAGCAAACCAAATTTAGTTGAAAGAAAAGTCCATGGAAGAGCATTTAATGCCATTCCTAGCAAGTGTAAAATGAATAATGGTTTTTTAAAAACGTCAAATCTAAATAAATGCAAGAAAAATTTGCTAAATAAAACAAAAACACTTCAACCGCACGCACGCAAGCGAAACGTCAAGTCAAATTCTTATTCAAGCAATTGTTGGTTTCCAATAAATGAAAACAGCAGCAGTGGCAAGGATAATGATAATAATGATGATGATTGTCATCATCATGACGATGCACAACGTTATGAAAAAAAGGGAGTTTAACTGCACAAAAAATACAAAAAATAAAATAACAACCACAAAAACAATGATGACGACGATATGGTTGGTCATGGACGCCATAGAATAAATGGTTTTTTGATAGACATTGAAATAAAGATACAAAAACAATAACAAATGCAATGGAGAAAGCAACAATACCATTTTAACATTTTATATGAACTTCTTTACTTTGTAATGTTGTTTTTCCTAAAATATTTAAGAAAATTCGCAAACAGAAATACGAGAAACTCAAATAAAACGATTTTCTGTCAGTGCTTTGAAAGTGTTCAACTCTAAATGAAATAGAAACATATAGATACGCCTGTACTTACATTTATATCTGAAAAGCTTTATTCCTTTGCTTTGATTACTTGGAAAAACTTTGGATTGCAACATATCTGTGACAATATGAAGTTAACCGCTTAAGTCGGCTTATGAAAACTAGTTTTCCTGAAAAATTTTTTATGTCCCAGAAATGTATATTAAGATGACCCTTATTTTTTAAAAATTAAATTTTTCCCAGTCTCACCCGCCAGTTTGGTGAGTATTGACAAAAAAAAAATGATCAAGCCAAATTTTTAGATCAATCGGCTTGGGTGAAGACGTGGCAACAGAGGCGGTGCAAAATGCTATAAGAAATGAGCAAGAAATGCGCAATAGCAGAGTTTTAATGAATTAAGATTTCTATCTCTCTAACTTCACCACCTCTTCTGACTACATTTCCCTTTCCCAAAGAAGGTAACACATGAATTGCTTGCGTGTGTTACTTCTCTTAAAAAAAAAAAAAAACAAAAAAATACCAACTAAGATTTCGTTTTGACGGACCACTGCAGTCATCGGTATCAACTTATGTCGGTCCAAATCCATATCTTTGATCCAGTAGTAAGTACTAGATCCAACTTGGTGCATTGAGATAACTGATCAGGTCACCTAGACCAATCTTTGATAGCTCTGATAGGTCGCATAGTAAGTTGTTGCCCAAGAATTTGTGTCTCAAGAAGCGCAAGGCACGGTCACGGCAGAACGTATTGTAAAAATTGCCTATCCTGATAGCATGTCTGCCGATCGCCTAGTGCTCCGTCACTATTATGACGAGCCTCTAAATGTCCCTACGATTTCTGTTCATTACTTGTGCTATGCGCATATCATTGTAATTAGGCCACATCTTCCTAACTATCTTACACGTTCTCAACTTGCGCCATCCGTCTTCAGCTTTCTGTCGATAATATTTGAAAATACAGAGTCTAATAGCGCCCAACGATATGGCTACCGATTCAGCTGATGCATAGCAGAGCTAGCCCTGGCCAACTTATGCGCCTGTTCGTTGCCAGGGAATTTGCTATGTGGGCGATCCAAGATGAGGATACCGCCAGTCTGGCTATATAGTCTGGAGAGCACATTCTTGCACTGGCTAACTAAATTAGAATAAGTAGTATGTGACCTAAGAGACAGAAGTGCCGCCTGATTTCAACGTGGATGCTGATTCTCCCTCGTACACTCCTATCAATCAGCACCCTGCCCACCTCCTTTATAGCCAATTTTTCAGCCTGAAATACACTTGCTTCATCTTAAAGTTAGAAGGAGAGTCTTATCCCAGGGTGATCCGAAAAGTCTCCAGATCCCGAGCCGCAGTTCATTCTTTATCCCTCTGCATACATCCTGAAGTTGAACTCTTTTTCTATGCAATCTATTTTCCACTCTCTTCTGGGTGGATCATATAACTTTGAAAGTTTTATCAAAGTCTAGATGAGGTACCATGTAATCGGAGGGTTTCCACAATGTTCTTGAACTCCACCTTCCAGATGCCGCTAGTCTTGCCGCACTACTCGAGAATACAGCCATTACATTAATGTTAATCGGAAATAAGTTTAGTAGAGCATTTAGAGCCTCCGAAGGACTAGTACGTAAACAATCCGTATTTCCGGTGCAAGCAGATCTTTGTATTCTGTATAATTGGTCTACCACGTATTTCTTACTTGTGGCGTACCACCATACTACCGAATCCGTAAATCAATATGAGATTTACGATTGCTGTGTGCCTCCATTTAGGCGTTAGGGCTTAGGCCATATTTGAAATCAATTATCCTCCGATATGAGTACTAGGCCTAGATATTTCGCACTGCCCGATAGGGAAAGTACCTGATTCAATACAATATCATACTAATGCATATTAGCAAAATTTATGATGTTGATGAAATGTGTGTTGCATGGATAGATTCTACGTTCACAGGCAGCATTTACTTTGTAGTTAATGCGCTAACTATTTCAGTCGACAGCTGAGCACGACCATTATCTATACAAAAGTTAAACAAAAATAAACGGACGGTTAATGGCAGCAAGTCTTTAATACTTTAAACAGATTTCCCGAAGAAAAGATTTAAAGCGAATTAGGCTTGTTACATATCTGTAGTAACTTAAGAAAATTTCTAAATCCGTTTCAAAATGTTTATATTGTAGTAGAGCAAGCATGTAAATTTTTCATTAACATACATCCGTAAGGGGCTCATTCCTCTTTACAAGCACGCACGGAAAATACATAGTTGTGGCATGTTTTTTTTGCCATGGCTCATGCAATGCATTGTGCTGAAACTAGAAAAATTTGTTAAGGGAGTGAGAATAGAGAGAAGTGTTATAAGACATTTGATTTGAAATTTCCAACACTGAAAATGACAGGAAAGACCTCTGCAGGGAGTTTATTCAACATTTGAACAGTTCGACTAAAGAACGAATTTTCTTTGCAAAGCGTAGTGCGATTCACTGGCGTATCGACTACAAATGGATGTGACCGTAATGATTAATGTGTTATTTGAAAACAAAAGAGCGGATCTTTTGAACAAGTTTCCTGATTTCACTAGAGCACACGATCCATTGTAGTAACGATAAAAAAGCGACAGACATCACACTGCGACAATGATCAAGCGAGTCAATAGTGTTGACTACCCTACTGTCACCTTCTTCGCCATTTCAAAATATAAGATCCAGCTCATATGTGAGAGTTATATTACATTTTCGGCCGGATATAAACGGTATAAATAGTAAGGAGAAGAGATTGAGTAAATAATCTCTTCCACCGTCTTAAAAAACCGAGGTACTTGAATGCTTCCTTTGAGACTTGGAAGATGCGATTAGTCCATCGAATGTCATACTGAATTTTTGTGCGAAAGCATACAGTATTGAAGTTTACGAGCATTAAAATCGACTCTTTACGCATAACCCCATTAAGAGATTATTATGTGAACGTGAATAAGTGTATCATTCATGTTTAGCCGCATGGCTCGAATTTCTTGGAGGTTTGGCCTCTTGCTGAATGAATATAAATGACTGCTGCTGCTGTCATCTGCCAAACGGTAGCTAGGATTGGAATTTTGACAGAGAATGACTTTAAGAAAAATAAAAAATAGAGTAGAAGAAAGCATGGAGCCTTGCGGTACTCCTGAATTAATCTTGAACTTGTCTGAGAAGATTCCATCTATAACAACTCGTATAGTGAGATCCTTCAGAAAGTTCGTTATAAATCAAAGGAAGTCATTATCGACATTAAAAGCAAGAAGTTTTGACAAAAGTACAACGTGCCTCACTCTATTATATGCCTTAGATATATCTAAGCCATCTGTGTATGGAGCGACAGCATTTTTTCCAAAGGAAGACCAGTAAGTCACATGTAGAGTGTTCGCTATAAAAGCCATACTAGCGGTTGCTGAATAAGCTTTTGGTCTCCAGATACCTCACAGGATGGAAATTCACCACACTTTCCATCACTTTGGAAATATATTGCGATTAGGCGATAATTTTTATGGTTAATAGCCTCTCCCTTCTTGGGGACTGGCATTACAATAGCAACCTTTCAACTCGACGAGCTGGCATCGAAGAGCAATGTGTTATTGCCAGTGCTGCCAAAACTGTTTAACTGCACACGCTTGAAAGAATATTTTTGGCATAATTACAGATACTGTATCAAGCGCGGATAGCGGTTGATTGCTTCCCGGCAAATGAGAACTACTTGCAAATAGTTCAGCTTTTTCATGACCAAGCGCGGACACATGCGGGAGGGTGTTGAAGTGCATATGGTTCAAAATAGCCACACATGGTACACTGTAACCATATAAATTGTTCAAAATGACCAAATATATGGTTCAAAATAACCATAAATGGTTCAAAATAACCATATATGTTGTTCGAAATAACCATATATTGTTCATAATAAATATATAATTGTATCAAAATAATCATATATTTATGCTGTTATAAATTATCAAAAAATATGTCTGTTTTATTACCATAGCTTGATTGCAAATAAACTGCTTTAAAAAATAGTATGCTTCTTCTAATATTTTATTGTTTTAGAATCATGCTTTATTTGCATTTTTAAATACACTATGGTTGTAGTCAGAATTCGTTTAACAATATATATTGCTAAATGCAACCATGTTTAAGTTTTTAAGAATGATAATAATGCCATGATTAGATCTAAACATGATTAGATCTAAACATGAGTTTATTTGTCGTCAACTAATTAAGGTTCACAATCATTTAAAATAATAAAAAAAAATTTTCAAACAAAAGTTTGTCTAAAAATAAATTTAATTTTCACTAAATGTTCTGTCCATAATCTATGAATTGTTTGTTTGACTTTTATTTAGAACGCAAACACCAAAAACAACAATAAAAACTGTGTCGTAAAAAACCACCATGATGACGACATATGCACAAATAATAACAGCAACAATCATAGCAAGAGGAATGCAATTATACCAAGTTTGTTTACAAAAGATTTTTGAGTGGATCAATTTGTTTATTTGTATTTTTGTTTGATATTTTGCTTAATAATTGTTAGCATTTTTAGACTAATTGTTTATTAAATTCAGACAGAAATATTGTTTGATATTTTTCTGCAAATCCTGTAATATTTTTGTTTGATTTAGTAAATTGTTTTGTCTACAATTTGTTAATATTTTTAGACAAATTGTTTTAACAAATTCGTTTGTAGGTCCGTTCATAGACAAAATATTTACTATTTCATTGAATTCCTTTACAGAAAATGAAATTTAGTTTTTTCTGTGTAGGAACTGTTTCTATTTTTCTGGTAGTTATTGTCGAGTACATTATAAACAATCACTCAAATTTCTTCTGAGTCAACTTTATCCGCCCAACCGGCTTTCGGGCAGACTTAAGAATTTTCTTCTCTTAAGCATTAACTTCCATGGATATTATGACACCTGTTTGTGTTCGTGGCCATAATGACATTTGACATTGTGACATGTTAAGTAAAGATTTACTTCTTTTCGACTTCTGCTGTTAAATAAAAATAAATTTAACCAGGCACTTTGCCAGCCAGCAGAGTCGAATTAAAGCGCAAACGCATTTTTGTGCTTAAAAATATACACTCATACACACTTGTTGTATGCACACAGCCACTCACACTCACTTTTTTCTTGAATATGTTTTTTGGCGTACTCCGCCTTTTTTTCCAGTATACATACATGAAAGCTGGTAGTTGTATATATTAAATGTGTATGCTTGTATGTTACACAGCATAGACAGACAACTTTTTTGTTATTGGCCAAACTTGAACGGGTTATAGAAGTGCTGTTATATTTAATACAACTCTGTGTGCTCCAAACTCGAGCCATGAATACCAGAAAGGGAACACAATACATAAAAAGCATAAATTGTTAAAACAAGACAGAGGCAGTTGCTGGTGTTGCAAATCCAAAATAACATTCGTTGCACATTTAGTGAAGAAATACAGAAAAAAAGAGAACAATAAATTTTATTTCTCTGGTCTCCCCAACAATAAGGGGGAGCACAAAAAAAATCATAAGAGTATGTTTTTTCTGAGCTCTTTTATGGGACTCCTTTTCTTTTGGAAACAGGCAAAATCTCAGTGTTTGAACTTTTTTCTTAATTTTTGTCGTTTTGCTTTTTGCGTTGTTGCTCTCTTTGAGTGTTATTTTGAACACGTGCTTCTGTTTTATGCACAATTGCAATGTTTTACAACACTTCTCTTTGAACGTGTTGCTGTTTGTTGTTGCTGCTACTGTTTGTATCCAGTTGTTTTTATTCCTGTTGCAAGTTAATAATTCCAACCTCTTTTTTGCTTGGCTCCTCTTGTAATACAATTTCAAGCGAAACGTATGTTTGTATTTTATTACAAGCGACAGCAAAAAACAATGAATTATATGAAGAAAAAACATTGTTATTTTAAGCAAAAATTACTTGTCATAGTTTTAATTTTTATTGCAATTTTTATCATATTCGTTTCAAAAGTTTTTGTTAATTTTATGTAAAAAAAATTTTTTTGTTGTACTTTTCAGTGTGTAACTCTGCTGCTCTTTTTTCAAGTCAGTCCGTAAAATTCATTTGTTTTTAATTTTTCGTACCACATTTACAAGTGGCGGGCAACATTTTAACGCATGAAAAATATATTACATTCGTTGAAGCAAAAAAGCAATAACTACAACTACAGCAGCAACAGCAACAGAAATCGTTGCAGTCAGTCATTCAGCCGTGTTGCATTGAAATGTGGAACACTTGGCGTATTCATTACGTGTTTAGGTTTTTATTAGTTGCAAGTTTAAATTGTTCACACTTTTTTCACTTTTTCCTCCGTTTTAATTTCTTTTTTCTTGAATATTTTGTTTTTGTTCCTTTTCGACGTTTTGCTTCAATTTGGAGCTGAATTCAAGTGATTTTGTTTTTGTCAAATGCATACGAATTTGTGTAAAATGTGCCAATTAAGTTTTATTTGTTAATTGTTACTCTCAGTTTTGCTGTTTTTTTTTTCTGTATATGGAATTTATGATACCGTCGGCAAAATTAAATACAAGAAGATTTTAAATAATATCCCGACTAGAAAATTTCCCAATACTCATATTGGGGACCGATTGGGAATGCATGTGCCACACCAAATGGGGTTATCCCATTTGTGATTTGATCAGAAACTTTTTGGGATAGCCCATCTACAAATTAGTGACTTAACAAAAGTTCTTCCTTCCCAAGTGGGAAACTATTGGGAACATGTTGGGGAAATCTAACAAAGATTTTTAATCGTATATTTTGCTCATCTTCAACAGAGGTAAATGTTACATACTTTGGTCCCTTGGATAGCTTCAGCAATTTTAATTCAATATTACAGTTTGATATTTTACCGATTTGAGCAAATTTTTGCAAGATTTTGATATTTCCCCACAGGAAACCAATCGGGTCCCAAATACGTTTCTGCGTTACATCGGAATTGGGATCCCAGTTAGATCCCAAATGTGTTTGCATAAAAATTTCTAGTCGGGATTTAGATAATTTTTTGCTTTTACGATATCAGAAATCTGGCTAAATTAAAATAAATGTAACCAACTAGCTGCCAGTTCAAAGCTATCGAGTGTTTTGTGTTTTTACCATTAGCAAGAGGAGATCTTTCGATGGTCAGCACTATTTTCTTTGACATCTCTTTTTTTCCTTTTATGGCTACTAAGCAATATGAATGGGAACAGCACCGTTGACAAATAAAAACTTCGAATTTATTATTTATAAAGAACATGTTCCTTCTTTGAAGTTATAAAAGTGTGAAGTTTTTAAAATCTCTAAATTAGAGGTTATAAATTTATCACAATGTTTTAAATAAATATCGTATAAAAATTATTGCACTATGTTATAATTACCCAAGCAGAAAAATACAATCGGGCCAACGTTGGCAAAGCGTTTTTAAGGTGGTTCAAACGTTGGCAAGACGTAACACGTTCAACGTTTAAAGTGCTTTGCCAACACGAAAATGATAACGTCGATCCAGGCTCTGCCGACTGTTTTTGATGTCGATGGCCTAGCATTGTGAAAATTAAAAATTCAGTGCATTCCCAACATCATTCCATGCAGAAAAATAGAATCGGGCCAACGTACGACGTTAAACGTTTAAAAAGCTTTGCCAACACGCAAATGATAACGTCGATCCATGCTTGGCCGATTGTTTTTCATGTCGATGGCCCATCACAGTCAAAACTACAAATTCAGTTCTATAGCAATATCATCATTTTGTTTAGTAGAACATTTCCCAAATACTATAAGTTTGTTTAGTAAAACATTTTCCTAGTATCTCAACATGTTTTTAAATAATATTTCTTTATCAAAAACTATTTCATCATATTATAAAAATATTTGTTTATTACAAAAGAGTTGTTTCACAAAAACTATACAAATTTCATAAAAAGTGCTTTAAAAGGGACTTTCAAAAGTGTTTCGTTTCCAAAATCTATTTCCATCACATACCTGTAAAATTCCTATTACCATTAAGCTGTTAATAAATTTAAAACTTTGGACTCGTTTTCTGCAAAATAATTTTTTTTGAGTTATGACTCTATTGCAGGAAAGGCTCAATAATAATATTTTGACGACGTTGCTAGACAGTAAGTCAATCAGTGGGAAAATAATCGGTGATATGGTAGGATTAGCAATTATGCAAAACATAAGTTTTAAACACAGCTCTGTAACGTTAATATAAAACATTTTAACAACAGAAAAATTCTTGTATTATTAAAATTTATCAAAATGTCTTACCGACGACTAAAAAAACGTAGATTTTTAAAAAATGAACATACTTCAGAAACAAGTAAGTACATTTTTATTTTATGATTAGAAATGTCTATTAATTTGAGTGTGTTTCTCATAGATGTCGAAGCTAATATTCCCGCTAAGATCAATATTGTCGACATTGAAGGGGAAGAACCGCCAATAACTGAATCCATTTATTGGATTCAAGGAACTAAATTCGACAGATGAGGTGGAATTTATTGAAAATCAGCAGGAAAATACGTCGAATGAAGCAAGTTCATTTATGAGTTTATTTCTCAAACTACATATGAAGATCGACGCGGCTTAGAAAATGATCCTCTAGAAGACAAAATAAAAAATTGGGTTTTGAAAAATTTTCAAACTCTTACGTAAAAAGCAATCGATGAGGTTCTCATTATCTTTAGGTCCAAATGCATTACATCGCTACCGAAATCCTCTAAAACCTTGCTAGGAACGTCAGAATTAAAGAGCGATGCAAAAATAATGAAAAGACCTGACGATACCTTTGGGAGTTTTCAATATTTTGGAATTGAAACAACACTTAAAGCTATAATAGATCCTAAAGAATACAAAGAAGACCAGATAAAGCTCTTAATACATGCTGATGGCATAGATATTTTCAATAAATCGAAAAAAGGATTCTGGTCGATAATGGGAAAAGTGTATTCCGGTCTTTATACGGCAAAGCCATTTCTAATAGCACTTTACTTCGGGAATTCGAAGCCTTTTTCAGCTAGGCAGTTTTTAGCCGAATTCGTTTTAGAAGCAAATAATTTCATTAGCGCAGGTATAAAAGAAAACCTATCAAATGTAATAATATGTATATTTCTTTTTTTACTTTCTACATAGGTATACAATTGAAAGGAAAACTTTTTAAATTTGAGATTTTAGCTTTTTTTTGCGACATGCCAGCCCGAGCTTTCATTAAATGCTGCAGAGGTCACACTGGATTTTTTTCCTGCGAAAGCTGTACCGTTAAAGGGGAGACGGTCAATAATACCCGCGTATTTAAGGAAACAAATTGCGAGTAATGCTCATATTTCTCATTTAAAAATGAAACAAACCCTCAACATCACTTATCGAAAGAAGATAGCCGACTACTGGACATCATTAAGATTGATCCCATAAAGAACGCCCTTATTGATGAAATGTACATGCTTTATCTCGGAATTAGCAGGCAATTACTTCTGAAGTTAATTTTAAAGAATTCATTATCATATGTTTCACAAGAAAGTATATCAACAATTCAAAAAAACCTACTAATAATATCCAAAAATATACCTTTCGAATTGCAAAGGAAATCATACGATTTAATGAATTTACCAAACTGGAAATTTAGCAAATGTGATAATATTTACATAAAAGCAATATTTTTAGCAAAATGTTTGAATTTTTGAGTATCCATTGTCAACCAGGGGCATAGGATTATACATCGTTAAATATTTAGAGCAGAAATCAATTGAAAGAGACATAAAGATGTTAGATGTTAAGTGTATTTTTACTAAATTTCAAAACGAGACAGTTGCTATCACTCTTTTACATAAATTATATTATACCCATGCACATTTATATTGAAATAAATAAAAACGAAAACAAATAAAAAGTAAAAGCATATTTTTATTAAAAAGCATTGACAAACCATTTTTCAGGCTGTAAACTGAAACGTTGGCAAACCGTTTTAGTTTCTTCTGTAAAGTGCTTTCCCAATGCTACAATTTTTGTACGGTTGCCAATTTCTGCCTGGGTATTGATATAACCTACAAATTTGTTTCATTATTTTTTTTTAATAGCAGCAAGAATACGAATATGAGTAAAAATAAAGCATAAGGGTCTTATTCATAGTAAATTATAAAAGGTTTATAAAACAGATTTCCATAAAAAATATTTTTAATAGGCCTGTCATAAACCTTGGATAAGGGAGTAAATATATACTTTACTCATACATTACGTTACAAGATCCGGACTAGAAAATTTCATGCAAACATATTTTGGATCTAATTGGGATCCCAATTGCTATATAACGCAGAAACGTATTTGGGAACCGATTGGTTTCCTATGGCGAAATATCAAAATCCTTCAAAAATTTGCTCTAATTGGAAAAATAGCAAACTCTTATATTCAATTTAAATTGCTGAGCTTATCAAAGGGACAAAAGTAAACAACAATCACTTCCATTGAAGAGAAGAGCGAATAATACTATTAAAAACCTTTGTTAGATTTTTTCCCATCAGGTTAAGTCAGTAATATATTCACTAAATACGTTGGACGAAATGGCATCCGTTTTAAATAGTCCAAGGAACCAGCAAAATTTTTTCGTTATAAGTGTTTTTTCAAAGAAGCTAACCTGAAAATCATTGAGCTGGTGTCAGAGAACACAAAAATGTTTTTCGATATTATTTTAATCAATTATGACTTTATTCAAAGTCCATCGTCCTGTTGGCCCGAAAATGAAAATTTCAAAAAATTTAACAGTAGTTAACGAGCCTGCTGAGCGCGCAATTGGCCTTCTAAAAACCGTCAACAACACACTAGTGATGAAAAACAGTAAGCAAAATGATTTGATTCAAGTCATCGAGCATTTTCACAAAATGCATCCAAACTCCAACAAAAGTACAATTTTAGCAAATTTGAAGAAATAAAAAACCAACATCAATCTCTTCTTACTTTATATTAATGTATTTATGAAATTGAAGCAAATTTAGAAATAACAACTTTAGTCATTTCGGCATTTCGCCTAAACCGCAGTTTTTCTTAACATAATGCTACTGTTATTTACACCAAAATCTCTATCTTGAAATTTTCTACCATACTGCATTTACAGAATATAATAATTTTGCCTCGTTAAATTTTTATATAAGAAAAGGTAACCATAAATGAAAAAAAATTGTGAGTTCGTATTTGAAAATCTGAAATTGTAATGCTATGAATAAAAAACCATCGATCAAAATGGCAATAATGCTTTAAGAAAGATTTAGGAAATTTAATAAGCTTTCTAATGCATGTAATGGGGTTTAAATCTTTTAAGAAGTGCTTGAGTTTTGGAAAAAAAGTTCATTTTTCCTAAAAAAAAGAAAAAAAAACGATTTGAGGAATTTAAAAAAAAATTGGAATTGAGACTTCTGTTCGTTTATTTTTATTCTCGACTGCTTTAAATATTTTTCCATATGCAATATATAATGCTGCAATTTTTCGGATGCTTCTTGTGGACTTGCGCTTACGCTTAAAAAAGCTGTATCGTTAGCAAATGTTGATGTGTGATTGTCACAGCCTGCTGGCATGTCGGAGGTATATATCAGGTATAATAGAGGACCGAAAATTCTACCTTGAGGAACTTCAGCTTGAATCATCTGAGGTGTGCTTAGAAAATTACCTTCCTTGATGATGAATTTTTGTCCAGTTAAATAGCTTTCTAATAGTTTGTGAGTGTTAGAGGGTATATTTTGCTCTAATTTCTGGATTAATCCTTCATGCCATACTGAGAAGGCTGAGAAACATCAATGAAGAGAGCAGAACAATATTTTTTTCTTCGAATGTTTTTCTAACTACATTCACAAGCCTATGCGTTTGCTCGATAGTGCTATGTTGTCTTCTGAAGCCAAACTGGTGATCTAGGATGCATCCACTCTCATTTAGTATGAGGAGGTAGGAGGTCAACATACTCATAAGCAGAGTCTCAAATAGTTTTGATGTATTTGACAATAAGCTTATAGGCCTATAAGATTCCACTTTGGTATGGGCTTTTCCAGGCTTAGGTTAGTATTCTATTCGTAGAATTGCATTAAAAATGAATATAATTATCCTTTTTGCTATACGGGATAGCTCTAGGAGCATTTTGTTGCTGATTTTATCAACACCTGGGGCTTCCTTCGAATTTAAGTCGACGATAGCATCTTCAATTTCGCGACAACTGTCGGTAGCTCAACTATATCAGATCGTGTGTTTGGAGTGAATACATTTTTCAAGTGGTTAGCGAATAGCGTACCTTTTTCAGCATCAGTTCTTGCCCAGTCCCCATTCGCACTTCGTAATGGAGGTTTACAAATCACCGGCCATTTAAGGCCTCTGGCTGCTCGCCATAGCGAATAATCCATTTGTGGTGTTGCGTCAAGTTCGTGCAGGAATTTTTGCAAAGATGCAGCTTTTTGGAGTTCTAATAATTTTTTAAGCTGCTGGGTACATTCTTTCAGCATAATTTTTAACTGCGGCGATCTGTTGCGTTGCCATTCTCTACGAACTCTTATTTGCTCAGACTATAGCCGTTCCACATCCTCTGAGTAAATTTTGTTAAATCTCACCTGTTGAAAGGTAGATGAAGGATTTTCAGGAGCTTGCTTAATTTATGCCTCTAACTGTGTAATAGAGGCCTCTAAGTCTTCAAGCGTTCTCAGCCGCTAATTTGCCGTGCAATGCGCATTTAAAATTGTTTTTTATTTCAGCCAATCAATGCGTGTGTTCATCAAACCGCGAGTGGGTGATGTTGTTGTGAGTGAGTATATAGTTATAATAGCGGGTAAGTTATCTAAAGATAATTCTAAGAAGGCTTCAATTTTAATTATTTCGCTGGGAACTCCATTTACTACTCCGAAGTCAATAATGATAATAAACTCAATAATAATAATAATAATAAAGTGATATAATCACTTCAAGCTCGAATTTCTTTGCCCAGAAGAATATAGTACTCTAATATCGTTGTATTCATTTGGAAAATCAAACGGTCATTTAAGTGCACATGGTATTGAATTCCATCAAATTCCTAGTCGCAGATAGCTCTCTTTGGCACAAAAAACATGCACCGCTATACCACAAAGTATTGCTAAAACAGATATAACAGATACATACCTGTTACTATAAGTATAAATGATGGAATGAGTGTAACTGATATTGTATGATTTTATTCCACGCACACATTCTACGCGTACTAAACAATAAGAGTAACATAGTATTTTGCAATGGATAAAAAATTTACATGATTTTTGTTTTAAAATATCTGTTGTACCACATATATTTTAAAATAATTGTTAGTACAACAGATAATGTCTGTGCGTATGTTTCATACATATAAAATACATTCACATACACTTCATGTGCAAATTCATTGCTAGCTTACAATAAGAGTTAATGCCTGTTAATAGGTACAGCACAGTGATGTGCTTTGTTATTGCTGTTTTTGTTCTCTATTTTGATGTTCGTTTTAAATAGCCGACCAATTGCGAACAAACTTCGTTTTGCATGACAAATTTGCCTGTTTATACAATAAGTACTTATTGTACGACGTCAGTATCTGTTCATATCTGTTGGGGCGAAACATAGGAAAACAAATGTGTTTCTCTCAGTCTCTCTGTATCCACTAATATATACTATACTTCAGCCAATAACAATACCACCTAATAACAGAAACGCTACATTACTTATCAATATGCACTCATAAGAATTAACACACAGAAACTGATATAAACGGATGTATCTGTGCACATGACTATTTGGCATCACTAATATCGTGTGGTTAGTTGCATCAAGTATGCATAAATAAAAAACTTAATCAGTTTAATACTTTCTTCAAAGAAACAATTAACACTTAATTAAATTTATTTTATGAAAAAGAAAAAAAAACATTTTATAACCAAACAATTATTTTTGTCAGCCAATAACTAGTATCAAATTAGAAAGGTTGCTGTAACAATGTTGCAGATTAAAGTGGCAATTGCCTTAAAAACGAAAAAATTATGTCATAGCAATTTTCTTTTTCCACATTTCCCTTATTGATAAATTCATACGCAAATATTAAATCAAACAAATAAATGGTTGCGTACTTTCAAAATGTCAAACGTTTCCGCTTTTCGGCCGTACAAACTTACAAAACGGAAACGGATGAAAGAAATGACAACCGAAAAATGAAATGAAATGTTACCAAAGATTTTTCTAACTTTCATATTAAATATTTAAACAATTTGACAAATAGTGTGAGATAAAGACAAACAAATACGGCTGCAGTAATTAATTCAAATATTTAATCTTTTGCTAAATTACAAAAACGATAATTTAAAAGAGAAACAAGTATATGAGATCACTTTCAGGCTGTTTGGTTTGTTCCTAAATTTTATCTTAATAAACAATTTATGCAAATTAGAATTGTATGCTTTAGCGCAAAAGATTATTTAGCCGATTACACTGGCTGTATCTTATAACATTTGTAGCTATTTGTCGTCTCTCAGATTGTCTGTCTATTCGGTTTGTGTTATAATTGCCACAGCAAATAAATAAACAAATTCACAAGACTCAAATGTACAAGTAAAATAAGAAATAATTTTTATTTGCCAAAGAAACCCTTTTCGCTTTGTTTATTCAACTTAAGAAAAGCAAATATGTGCAACGGCTGTATTACGAACTTTTATCTTTCGGTCTTACTGTGGGTATGAGGAACATATTGTCTGGCTGTAGTCAGTCCATGGTGCAAAGATGAGCAAACATAAACTACAGATTAAGAAGTCATTTAAACATATTTTGTGGTATGAGTGTAATCATGTTTGCTTTAAGGAAACATTTTATTTAAGAATTTATCTTTGTTCAGTGGCATAATTTCACACTCTTAAGAAATTATGTAGAATATTTAAAATACTTTTAATTGTTAAGGTTGCATGAAAAAACTCTTTATATGCTTAATTACAACGAAAAATATGTTTAACTAAAAAATTAAATGATAGATTATGTTTTAGAATTATTTATGTATCTGTGTGTGATATACGTATGCATGTAGTAGATACCGAAGTAGGCCGGCTAACCCCGGTTGGCCAACTCGCCGTAGAGGACATTTTCATCAACGACTACTTAAGGAAATTTCGACATTTATCATGCACGATATTTGTCGATTACAGTTTCTTGTAAGACAATCTAACAGAAACCGTACTCTAAAAATGGATGAAAGAAAAACTTCTTATTCGTATGATTAGAAGTTTAATATAATATCTTTAGTTTTTCTATGAGATTTTTGGGTAAATGTTCCCTGACGATTTGCATTAGCCTCAGTGAAATGCGCATAAGAACTAGCTAATACCCCTCCATAATCAATTTCAATGTATTTTAATACAACTTTAATATATTATTTAAAAGTAAAATATTAATTTGGGAAAAAGAACGCTACAAAATTAAAATTAATGTCATATAATAACTCCCAAAAAAAAACCTTTAATGAAAAACTACTCAACTGGTCATGCCAACTATCCTAATGAACTTCTTGTGGACATTGTCGCTCAGTCTGTCACCAGTTTGAATCATTTTGATACATTCCTGCTTGCTAAAATTAAGCAAAATTGAGCTGATGAAAAGTTCTGTTACAATGTCTATTAAAACTTCTTGTATTAAGTGCTCTCTGAGCGACAAATTCCTCAAATTGTTATTGTAGAATACGTGTAAAAAAGAAACAAACGAAAATATGTATTAGGGACATTTCTGAGGATGTTGTCATTTACATGGTCATTAATGAAAAGATGGGTGACAGTGTAGCTCTTGTTGTCATGTATGAACTTAGCGGTTATTTGTTGGAAAATGTCCTTACTGATCTGTTTGAGCTGTCACCAACAAGTCATCGATGCTCTAACATTGTCATGCATCGGTCTTGCAAGATGTCTGAAAGCCATAGCCAACCGGGACACTATCCTGAGTACTTTCGGGCTGCTTTTAATCCTCACTAATTGCTGGCTTAGTCAATATTTGCAGCTTTTGCTTCAGGGTGAGGTCCGCCACAGCATCCTCTTTTCAAATGTGACTTCCTGTGTTCGCCCTACAGACAGCATAATACTCTATTTTCATCTTTGGTTAATGATTATGAAGCGTTCTTGTCCAGTGAATACCGCAGTTAATTTTTTGTGTGCTGCCAATAGGCTTCCTGACCATCATTTGAACTTGTATTCTTCAACTTTTTATGTTTATGGTGCTTCATAGTAAGAGCATAGTACCAATCGTTCCATTCATCTGAAGAACTCTGGTTTTTGGTTTAGAAAAAGTCACAGTAGAAAGTGCTACCCAGTTCACAGTTATGTTGGCTTAGAGCTCTCTAGTCTCTCGCACGTAATCCTTTTTACAGGTCCATTGCATTCAGAGGACGTGAACTCACTTGTGAAAGTATTAGGTGGATATATTAAAAAATGTTTCACCAATATATTTTCAGTTATATCTCCTAATGATTTTTTTAGTTAAAAATTGTGTGTAGGTAATATAAATAGCCTAAAAACCAGCATTAATGATTTTTAGGGTAATGTGGACTAGCATATGTGGGTAATTAGGACTACTGTCCCACATTCAAATTATGTTCATTTGGTTGGCATCTATAGCTCCTTTTATGTCCTCTGGCTTTCGTTTACGAATTTATTTATTTTTTTCATTGCTATTGTCAAAATCTTGAAAGAAAAGTTCAGAGTTTTTGTCGAAAAAAATGGATTAGCAGTGTGCAATAAAGGACCTTAAGTTGTCCGCATTAGATGAACTTTGGTTATAGTGGTATACAATAGTTTTTACCTTGTAAGTTGAATAAATTTAAATATTTACCAAATAAATCTATCACAACATGCCCAATTTAACTATTTAAGATTACAAAATATTAAATCTACTTTGAAACTATATCAAAATTTGTTTGCAACTTATGGCGTAAAAGAAGTCGATCACACGCATTAGCTTTAAACATTAGACTGAAACTCTTACACTAATCATCCATGAAAACCTATGTGCAATTTTCATTTGAAAGAAACGGTAAAACGTACGACAAAGCTGTGTTGTCATAACATAAATAGTTCCTGAAAAGAGGCACTGGTCCAGATTAGAGGCATAGTCCACAATACCCTAAGCTATTGCAGCCACATTAATTTGCGACAGTTTCTCTCTCGCTTCAGTTTCTTACCTCTTTATGTGATCGATATTAAACTACGAATATTCTTCGAAGTACCGTTTATTTACTGGAGATGTTATCGTCATCGTTGTGTTGCTGCAACTCGTATAGCTGCAGTTATGCTATTGTTAGTAAGGTATTCAATTAATGGGGTTTCTGTTTTAATTGGTACTTTTAATAAATAGAAATGCATAAATTAGCTATTATTTTGAGATTTTATTATTAGAAAAGCAAAAAACAATAACTTAACAAACATAACAATAAACTCAAGCAGACAGAAGAGAATTCATAAAAGCCTACTAAGGTTATTTTTGAAAATCATTTACATATTTGTGAATTCACAAATGGTTTTTGAACGTTTTTACTAGGGATGTAACGAATACCGATACCGATACCGATATATCGGCGATACTTCAGATTTTCCGAAACATCGGTATCGGCGATATTTTACTGTCGATACGACGATACTTTGAAAAAAAAATTTCAGTTTTTTTCTGACAAATTATTTATCTTTTGTTAATTTTACCATGAACCAAATTCATTTCGTAATTTTTTAAATCTTATTAATATCAATTTTAAAAATTAATAATATTTTATGCTGTTATTTTGTAAAAAAATTATTTATTTTTGTTAATTTTACCATGAATTCAAATTCAATTCGTTGTTTTTTAAATCTTATTCCAGCAAAAAAAGACACTCCAAAAAAGTCATGAAAATGTAGCATTCGCGATCCGGAAGTTTTGCGAATTTGGACAATTTTTAATTAGTTGTACATATCCTTGCCATTGCAAGCTTCTGTTTTTCGATTACCAATCACCCAATTGGAAGCGATGCTAGGACAAATTTCTTTTTCTGTGTTCTATAATGATTTTTCCTCAAGGAAAAAGGATAAAAAATTAACCATTTTCACAATTTTTTTTAGTGCGAATTTAAATTGAAAACTGTATTTTCATGTAAATTTAAGTGAATAAATATAAACTTTTAGAATACTTTTAATAATTAAGCCATTAAGTTATTTAGAAGACTATTAGTTGATAAATGCCCTTTAAAAATCGATTTTTTAAAAAGAATGGAGATTATTTTTTAAAATTATAAAGGAATTAAAAATTTTTTCTTGCTTTTTTTACTAATTATCTGCATATTTTTAATACAGATTTTTTGGAAGCAAAGAAAATGTAGCTCCTTAAAAATTACTTCCAATTTTTTATACTGGGTTAATATCAATTTTAAATATTAATAATCTCTTACACTGTAAGAAAAAAAAATTGCACTTGAGTTTTGTTAATCCAAACTTGAACTCAATTTCAATATTCGTATCGGTATCGGAATCGGTATCGGCGATATTTATTTTTAAATATCGGTATCGGATCGGCAAAACGGCGTATCGTTACATCCCTAGTTTTTACATTAGATAAAGGGTTTCGAACTGTTCAGAATTGTGTTTGAAGTCTACTGACGATTTGGCAAAGCACCAATGAAATGCATATAGACAACGCTTAAGTTCCAGGAAATCAATTTCATTTCAAATTGTATTAGTTAAATAAAAAAGTAGTTTCGGTTAATTCTGTGAGGAGACTGTTTGAATTTACGTCGATAGTTTCTTTTGTTGTCATATAATCATCAGACTCATCTTGGCAAAATTCAGTACTGAGCATTATACAAATAAGTTTATTAACAAATTTCTTAGTTTCTGTTTTTGTGCGGTATATTAAAAAAATTCTCACTTCACGCGAAACTACTGATTTTTCAAACTTAAAATGGCTCTATTATTATCATATATTGCACTTGTAAAATATATATACACACACATATTAAGAAAAAATACTATTTTTAACACTCATAACATTTTTATTATTTAAACTAGTTAAAAAACTGTTTAGAACAGTTATGTCTTGGAGGTCCGTTTGTCTGTATGTACAGATCCTGTATGTAGTCACGATAAAGACCGAAAGACTTTACTAATTAGGAATAGAAGCCTATTTAATTTCACGGTCTAAATGAGATTATGAGGTGTGCACTTTTGGATTTTCCAAACTATTTCTTTTCATACATAAGTACTCAAAACAAGTTTTATCGCATGAAAAAAATAACTGGAACATTACTTAGCTGTAGAGAGCATGCTTTACGTCCGAGAAGCTCGGGTTCGTATCCCAGGCATGTCAACATTTTCTTTAATTTATATTTATTTATGTTTTCTTTTGAAATAATTTTGTAACCAATATAGCAGAATTCTTTATCACAGGAAATTTGAAAAAAAAATTATTGAATACCGGAATTTTTGTTATCAAAAACGAAACTTAGTTTTTTCTGTGAAGGCAATTTTAAATTAATTGAACAGTTAATAGGGTAGCAACTAATTGAATACCGTATTTGTTAGACAATTGTTACGGTTGGCCACGAAACTTCGAAGTGTCCGAACATTGCAATCGTGGCATCTTGCCTTACAGCTCCGTGTAGTTCAGTTGCTGAACACTTTATAAAGCTGATGTGACAATATTTTCATTTCAGCTCCTTGTCTTTCATATGTCTTGGGATCTATAGTCTTTACGTAGATTTTTTTCAATCACCTCAGTTTGTGCCTTTGTTAAGGAATCAAAATCGACTCGAGCAATTCTTATACATCTCGATTGTTATTCTTTAATCAGTTATGTACGAATAAAATTTTCAGGTTTTGACAAGACACGTAGAGTCCATTTACTAGCAGCAAGGCATTCTCTTAGCGTACCCATCATACTTGGTGAGTATTTTTGGAGTAGAAATTTACCAGCAGAATGTTTTCTTTTCTGGCGTAAGATGAGAATGCTTGCTATCATCGGATTTCACTGTCACCCGGCTTAAGTCTCTTTACAACGTCGATAACAAGTTTAAACTGTCCCATAAACATACAAACCAAGATAGATCACCTTTCTCGAGTATCCAACAAAGCTGTAGTGAGATTCTGTAACTTCTAAAAATAGCAACAGTTGTTATATTGTCAACTTATTAAGTTGTTTGCACTAACGATTCTATGGTTCTGTGACTTCTTGTTAACAACATTATTTAAATCTGACATTATGTGGCATCTCTGTTAAAATAAACGAAAAGTGCAAAGAGGAATATAACAAAAACAAATGAGTTTGTGATTGCCAAACACAAGATTTTTTCATTAACTTCTTTATTTTTGCGAAATAATTGTTAAATTAGATGCTTGAATAATAAAAATATTTTTATTCATACGTCAACGTTGTATATATTTGTATATTGCTGTAAAATAATAACTTTAGTTGTAGCCATATGGTACGTGCCACAGCTGCACAGATGACTTGTCTATTCGGTAACAAGAGAAAAATTATTGTCGTCAGTTAACCGACAGCAAATATTGTTGAGATTTGTACAGAATGGCAAAATCTCTAATTTGCTTGTTTAATTTTTTAGCAATGACAACTATGTATTGCTAAAATTGAATAGAGAATCGCACTACTGGTCTCAGATTTAAACTTCTGCAAACTCCAGTGCAGCGTGTGGAAAATTTCCAATACCTTGGTAAAATGATTACAGAGAAAGGTGGAATGACATAAGATGTTGATAGAGAAATTAAGAAGGCACTTGTTGCATATACCCAGCTACACAAGATATGGAACTCGACCGCCTACAGCCTTAAAATATATATAAAGATATTTGAATTATAAGTTCTCTATGTGTTTGATCGTTTACGGATGCATTCAAAATAAATTAAGAGTTTTAATTTACAAATATCTTCGAAAAATATTTTGTTCCAATATAATGAATAATGAACAACTTTGAGCCAGAACACAGGTTGGAGATATGAATGCCGTCTGAAGAAATATGCAACCACGCTCTTCTTTACAACTCACAAGTAAATAGGAGACCAGTAGTGAGATTCTGCAACTTTCAACAATAACAACAGATGTTATATTGTCAACTTCTTAATTTGTTTGCACTAACGATTTTACGATTCTGTGACTTCTTTTTAACAACATTGTTTGAATCTGGCATCATGTGGCACCTCTGTTAAAATAAACGAAAAGCGCAAAGAGGAATGTAACAAAAACAAATGAATTTGTAATTTGTAAGTGTACAGAAATTAAATTTTTTTTTCATTAATTTCGTTATTTGTGTGAAATAATTGTTAAATTAAATGTTTAAGTAATACAAATATTTTTATTTAAACGTAAATGTTTTATATGTATATTTGTATATTTTTGTTGAAAATTGGCTTTAATTGTTGGCATAACAACGTGCTACGGCTCAACAGCTGACTTGTTGTCTATTCGTTAATAACAAAAAGATTATTATCGTCAGTTAAACAACAGAAAATATTGTTAAAAATGTTACAAAGTAGCTAAATCGACAAGAACATTTTTTAACAATGACAACTATTGTTAAAATTGGATAGAGAATCGCACTAACGGTAAGTATTAATGTAGTTTTGCTCATTTATTTCCGAACGGTGACACTTTTACGAAAAGAAAGCTTTTACCATATATGACAGTTGCGATAGAAAATGTTGGTAGGGAAGTGACTGGCTGTCCTACTTCTCTTAAAAAGTAAGTACACAAAAACTTCATATATCATATGGGTAATATGAAAATCTTGAAAGATGATGTTTTTGGAGTGTGCCTGATAGAAGCTTGGACAGTAAGTAGCTCATGTTATGTGACGATATCTAGCTTTACCTAGCATTAAACTCAAAACCACTAGAAGAAACATTTAGATATGGGTGCGATAGTTAAACGATTATAAAGGACTGGGTGATGAGAGTGGAAGTCAATAATTCCTAGTCGACTACCAGAAATTAGTAAAGTCGAAAACCAAAGTTAGTAATAGCGAATGTCGCATTGATTAAACGCTAGGCTGACCTAGGGGGTGACTGTTTGAACAATCATTGCGGCATGAAGGGAGTGAAGAACGGACCCGGGATAGTAGTAGTTTGCTTCGATTCTGTATTTACATATATGTATGTAAGTATGTGGAAGTTTTCAGATCGAAAAGTATGAAGCAAAATGTTGCACCATTTGTCGATTTTTATATAAAACGGTTTCTTTTTTTCAATGTGAAAAGTTAGCTTTCTTATTAAAAAGATTAAATTACGCCACTGCATAAATTTAAATGGCACAATTGCATGATTTACTCCAAAAATATTTACTTCCTTAATTTTAGAGCTGGCTCCCATTTTTATATTTTGGTGCAAGCACATACATCTTTAATTAGATATTTATTAACGAAATGAAACATAGTAGCGGTCAGTCAAAACATAATTGAAGCACATGCCAATCATGTATTAACACAAATTCTTACAAAGAAAAAAAAAACTAGAGTAAAAATCAACTTGCACTTCCGTATTTACTTAAAGTACAAAACTACCAAATATGACTTGAAAATCATCATAATCACACTTTTTGCTATCGCTGTGGTAGACAGACGTATGAAAGAAGTGAAAAAAAAACAATAACATCTTTAAGATACTTAAACACGCATTCACATCTACGTAATACTTTATATAAAAAGGCATCATATCTATTTGTTTGCTGGCTCTGAAATATGTATGAGTATTTTATTGATGGCATACTGCTGAGTTGTTGTTGTTGTTTATTTATTTATTTAATTTTTTTTAATTTTTATTTTTGAGGCGCGAATTATTAATGCGTTCCAGCACACAGGCAATTATGCCTCACTCTATATAGAGTTTTCTACATATTCGAAGAGATACGTGTACTGATGAACATTATTTACAATCAAAAGTAACTGACACTGTTTTTGTTCCTGTTCGCGTCTTTTAAAGTTGATTTTTTTTACGTGTATTTTTATGTAAGAGTACTTGCTTTTAATCTTACACAGAGCAAAATCAATGAGGATTTTTAATTTTTTTAAAGGTTCTTTGATGCTATATAAACAAAACCTCACACTTAATTCCAAACCAAACACCGACACGACCATCACAGACTTGCGCCGAGAGGTTTTGATCGGCGGTGGCTAGCTGGGATAAAATAGTCGGCGCCGGCTCAAAATCGGCTGAAAAACGGCTGAAAATCGGCTGAAAAACGGCTGAAAATCGGCTGAAGATGCACATGTTTATTTATTAAAAGTGAAAATTTTCATATTGTTGTTAAAATTAGTTTTTATTTTTCATACAAATTCTTCACCAAACAAAATGCATAGAAATTAAGCATAGCTTTGCCTCTCAAAAATATTTATGAAAAATAAAGCAAATTTATAAAAATTTTGTTGCTCCTGTGGTCGCAGTAGGCTTGCCAGACAGGCTTGATTTGGCTTGATTGTCAAGCTTTTATGCATGAACATCAATTATGTATTTTACCGTTGGAATCTAATTTATGAATCATGCTATAATTATTCGAATATATAATAAATGATAATTTATGTAAAGATATTTACAAAATTTATAAAACTAAGTCCCCCCACTTTTGGACAATACATTGAAGCCGAATGAAAAAATAATCATGCAATTAACAATAGTTCCTATTTAGGCAGCAGCAATTTTCACAGATGTTACCTTATAACTTTTTTAAATCCACTAATGGATTGATCAAAAGTGAGTATTCGTTCCATATTATGTGCACCTAACTTGATATGCTATTGTAACTTGAAGTTATGACTGCGTTGTTAAAACAATTGCACTAACAACTATATTATAGCGCTGCAGTCACACGGTCAAGATTTGCTTTCAAGTTATTTACATATACTGCTTGTCAAAATTCATAAAAATTGAAAGCTGTGACGTAGGCTGCACGCAACTTTAAAGCAATTTGAAAGCAATTTGAAAACAATATTGTGTTAAAAACATAACAAAAAACAATGGCAGCAAAATATTTGCACAAGAAAATGGTAATCAGATGTTTTCTTGAACGTAAATTGAAACACTCATCTTGAAAGAGAAATTGAAAGCAAGTTCGTTTAAATTTTTAGAAGTATTAGTGTATTGGTAAAAAAGTGTGAGTGTATTAAAAATTGAAACAAAACTTGAACCAAAACTTGATCGAGTGACCCCCAAGTAACCTGAAAAAAGCATTAACTTGAGCGGTCTACACTTAACCTTCACTTGAAGTTAATGTTAAGTTAGGTGTAGACTGCAAATTACTAAAATAATGCTTGAACAAAAATTATGAAAAGAAACCATAAAAAAGTAGAAGCGGAAATTAAAAAAAGCAATCGGTGGATTATTTTAAGCCATTTTTGAGCCGAAAAACTATCGTCGGTGGCGGCTTCCATTAAGTCGATTTTAGCCGCAAGAAAAATTGGCGGCGGCTGTGGAGATTAGTCGGCGGCTCGGCTTAGCCGCGGCTCAGCCGTCTCGGCGCAAGTATCTGACGACCATGCATGAACGAAAGAACATTTAGAGGAAATAAATGGTCGAAGTTTTTTCGAAATCTCAAACTTACCAATCTATCTATCTTAATCGAGTAGTCGAATTAGTATAAAAAATGGGCGGCGAAGATAATTGAATTGACTATTAACCTTTGGAAGAACACATAATTTGCAGTGTACGTTGAAAATTAAATTGATGTCAAAATATCCCTTGTTCCTTGGAATATAGACCATGTCATATTCTTCTGAATATAACAATACGAACCGTAGCATAATAATCACTTTGGACTCAGAAATATCTCTGTTAATATCACTGTACGATCTTGCCTACAATGAAATGTTTAAATCAGAGTAGGAAAATAAACTAAACGAAATATTTGCTTTCGTTTTGTTTTTCATTTTTCAATGTGTAAAACAAAAACAAAACAATAACATGAAGAATGATAGTACCATTTAGTTTCGTATGTTTGTGCTTGTGTGCACAAAATGTACATTAACTTAAATGTACGCAGCTAGAAAAGAAAAGAAAAAAATTGAAAAGTTTTAAGAAAATACATTTGCAAACGTTTCCCTATTGATTTGCTCATCATAGTAGAGAATGGGTTAGTGTATTTATTCTAAATACAATATGCTAGATACAATGATACAAAGAAATACATTTCTGCTTTTGTTTTATTTGCAATTATACAATTGAAACTGGATATTAAATCACGCAGATGAGTGAAAAGCCAATTGTTTCGTTTCCTTTTTTTTTGTCATTGCAAAAGTATTTGTTTTGATTTTGCTCATGTACGAAACGTTTAAAAATATTTTAAAAGTTTGTGTCTGAAACGTTTGCGAAAAGTTTTGTTGTGTTTGCACACTCTGGTTTAAATATTTCATATAGCGCGGAAAATTGCACAAAAATTAAAACTCGGTTCTTCAGGAATGTAAGGTTTGATGGGTAATCATTTCCTTATAGACGTGGAGTTACTCATGGATGTACCAATAATTTGCTTCTTTGCCAAGTACTTTTTCGAAAAGTTAGTTTTTGGAAAATGTTTTTTTTTTGTAAATAGTATATTTTGGAACAAGTACTTTTTAAAATGTATTTTTGGGAAATAGTACTTTTTGTAAAAAGTCCTTAAAGGTACATTTTTGAAAATGTATGTTTTTGAAAACTTACTTTGTGGAAATGGTACCTTTTGGAAAGGTAATTTTTAAATAAGGTAATTTTAGAAAAATATACTTTTTTGGAAAAGGAGCTTTGTTAGAAATGTACTTTTGGAAAATAGTATTCTTTAACAAAAATAATTGTTTAAATATTTTCGCATATCTATCTGAAAATGTTCCTTTGGAAAATCGTACTTTTTGAAAAAGGGTACTTTTTCAAAATGCCATATTTTAAATATACTTTAGGGAAATCGTACTTGTTGAAAAGCATAATTTTTGAAAGATTGTCTTTTTTTAAAATGGTACTTTTTTGAAAAGGTGCGTTTTTGTATATGTAGTTTTGGGGAATGGTACATTTTGGAAAAAAAGGAACTTTTTGGTAACGGCACTTTTTGGGAAAGGTGCGTTTTTGAAATGTGCTGTTAGGAAACGATATTTTTCGGTAAAGGTACCTTGTAGGCAAAAAATGCGCTTTTTGAAAAAAGTACTTTTTTCAAATGTAATTTTTTTAAAATGGTACATTTTGGAAAAAGTACTTTATCGAACAAATGAACTCTTTGGTAGTGTTACTTCTTGGAAAGTAATTTTTTGAAAAATTTTCTAATATAAAATGTACTTATTTGAAAATACGAATCCTGTGGCAGACGGTCGCACTGGCAGGTAAAAGTTGATTTCTCGAAACGTATAACGAAATGTTTAAAAGGGTTACATTTTATACAAACCCACTAGCCCATAAAATTCTAATTTAAAGTGGGTACACACGGTTGGGAAAGAGATGGAGGGCACTCTTTTACTCAGCTGTAAACGGGTAAGATAGCCGGCAATCAGAGAAACAATAAAAAAAACTAATTTTTTTTGGAAAGCGCTTGCGAGGTTTGAATAATTAACAATTTGAAACATAAAATTTATATACGTGTATACTTAAAGCTCAGTTAGCCAACCGTAACGTTGATGTAGTTACATGTTCTGATCGTTTCTTTCACATTGAAAAGCTATGAGACAGAAACGACTAGCACATGCAACTACATCAACGTTACGGTCTAACTGAGCCTTTATTGTTAGTTTAAATTATATTGAAGATCTAATAAATAATAAAAGAATAAAAACAAATACTTCGGGTTAAAACATTTGGTTTACCGCTAACAAAGTAACGGGTCAACTACTAGTATCATATAAATTTTTGTTAAGTGTATTAAAGTAGAGTAAATGTACTAATAACACTGTTCAAATTGATGGTACTCGTAGCTAAAAAAAAACTTAACTTTTTCTCCTATACTTAATGTACAATAAGCTATTGAATGACTGAATGAATGACTGACAACTGTGCGACGATGGATGTGCGTTGAAGTTGGCTGTCAATAATTGCTACTAACTTAACGTTGTTTTTTTTTCACTGCCATCTTCTTCTCCTTGTTCTCATTTCATTTTTCACTAAAACGCTTCTTGTATTTATTTTTGTTAAATTTTTTCCATGCTTCCACTTTCGAAGACATTTGCAGACAACGATTAAAAATCGATTATTATGCTGGAGTTAACCTTTGAGAAACCTTGTTCGTTTGTTCGTTAATCCATCGTTTGTGTCAATAATAACGCTCTTAATGTGTGCAACGGAAGTTTTAGCTCTTTTTTTTTTTTTTTTGTTTTATGTTTTTTCCCCTCAATTATGTATTTTGTTGCAAACGGTAGCCAGACATTTGTGACAGTTTTGGCTGAAGAACTATATTCGGCTGAATTTAATGGATGCATTGGAGCCATTAAGTCTGACTGCTGTTAAACATCAACAAACTTGCATGTTGAAGATGGAGTGTAATTTGAATCATTATTGCATTTTGTTTTTAAATAGCTAAGATCTGCAAATTTAAAGGGATTTTTTTTAGTTTAATTTTGAAGGCTAAAGCTAAAAACACTGGGAACAAAACTCGGTCTTAATTAGAAAAGGTCCTTAATTATTGCTTACTATCTAACGATTGATATGAAAGTTTCTCTGCAGATGTTGTAGGCGCTGGCTTAAGAAAAAATATTTCGCTTAAATAAGTTAGTACTCAGACCGCATTTGTCTCCTAGTGATGGCAACTGGAAACATAATAATAATGCCCTGTCGTTGTCTTCTGATTGAAAGCAACATTTATACTGAGCATACATATGTTGTCTATAATTTGTCTCCTTCTATGTCGATATACGACTACAGTAGTTTTGATTTAACTGCTTCTTTTAAGCGCACTTTTGGCTTAGCTGCACAAAGGTATTAATTTGTGTCACCATTCTTTAAAACCCCATACAAATTCCTTTTTTAAGTGCACTTTTAGGATAAGTTCCTTAAATTTTTGCCCTTTTAAAACTATTTCCATACAAAAAATCATTCTTAGCTGCATTTTGACTTAACTGTCATATATATATATATATATGTATATATTTTTTTTTTTTTGTGAATATTCTTCAAAATCATTTTTTAAGTGGACTTTGTATACCTGCTCAATTAACATATTTTTTCAGCTTTTAATTATTTGCCTATAAAAAATCAAAGTTAGCTGCACACACTTAATAATTGTGTATACGTGCACCTTAAGGCAAATAAGTACATTTAATATAATAGCATTTTTAATTTGTCTGCACAAAAAATCGTGAAAAGTTTATTGTGCAGCTAAGTCAAAATTATTGTATAACTTTGTGCAGTCCGATGTTATTGAAGGTTCTTTCAATACTATGATATATAAAGTTTAGTTCTTTTAATGCGGATAGCTGTCAGGTGCTATTTGGACATCCTGTAGTGCGATTCTCTATTCAATTTTAACAAGAGTTGTCATTGTTAAAAACTTTAACAAGCAAATTGTCGATTTTGCTACTCTGTAACATTTTTTTTTAACAATATTTGCTCTTGATTAACTAACTAAAATAATTTTCCTGTTGTTAATGTGTAGACAACGAGTCAGCTGTTCAGCCGTAGCACGTACTTCATGTCAACCATTAAATTTATTGTTCTACAACAATATACAGACATATAAAACTTTTACGTTTCAATAACAATTTTTGTATTATTTAAACAATTAATTTAGAATTTAGTACACAAAAGTAAAGACATTGAGGAAAACATTTGTGTATACTGTTTGGAAATCATAAATTCATTTGTTTTTATTATATTCCCCAATGTGATTTTCGTTTATTTTAACAGATGATTTCAAATTTAAACAATATTGTTAACATGAAGTCACAGAATCGTATAAACGTTAGTGCAAACAACTTAAAATACTAACAATATAGCAACTGTTGTTATTGTTAAAAGTTACAGAATCTCACAACTGGACTCAAAATTTAATAATATATACACATCTAAGAAAAAGTGAAACTAAACATTTTAAATAATTTTAGCACTTTTTTATATGAGCTGTAGAGCATTTTAGCACTTTTTATTGCTCAGTCTAGCACTTTTACTCCTTCATCTTATGGCAACACTGATCCTAACCTATCCTATCCAACTTTTTTGATAAAGACAACGGAATGACGACAATAAAAGTGACAATTTTAAATATTTTGCAAATTTTAGCCTAATTTGTCAAGTTTATGACAAAAATCTTCTGCTATTAATTTGAATAATCAAAAGAATAAACTAAATAACTTTTATTTATAAAAAAGGACCTCACAACTGTGGTGCATCGAGGATAATTTAAGTCCACATAAAATATGTTCCTTTCCTCTTACAGAAGTATTTCTCAGTATTTTTGTTATAATGAAGATAATGAATCCATGGGGAGCAAACAAAGTTGTTTTTAAAATTTTGTTCCTTCACCCAAGTCTTAATATTTCGTTAACACACAAAGTTTAAGGAAGAACTTCATCATCTTTATTTAAACTGCATACAATGTACATGTTGCGTATTTTTATTTATAATAGCCACCTATTATGGTAATTTCCTTTTGTGTTCTTAAACATTTGAAACAAACTTACTTTTGCCATTACACATAACGAGTAGTAAACACTTAAGATGGTTTGCTAATCGAATGTTTGGTGTTGCCAATTTGATTTGTTTTATAAATGGAGAAGAGAATAGATTAGGAGGCCTTAGTGTGTAATATATACACTCTAAAATACTATTGTTGAAAATTAGGTCGATAATAGTCGGCAACATTTCACTGATGTTTATCGACCTAAAATTAGACACGGCTGTGAAGCGATTGACTGTGTGCAGTTTCGAACCGCGACCTCCTGACTGATAGTAAAATGTACCTACCAGCCCTAGGCGTATTATATTTGAAGTTAAATTTTTTACTTGGACTAAATATGTTTAATTTGAAAAGTTTTTTCTTTAATAAAAATGTTTAAACTATGTTATTTTAATTCATTTCATTTATTAAACAAGAAAAAGTCTTAAAATTTTGTTTATTTATTTAACAATAATATTTACTTGCCAATACTTATAAAATTTATATTAAAAATTCTTTAAACATCAGATATTAAATTTTGATAACTGAAGAAAAATATGCCGTGCTTCTATTGTTTAACTATTTTTGCGCTATTTTTTAGACAGGCATGCTTAATATTCAAGATTTTAATGTTATTTGGACATACTTTGCTTAAAAATAAACACTTTTGACAACAGATTTTTATTTTTTGCGAAAAATTATTTGTAACAAGAAAACATAGTTTTCTTGTTACAAATAACTACAAAATCTATGCCATTTTAGACAACCAGAATTTTTCAACACAAATTTAGACAATATATGATCCTAAATTTTAAGTAATGTTTTAGAATGTATATAATTTAATCTTTCCGGAACCATTAAGTGTTATCTGTTAATTTAAAGAGACCTAAGAGATACTTGAGGATCAACGTGGTGTATATTTCGGTTTGTTTCGGTTTAGATTACTTGGTAAATATACATCATGTGTTCTAAGGTTTTGCCTTCGACTTTATTTGAGCATCTTCTCGTCGTCATACAGCTTTCGTTCTCTTCTCACTTACATATAAGCAACAAAATTCTTATAAAAATGGCCAATTGAGAGATTTCGAAAGAAAATATTTTTACTTACAACCAGTGATGTTATACGTATGGAAAAAGTCCTATTTGTAGGGAAAAGTCTCTATTTGTAGGAATTTTTTTTTCTAAGAAATTGAGCGTAGGAAAAAAAGTTCAGCTTTCTTCAAATCATTAAGATGTAGGGATATTTATAACTGCTATTTTTGTCCGATTGTGGTCCAGTACAGCTTAAAATTTTTGTAACTGAATTTACTATTCAATAATATTAGAAAACTATGTACAATTTCTTTATTATTTGTGGTACAAAACAGCTTACAAAATGACATTTGGTGAAAATGTTAAAAATTTTATAAAATTTTAAATTTGATCCACTATAACTCATTAATTAATGAAATCCAATTAGCTAATATTCGACGCTAAATTTAGTAATTTATAAGCAGTCCTTTAACTATGGATGGTAGTATTTGCAAAGTATTGACTAGTGGGTACCAAGTATAGAGTATTTGCTATTTTTTAGGGTACTCAATACTCAAAAGTAGTTACTCAATAATTTCTGGGTAGTATTTATTTATATTACTAAACCGAATGGAGAAAGAAGGACCAACATACAAATCTGCTTAAAAGCGTAAAATTTTCTAAGCCAAACAAACACAAATGTACCGTTAGCTAAACATTAGGCGAAATGAAAAAAATGTATTTTCGTGCTTAGCACATCCTAACTTTCCAAAATAAAAATTTGTAAAGAAGTATAATTCATATAAAAGCTCATAACTTTTATGTGACGGTCCTTGTGAAAAGGACCTTATCTTCCTAGCAAGAATTTTCAGTAGAGCCAAAAATAACTCTTTGCGTAGATTTTGAGATTACGGTTGGTACCACTGGTGAGACATTTTCCACCACTCTTAAAATTATCCCTATATTCACCTCCAAAATTACTTCAAATGAAAATTTTCCCAACCTCTAACTAAAGGGTGGTTAAATTTTAAGGGTCGATGTTGAATGTGAACTACACCTAAACGTCAAGTTTTTTTCTGCATTTCATTTGATATTTCTCAATTTCTCAGATTAATTCAATTTGAACCATGGAAAGATACACAATCGAGCAACGCGTTAAAGTTATTCAGGCTTATTATGAAAATGGATGTTCAAATCAAAATGCATATCGTGCACTTCGTGACTTTTTCGGTCAATTTAATCGTCCAAATGTGCGTACATGATAGAATAATATACAAGGTAGCCGCAAAACTAATACAAATGTACATTTGAGGTCCGAAATGTCAAACATTAATAGAGAGTGTATGTGTGTGTTTGTATAACAGAAGCACCTAACATACGTGTTGTATTGTATGTGCAACGTAGTTATTTCACATATACACCACATTTGATAGTTCGTACCACGAAAAAAAATAATCAGCTGGCGTTCCAGGGCTACCTTGTATATTATTGTACCAAGTGTGCGTACAATCGGGAAAATCGTGCAAAAATTTTTGCAAATCGGGTCTTTAGGAGATGCAAAAACACCAGTGCATGCTCGTACAGCTCGTACTGCAGAAAATATTGCTGCTGTTCGCGATAGTATGGCTGAAGAGCCGTCCACCTCAACTCGTCGTCGTGCGCAACAATTTCACCTCTCACGATCGTCGTTGATGAACATTATGCATAAAGACTTGCATTTACAAGCTTACAAGTAGCAATTGACTCAAGAACTAAAGCCTCTTGACCATTCCAAACGTCTTCAATGGTCAGAATGGTGGCAAGAAATGGCAACAGTGTATGGTCAATTTTCGAAGAAAATCATCTTCAGTGATGAGGCACATTTTCACCTTAGTCGATTCGTCAATAAGCAGAATTGCCGCGAATTCGGGCGAATGATAATCCAAGAGTGATTGTCGAAAAGCCAATGCACTCACAAAGAGCGACTGTTTGGTGCGGTTTATGGGCTGGCGGCATCATCAGGCCGTATTTTTTCCAAAATGAAGCCGGTCAGGCAGTGAGAGGATAACGAACTTTTTATGGTCCAAATTGGAAGATATGGATGTGGATGATATGTGGTTTTAACAGGATGGTGCCACTTGCCACACAGCTAACGAAACAATGGCTCTTTTGCGCGACAAATTCAATGGCCGTGTTATCTCACGTGGTGGCGATGTCAATTGACCGCCAAGATCATGTGAGTTGACACCGTTGGACTTCTTTCTTTGGGGTTATTTGAAAGAAAAGGTGTACGTCGATAAGCTAGTAACAATTGAAGAGCTAAAGGATGAAATAATTCGGCACATTAACGGCATAGAACCTTAATTATGCCTCAGCGTCATCGAAAATTTGGACAATCGGATTGTAGTGTCCCGCCGAGGTCGCGGCGGCCATTTGACCGATATTTTGTTCCATACATAATTGAGCCATACCATATTATCATAATAAAGAGAAATGACAATAATTTCCTAAATAATTTGTGTTTTATTCGAAATCAACATCGGACTTTAAAATTTAACCACCCTTTTATTAAATTTATTATTTGAGATATTCTCCCAATTTTATTTTAAGTACAGATTTACCCCCATATGCAAAAAAAAATAAAGTGTGTTTGAAATGTATGTTAAAACCGGTTTTTCTATGGAAATTTTTTTTAACATACATTTCTAAGACACTATTTTTTTGTATATGGGGGTTAGTTGTTGGGGTGTAGATGAATAGAATAGATACATGTCGAATATAAATTATTTGTTGGGTTTTGTATGAGTTTCTGAGCCTGCTACGCTGATTTTATTCTTTTGTGATTTTCAAATTTCAATTATTAGTAAATTTTCAAATAGCTTTTGAAAGTCTCTGCATAAAGTAAGAGGTTTGGAACTTTTCAAAAGTGAGGTTGAAGTCTACTGACGATATGGTAAGCCCACCAAAGAAATGCATATAGACATTGGTTAGCCCACAACAAATAAATCCTTATTTTATGTAGAAACTTAAAAGTTCATTTACTCAAAACTATATTCTTAGATTTATAAGATTCAAAAATTCGTATCTCGTTAAACATTTGAAATTGCGCGGTAGGAAAGCAGTATTATATTCAGAATTGAATCTAGTTTTAGAAAATGTAGCTAATGCAATTTCGAGCTCCGGAAGATAAGGTCTATTTTCATCAGGATCATCACATATATTATGTATTTATAACAATTTTAAATAAATTTTATATACATACATTAAGCACAAGGGGGTTATTTACATTGATGTATTACTTAAAAGGGATTTTTGTAAAAAAAATTTTTGAGCGCGTAGGGAAAAATAGGTATTTTCTTCGAGCTGCGTAATTAAAAAGTATATAGCATCATTGCTTACAACCTACAATTTTAATTTCCACCGGCAACACTGATGACATTGATTACTAGAAGTTTGTTAAGTAGATGGTTAAATGGCTGGTAGGCAGGATGACTGACTGCCTGCCAGTCTGCTTAATAAAAATTGCTACAAAAGACCAGTATTGTTTATTGATTGAAAATTGTTTTGCAATTACCAACTAAATGGTACTCGTACTCGTAAAACATCCATAACTATGGTTATTATTACTTACATTTTTGTTTGTTTTTTTATTACTTTTATCTCTGTTGGACTTTATACATACTAGTCCTATGCAATAATACAATTATGGTAGTATTAGGTGCTGATATTGACACTCGATTGGCACGAGCCATAGTGCAAGGTATGTAAGGCGAAAGAAAAACATTAAACATCCTACACATTTAAGGTATGAAACATATTTTGTTTGTTTGATTGTAATAAACAGACAACCTTAAATGGACAATATAAATGAAAAATCCATTAAAATCTAAAAACTAACCATTTTTTAATTCAATTTAAGCCAAATAATATTTATTTTTCTGTTGAAACCAAAAATTATTTCATCAACGTCACTTACGGACACAGAGTGAGTGAAGAGACATTGTTGAAACACCTGTTTTTGTTACGTCAGGTCTGCTTAAAAGTGTGTTTGTATTTATTTTGTTTGAATTTAACTGCCTGTTTAATTGAAATCATTTAATAAACCAACTAAAAATTACACACAAACAGATAAACGTATAGTTTTCTTATAAATTGAATAAATTTTAATTTATAATTTACTGCGAGTCAGTACCAAACAAGCAACCATCAGCAAACTTAACCAGCCAGATGATGATGTTGATGATACAATATATAAAAATAAACATTTAAACTTCAATTTATTCCAAACTTACAGGAGTACAGTGAAATGATTGCTGGATTTGTGAATAGACTTTCTTTTAATTGCCCATCTAAAACTACTGCTTCGAGCGAAGCAGGTTTGTAAGCGAGAGCAGTTTTTTTTCTTGTTTGTCCTGCTTCGAAAAGCGCTTGCAACAGCCATTATTTTTGTTCGCGATATTCTTTTTCGAAGCTCTTGCTTTTTACATGAAACAGCGCTTCTTTCAAAGCATGAAATATGCTATAAAATCATGTTATCATGTTATTGTGTCATCCAATTGTATCATTGTTAAACTATAGACAAAACAAATCGTATTTTAGTATAGATATCTCTCATCCATCCAATAAGTGACATATGTAGAAAGTGAGCATGCTTTATGTCTGTTTTCAATGTTTAAATGTGTTAGTGTTTATTTGAAACAATGTGACCGGTAATCCTTTAGAATCTATTTTGTTGGAAGCCAACATTCTACTAAATAACATTTCATTTATTTTGAAATTCATGTTCAAGTAAAAGACCGACTAACTTCGTAATTTTAACAATATGAACACTGAAAGACCTCTACCTTCTTTTAGGGCATCCACGAAAGCGCTTCAAAAAGTCGTCTGTGGAAGGCATGAAAGTGGATACATGAAACATGATATTTTATTGCTGGGTGTGATAGAAACTATACTGCTAGATCTGATTGATAACACCAGCACACAAAGATATAAAAGTGGTCTGTACATTTGACAAGACTGACCTACCTACATGTATTTCGACGCTCTGAATCCGAATCTGAGGACTCTAAAATTTTGAGTAAATTGGCAAAAACTGCCAAAAATGTTGTAATTTATCTAAAATTTTGAGGATTTACGGGCCAAACGGACCTCAGATTCTGATTCAGTGCATCGAAATACATGTAGATAGGTGAGTCTTTTAAAATATATAGACCATTTTTAAATGATTTTATTTAACTTAACCTGTTTGTGCAGTTTGTTGCGTTTGTGTCGTCGGGTCAAATCTAGTAATTGAAAAATTTACCCACTTCCTGTTGACCGATTGCTTTGAAATTTTGTAAGCGCCTTTAGCTTTGGTGAAATTTTAATATTGTGATTAAAAAAGTGGGCGGCGTCACGCCCATAAAAACTGGTACTTAGTTCTAGCCCTTTCCTGTTGACCGATTGATTTGAGATTTAGTGGACGCCTTTACTTACAATTACTTTACACTTTTGTGTTTAAAAAAGTGGGCGGCACCATGCCCATAAAAAGTAACATTTGGTTTTAGCTCCTTCCTGTTAACCAATTGATCTGAGATTTGGTGGACACCTTTACTTACAGTGACTCTACACTTTTGTATTTAAAAATGAGGGCGGCGCAACGCCCGTAAAAAGTAGTACTTCGTTTTAGGCCTTTCCTGTTAACCGATTAATCTGAGATTTGCTGGACACCTTTACTTACAATGACTATAAACTTTTATAATTAAAAAAGTGGGTGGTGCCGCGCCCATAAAAAGTAATAATTAGTTGTACCCCTTTACAATCAACCGATTGATCTGAGATTTGGAGGACACCTTTACTTGCGATGACTACACAATTTAGTAATTACTAAAGTAGGCGGCGCCATGCCTATAGAAAGTAATACTTAGTTTTAACGCTTTCCGTTTACTGATTGATCCAAAATTTGGTATACACCTTTCTTTTTTATTACTACACAATTTTGAGTTTTAAAAAAGGGCTTCGCCACGCCCATAAAAAGTAATATAGATTTTTATCCCCTTCCTCTTGACCGATTGATCTGAAATTTGATAAATAGCTTTACCTTTCATAGCAATACCATTAAGTGTTAAAAATGGGTGGCGCCACGCCCATAAAAAGTAATACTTAGTTTTATCTCTTTCCTGTTAACCGATTAATATGACATTTGCTGGACACCTTTACTTACGATGACTATACAATTTTTTAATTAAAAAGGGGGCGGCACTACGCCCATAAGAAGTAATATTTAGTTTTAGCGCTTTTCTGTTAACCGATTGATCTGAAGACGTTACTATTATGTGTATTCAGTTTTATTGTAAATCACAGATGGCTGTTACCACAAAATAGTGATTAGTTATTTTGTCTATAAACACCTCTACATGGATATAAATTGAAAGGGTTTGACTAGTAAAATGCAGTATACAATGAAAAACTTCCAATTCAAAAATGGCGGCCAGCTCGAAGTGGGGGGGGGGGCGTGTTATATTCATGCATAGATATTGTCGGCCCCCTCAATATTGGTATTAAATGAAAGCGTTTGGCTACTATAATGCAGTACCGCACGAAAAAAAATCCAAATCCAAGGTACAATCCGAAACTAAATGCCAGATCATAGAGTTTAGGACATAAAGTAAAAAACTTAAAAATAAAATAAGTAAAAAATTTTTAAGCTAAATGGTTTTATTGTAATGAAACATAATAATGATGCAGGTAATGCACTAAAAGCTAAAAAATAATTATGTAGTAGCAGGTGCCAGCTACCACACCACTCTCCTCATAAGTATGGGGCATTGATCAGACTACAATAAAACCGTGGGGCCTATCGACTTTCGGTTATCTATAGTCAACAAAGCCTACTATGCTTGTTTTTGAAAATCATTTACATATATATTTGTTAATTCTCAAATGGTTTTTGAACGTAAGTACATAAGATAGAGATAAGATAACTGTTCAAAATTGTGCTTGAAGTCTACTGACGATTTGGTAAAAAGCACCAATGAAATGCATATAGACAATGCATAAACATCAGCAAATAAATATCATTTAAAATAAAATTATGACATTATGTCAAATAATAAATTTCTGAAAGCTAAATCAATCGTTTTAAGCTTTGAATAAATATGTTTCAATATTAAAATAAAAATTTTCAGCATGACTAAACTTTGGTTAATGTTTCTTATTGAATCAATGTGGTTTTTATTGCGTTTTTCTCTGGGTGTAGCATTTATGTTGATGAACAGGAAGTCAAATAATTTCCCAGTGCAGTTACAAAATCTTTTAATTATAATATTTTTCATTTAGCCTAGCCAATCACACTAGCAACTCTTTTAACGATATTATTCTTAAATCTGCCCACGGTCAAGTACTAAAGTCGCTAACGAAAAGTTATATTAGTCATATTTTTACCTACATATGTATCTAGAAAACAAAATACTGATTTAAATTTTAGTCACCTTAAAACTATTAGTGATACATTTGAAGTCAAGAGACATGTTTACTGTCAGCAGTCTGTCACTTTTACAAATCAAAGTAATCACATGACTTCCCAAGTCATCTGATCAAGAAGCATGCCAGGACAAAAGTAATGCGGGCTTAAAATTTGGGATAATTGTATTTAAAATCTCTTTTAGATCGTAGATGGGGGTTACTGATCATCAGGAAGGGAACCGATCTAAACGTGATATCAATTATAATTGCTCGCAAAAGAACAATTATAGTTGTAGGGTTTGGGAATAAAAGAAACGGAAACGAAACTACAAACAAATTTGTAAATACACATAAACATTTCTCAAAAATTTCATTGAAGAACAAAACCCGGTTGTTTTCAATAAACATATTTTCCAAATCTATAAAACAATTTGTGTAAAAATATTTAAAATTCTAATCAAAATACTTTACTAATTCAAACAAAAATATTTACTGGATTTGCTGTAATATATCGAAGAATATTCTGGTCTAAATTTATTAAACAATTTGTCTAAAAATATCAAACAAACTTTTTATCTAAGTTTTAAATAATAATATCATCATTCATTATGCATTTATAAAAATTTACTTTGTTAAATCTATTCAACTCTGTATGTTTATCTAAAGACCTAAAAGAATAAATGAGAATTAACACAACAACATTAACAAATTGATACACTTAGAAATCTTCATTAACAAACTTGTTGCAATCGCATTACTTTTGCTATTATTGTTGTTGTTGTTGTTTAAGCAACAGCTATCTTGGTACTACCGAAAGAAACCTTACCATATATGGTCGCATAGTCACCTGTTATCTTTTGTAGAAAGAGCTAAGTCTGCCGACACACTTTGTTCAAGAAATATTGTGCGAATTGGTTATCACCGTAGAGCCAGGGAAATGTTTCAAGTCATCCAAATGGCTACGACATCCATTGTACCAATATATTATTCACTAGTCAGACTCGAAGCTTTTCTGCTTTTTTCACATATGGGAGGACATGGACCCATATGACACTTCTCAATATTCCATAAAACTTACAAAGAATTACACGATCTGGCCAACCATAACTGATACAACTCCTTTTGGCTTGAGCAAGCTAAGGCGCAATAACATACGATAAATATAATGGAAAGTAAATCCATACCTACTATATAACTTCTATCTTGATTGCTGATAAAATATTTTTAGTCCAGATATCGAATAGGGCAATACGGAATGAAAAATTTTAAATTTTCGAAAATTGTTTCGGACAGATAAAAACCTCAACAATTGGCGGTTTGCTATTATTTAATAGCAAATGTCTTTATGCTGATAGCCACAAAGGCCATAAGTGTGAATGTTTCAAGATGGGAGAGTGTAGCTAGAGTGTCGTGACTCGAGGTCAACCAGGGAAATATATCCGGCTAACAAAGCGATGCCCGTATTCTCTTCGTTGAGCTGTTGAATGTAGTTAAGGAGTGGACAAGGAGGTGATCTATGGCTATCACGACCAGGTTACCCAGGACATCTTTGCTCGAACTATCAAAATATAGAAAAATGCACTAGCCGCTCACAGTCTTAGTTTACATCGTTATGTGACACTGAATGATCTAGCTCAAGACGGACAGCTTAAATATTTCCTGTATGAAACACTGTAAGAGCCATTTTTTCAAAGCAAAACAAGTAACAGTTTAACATTTTCTCTCTCTCTCTCTCTCTCTCTCTCTCTCTCTCTGACACAATTGAAATTTTCGCTTATCAAACAAAATTATTTTTAATCGAATTGCATTTTTATTGAAAGAGAATTGAAACAAAGCATAACTTTATTTAAACCAATGAAAATAATCGCGCAATCGCAAGCCTGTTTGTTGGAGGCTAGGGACTTTATAGGACGAGTTAGGAATGACCACTTTGGCCAAAATGTGGAAAGTTTTTTTTTTAATTTATTTAAGATAGGAACTTTTCTTAACGTTACAGTCCTGTAACACTTTAAAACCACGGTGCTAGCAACAGAAAGTGAATGAAATATTATTAAACCAAACTAACTGAACTGGCTGATATTCAATTCATTCATCCAACAACAACATTCTATGTATAAAACGAGTGTATTCGGAAGTTTGTATATTTTCCTTATTAATGTTGTAGTTGTTGTTACGATTGTATAAATTGTAATTTTATATTATTTATTTTTGCTGTACAACCATCCACTTGCAAACTGAAAAAAAGGAAAATGAATGAAGAAAAAAATAATTGCATAAATAAATATTTGAATAGTAAATGTTGTATAAACTTTTACATACATGCACACTGCCGATCCTACCACTAGCACGCATACATATAACCATCATGAATTGTATGTAGAAAAGTACATTTCAAAGATACACATCACATGTTTGTACAAATATTGTAGATATACAATTTGAAAACCTTTTTGCAAATGTATTTTTTAGCTTATTTTTTGTTCTTTAATTTGTTGTATTTTTGATTACAATCAGTCAAGCGACAATCGATGAGAGACCTGAGTGAATGGTGACGACTGTCTTTTTGACTGACTGAGTGGCTGGCGAATAAAACAGCATAATTTAAGATTCATTTAAGGTGATTATTTTGGCATAATTTAGAACAGAAAACAGAAAGAGAACGAGTTAACCTGATAGGAATTAATTTTGTATACAATTTAAAAAGCAAGTTTCAAATTTTCCCATCTTTTTTTTTGTCAACAACTTACTCTGACTTGCAGACGTTTAGGCAGAGGGAGTATGTTTATTGCTGAAATTAATTCTAAACACATATAAGACTTTATTATAAATCATCTAAAATATTGAACTCCTTATGAGCATGATTTCAACTGTTAAAAACAAAGGATTACAAAACAACCATGTCATAAATACTTACTTAGTTTGTATTGTTTAGTTTGAGAAAACTAAACAAAAAACTATAGATTTTGTTTAGAAAATATAACAAACTCTAACGAAACACGCAAAACTCACATTTGTCACATGCCCTTTTTCTACGTATGCATGTATAGACCTGGACATTTACATTTGTTCAATGGATTTAAACAATATACTTCCTTAAAATTTCTTGGTTGAGGATTAGAAAATTGAAAAATAGAATTAAAAACCCCTACAGTTCGACTAAACACATAACTTCCAAAATAGAAATTGTTAGAGCCAACAACTACAAAGCACGGTGGGAAGGTTTGCATAATAAATGCTAATAAACAAGCTACCGGTTAGATTTATACAAATGTTAGTTAGTTCATCGTCAACAGACGGATTGCGCTTAGTAATATGTATTTAGTGTGCTTTAGTGGGATAAAGCTGAACGCATATAGTGTAAAGTATTTGTTATGTCCTTATAACGTGTGTTCTTACTAGACCAGAACGCCGATCAAGCTGCGATTATAATGGCTTATGAACACCGTACATTTTTGAGCCAGATTGCAAGACATTAAAAACTGAACCAACTCTTTTGCCCCTAGACGACACTTTTGCCCCTAGATGACTTAAATATGATTCGAAAACGACTCGAATATTATTACAAAAGGGCTTAAATATGACCCGAAAAAGACTCGCAACTGATCAAAGAGCGAGTCATAAATGACTCTTCCAGAAGAGTCGCGGGTAAGGTACCATTTTCTCAAATGAGCTCATATTCTGTTTTTTAAAGCAAGCAAAAGAGACGAAAAAGACTCGAATTTGATTAAAAATTTATAAAATGCGAACTAGATTGTTTCGGTGTGTCTATGTGTGGGGTCATAAATTAAACAGTTATAACATTTTACAAAAAAAAATTTTAAGTTTTCCTCGTACGTACAAAAATATATTTTAAATTTTGCACGTACGTATTTTAGTTTGTATCTGTATTTAGTTTTAATTTATGTAGTTGTTTCTTTTTAAAATGATATTTTTAGTATCCAGTAGTTTTTTCATTGTTGCTCCTTATTTACTATTCGATTGCTATTGCGATTGCTTCTCCAATACTATGGTTGTTTTAAAACATTTTATATGTACGAGTAATTGAAAACTTTATTTGCATTTATTTTTGGGAAGCATGCGATTATGTGATGGTGGACAAGTGTTTGTCTCTTGAATCTTATTAAAATCTGAAAATTATTTGGCGAATTGTTCCATATTTGTTGTAGGTTCTTAGCTGCTCTATATGCCTGAAGACAGATAATGTACTAAAACCTAAGAAAAATAAGTAGGTAGCACGAGGTGCCAGTCACCACACCGATAACCTCACCAGTATAGGACATTGATCAGACTAAAAGAAAATCGTAGGGAGTAGCGTATCTTGAGTAAATATGTAAAAGATGGTTGAGTGATGTTCCACGATGATATTGTCGGACTTACATTATTGAGAAGATACTTACATCCAAACAATTTAATTATATGAGCGGTTGAACATATATAATAGAAACTTGACGCTCCCCATGATTTTATTTTAGACTCATAAATGCCCTATATTCGTGAGCAGAGTGCTGTGATGACTGGTACCACCTAATTATATTTTAGCTTTCGGCACATTATCTGCACCATTATTATGTTTCCTTACAGCAACCCCGTTTAACTTACATATTGTGTTTACTTATTTTAATTTGAAGCTTTTAGTTTTTGTCAAAACTCTATGATACTCCATTTTGTGTACTGCATTTTATATTGCGTATTGCGTTACTTGTTATGTGTAGCAATATCTCATAAACAACTTTTCGCGGAAAAAAAACTTTTTTACTGTTGAAAATGTCATGGGCCCACGGCAACAGACCCCAAAGCCTCAAAATATAGCTTTACAATATTCAACTATTTTGCTTAGGAGGGTTAGCTCTTTTTTTAAATTTTGATTTTATGGCAAATTTTTAACATTTTCTAACAAATATATCATTAGTGCCATCTTGCGGGAATATCTTTGAAATAACTGGTTTAACAGTGAAAAAGAAAATTTTACAAGCTTTCTATAAAGGTATTATTTATGTAAATCAGATAAAAATTGTGAAACTAGGGGCAAAAGTATATAAGTAAAATGTTTATTTTGCCTTTATTCATCTCTTTAGGTGTATAAACATATAATACAGGTGTGGTAACGTTGTATACATACATATATGCGGTATACTGAATTATTGGCCTAAATAAATTATAAATAAAATCAAAATTTGGCATTGATTTCGATGAAATACGTTCGTTTTATTTATAATATATCTAACTTTATTTCTTTAGGACGCAAACACGTTTTTTGTCGGCTCAGATTTTTAATAAATATTTAAGTTCAAAGTTTGCTTAAAAAATACTTAATTTTTCCCAATATTTCATGAATATCTCCGAAGCTATGGAGCCGATAAAAAAAATAATATTATTAAAACTTGGAGGTAGTTTTAGTGCGATTTCTTTTATTTTATTTTTATAATATCTAAATCATTTCTTGTGTCACGAATTCATAAATTTATTTAGAATAGCAAAAACTTCCTAAAATTTGCTCGTTGGTTTCGTAAATGGCACAAAAACGGCAAAAGATTTTTTAATGAATTTCTGTATATTCGTTTATACACTCTAAAACATTACTTCAAATTTACGATCATATATTGTCTAAAATTGTGTTGAAAATATCTCCTTGTCTAAAATTACATCGAGTTTTTATTAAAGAAAAACCTTTCAAATTAAACATATTTAGTCCAAGTGGAAAAATGTAACATAAAGTATTATACGGCTATGGTTGAATGGTAGATACGTCAGACTATCAGTCAGGATGTTGCGGTTCAAACCTGCACGCAGCCAATCGCTTTTTTTAGTAAAAACATTTTGTTGAAAAATAATGCGTGTGTAATTTTAGGTCGATAATAACCTATAAAGTGTTGCTGACTATTATCGACTTAATTTTCAACAAAAGTGTTTTAGAGTGTATCTAATATTTAGGGAATTCACAACAGCGTTCTAAAATGTGTCTAATATAACGACGTTTCAATTTTAGTCTTTTGCTATGGGTTGGCAAATTTGTTGTTTTTGCTTTGTGTGTAAATGAAATTTACTGCCAGATGGCAAGTTTAAACGTCCAAGAAAAATGTTTTTTTCAATGCTGCAATATTTTATATAGAGAATTTGTGTGTGGTTTAAGTGTATTGGTTTTTCTTTGGCATGTTGATAGGTACCAAGCGCTATCGTCCTTGTGTTGTTGTTTTGTTTGTTGTGTATTTTGAGTTCGTGTTCTATACATGTAAATAGTGAAAAATATTCGGCAAACTTCGTCGTTACTTTTATTACTTTAATATGCTGTGCTTTGTGTTGTTGCTCACAATGAAATTTTCATGTGTAACTATATTGATATTTCCAAATTTTAACATACACATTGTGAACTCCCTAATTATTTTAATATTCCGCCTTACGATTCAATCCTCAGTTTCTGAGTTATACTTTTATTTTATATATCTTTATATTATTATATTATATATCTGTATATTATTATACTATTATATCTTTATTATATATCATTATATTATATATCTTTTACTAGTGTGTGAAAGTGTGTGCAAAACTGTTTAGCCGTTTGTGTGCCATTTTAAATGTAAAATATGCGGGTGCTGTTGGCTGAGTAGTTAGCGCGTTTGGCTACCCTGTGGTATTGAGTTCAAGACTAGTTTCAGGCAAGCCAACAACATCATGCATTTTTCTCATATGCATTAGTGTGTTATTGTGTTGGTTGTTTTTGGAATGTTAAAGTGATGAAGGCATAGCACTGATCATTTTGACAGTACCGGCAGCGATTAATACTAACATATCCTAATGCACTTTACAGCACCCTCCTTCGTCGGTATTATAGCAGAACCGTCGGCGAAGTAAAAAAACTAATAAAATGGCTACACAGCTTAAAAACAACTCAATGCCTCTACTTGGCACCAGATTGGCTTGCAACACTGCTCTACAAGAAACGCGCAATAGCGGAGTTGTAAATTAATTAAGCTTTCTATGTCTCTCCCACTTCACCACCTATTCTCCCTACACTATCCCATTCCCAAAGAAGGTAACACATTAATTAATTAACTGGTAGGCATTAATTGCCTGATTGTGTTACTTATCTTAAAAAAGAAAAAATATGGCGCTTGTGGTAGCCTAATATGTTCCCGAAACAATAATACAACTTTACCGTTGTGCAGCCCACTTTTCTAATCTCAATATTAGCAGGGGTATGGGCGTGGCGCAACCAACTTTTCTAGCCACAAAATTATATTGTCATTAAAAACAAAGGTGTCTACCAGCTTTCATATCAATCCGTCAACAAAACTGGAATATAAATATATATTACTTTTTATGGGCATGGCGTAGTACACTTCTCTAATCAGCAATTTCCTTTGAACTTTTGATTATATTTACTTTAAAATAATAGCTGAAACTTTACAAGTATTTACAGCTTTAGTCGTTTTAACGGATTTAGAAGGTTTCTTTGATCATGAAAATTGTATCTTAGAATTTTCGGCTATTCGCCTTTAAGTAATTTTCCTTACTGACAGTCTAAGCACTTTGAGACCTTTTTCCGATTTTAGCAATTCCGCTAATTTGCTTAAAGAGTGACTATGCCCAATGAAAGGTTATTTTTACACGAACATTATTTGATCGCTGGTACACACAGAAAAATTTCCATGTAAAATCGTCGAAAACCAGGTTAATTTAACATGTAACATCGGTAGTAATTTTGCTTCCTATGTGTTTCATGTTAAATCAACATGATTTACAATACTCTTGAAAGAAAATTTTTCCTTTTGAATTACTATATTTTATGTTGATTTAATATTCCAGTACAGTTAAATCAAAATGAAGTTGATACTGAAATAAGAGGAAAAATCATATTGAATCAAAGTAATTTCGAGTTGAAACAACGTGAATATGATATTGGAACAACACCAAGAATCATGTTGAATTAAAGTTATATCAAGCTGAAACAACATGCCCTTAATGTAGCTATTGTATTAATTATTTTACTTACGTGATAGTCATCAGAAAACTTTGCGGTAGCTGACTGCCCCAGCCAAGATTTGAACTCGTGCCACCTGCATGATAGTCCACGTGCTAACCACTGCAGCCACAACAGCTTCAAACTTTTCTTTACTTATACACTAAATAAATATCATCGTATGTAAAATGCATTTCATTTTAATTCAACATGATTTAAATGATTATTTAACATAAAACTTATTTGTAATTAAAGTTATAGTCATGTCGATTGAAAATGAAACTTAACGTTATAACAAAATTGTTTTAACGGTGATTTAAGGTTAGATTAATAATTTTCCGCTTAAAATTAATATGAAACAATGGTAATTTTAAACCAGCAGCAGTAAATTTTCGCTGATAATTCGTTTTTTATCGTCTACATAGGCGACACTTGTAAGAATAAACAACAACAAGTCACACAACTAAGCAGAACAGTGAATTGTAGCAATGAACAAAGCAAATAAACACTAATACACTCAAACGACAAATTATTTCTTGTAAATTTAATATGATTTCCAATCAAAATTGGGGCATGTGGATTTTACATTCCTTCTTTTTTCTGTGTGTACCGTCTAGCAAAGATTTTATGCTATACGATCACTATTTTTAGTTTATTTTTTAGTTTGTTGGTATACTTCCCTTCCATATTTAAATTGGTAATGGAAACTTTTCTCAGAATTCGTAAAAGGACAGCAAAAAAGAAACAAACTACCTTTACTATGATTTTATTTCTTGAAGCAATTTGTTTTTCATTTACGCTTTTCTAATTCTCCAAGTAAACTTAATTAAGCAAAGAGATTTTAAATGAAAGTTTTTTATTTCGTTAATGTCCGCAAAAACAAGAAACCATATAAATTGTGCATTCATTTGAGCAAATTACAAGCACTAACAAGAACAACAATAAAAATAACAACTATAATTTAAGGATATAAATCTTGACCAATGGTGTTGTGGTCATTTAAGTATAATTTTAAAATCAAATACATAAAACAATGGGCCACAGGACATACAAAAAAAGGTTTAAATTTAGATATGAAAAACTAATGGTTTCATGGTCTCCAGGACAAGCCAAAATATGACCAAAATAAATAAACCAACAAAAACACAAGCAAATATATTTGTTTAATTAATTAAAACAATAGTAAAAGGAAACTACGAGTTAAGCCATTCTTCATCACTTCAATACTAATCGAGCATAATGTTTTGATAACAACACGATGATTTATGAGGGATAAATGCGGCTAGAGTTGTTAAACGTTTTAAACTTGGGTACAATTCATAAGAGCTGGAGCAGAAATGTACACTTAAAAAAAAAGAGTAGCTTTTGCCGTTTATGATTTAATGTGAGGATGGTTCTTTGTCTGTCTGTCTGTGTGTTCATGTGCGGTAGTGGAATTTAAGTAGCAGCTCATCTTAAATGGATTTTGCCGCCTTAAATGGAATGTGAGAATGTATGATTTACAAATTTAAAGCAGAGCCTTAAACGAACTCTCTCTTCTAAAGCGGAGTTTACACTATCGGCGCAATGTACCGATTTTCGTCGGCTCGCTGCAATAAAGTGATAGGTGGTAATAAAGCAAAATGGTCATATTTCTCAACTAATTGACAAATAAGGGCGTAATAGCAGTGCATTTCAGTGATAGTAAGGCCATACCCTGCGGAAAATTTGGTGACAAATGATCCAAAAGTACTCGTCCTATGACTTGAGAAAATTAGACTGACACCAAAAAATAAGGAGTAGTGAATGGTGAAAAAAGAGATATTGTGTAAATGGTCACATATTAACCATTTTCAGTAAATTTATTTGGTACTCCGGCTAGTATTGTAGTAAACGGCACTGCACAAATTCGATACATCTGGATCTAAGGCCTATCACATAGTATCTATATAATATTAATTGTCTCCCTTCAATGAGGCTGCCATGCCACTCAGGAACCTGTTCCGTAACTATAATCAGATAGTAACTCCAGCTTAACTGGTATTTATAACATTGAAATATAAGTTCCCCTGTGGCGGAGTGGGTAGTGTAGTAGCCTGTTATGCCGGAGGTTGTTGGCTCGAATCCTATCCTTTGATGTATTCTATTTTTAAGCGGTGTCATTACACCGCTTAAAAATAGAATACAATTTCTACTTGGACTTGTAACAATAAAAAAATTAAATTAATCGATAATTGCTGCTGAATAATATTGGAATAATATTTATATAATCTATATTATTCTACACCGATTTGGACTCCACAAGATAGTTCAGAGACAAGTTACAAGGTGCATACGAAGTATCAATTAACCCCATCCTAGGCCATCTCCATGTAAAAGTGGATGGTCCGCTTCATAGGAAGTGTTAGAACTCGGACTAGTCCCTATCGCCTGGGGGTCGGTCACATGACTTGTTTGGTGTCAGTTCCATTTACCGTAGGGCATGCACAGAAAAAATTATAATATTCGTATTCTATTACTAAATTCATAAATTCAAATATTTGTTGTACAGAAATGGGTCCTACCATAAAATTCGTAAAATTAAAAACTAAAATTCTTAAATATTTAATAAAGATAACAATCGAATTTTTTCGTATTAAAATTTTGTATTGGAATATTTAAAAATCTAACAAAAAAATAATAAAACTTAAAAAGAAATTCGAACACATGTGTGTTAAAAAAAACCTATGATATTTTTTCTGTGTGATCCTATTTCGCAATCAATTGAGGAATTCAGAAGGTTATTTTCCTTTATTATTCGAAACTTACTTAGCACTATTTGCAGTGTGTGCTGAGGAGCTTGATGATCAACCTAGTTGTTCCAAAAAATGGGGAAGGCCAACTAAAAACGTTGAAGATGCCAGTGATTGGCTAAAAAGGTTTAAAGCTGCTGATTTGGCATCGTAGTATACAGAGGGGCATGTGTTTATAGCGAGTAAAGTATCGGTTGGAAATGTTGCAACTTCATCTTACATTCCACAATCGATTGTATTAGCAATAATGATGGGTGCAAACTGACGGTATAAATGTATCAAAAATGATTCTAGTATGAATGTATTAAAAAAGTTTTAAAAAGCCAGAATAAATTTTTTACCGCCATATCCAAGGGTTACTGAAGAGAAAGCAAAATGCTATCTACATGATATGCAAGTATCAGAAAAATATTTATTTGTATTAAATACAAACAACTTCATTTGTATTAAATTTTAAAATTTAAATTAAAATTTAAAACTTTCGAATTTAACTCAAAAAAAACAGAAAGATGCCTACTGTTGGCCTATTTTCTTTAAATTTTCTTAGGGAACAAAAGAGAAAGTTTCGTTCGGAAAGTGAAGTGCGATGTTGCTACTTTGAAAAGTAAATAAATTTTAGCATGCGGTAGCAATTAAGTGTGAAACATATTTTATTGCTTACTATGTTCAGTCGCTGATACAACGGGAGGTGGGGTGGAAGGTATAGTTATATATAGCGCATTAAAGTTTATATATTTCACATATAACTATTTAAAAGCTCGAAAATTTTTCTTTTTTGCACACTAGTGTAATGTTAAATTATTCCTAAAAATGTTTAATTATAATTAAAAATTTGTTGAGATATAAATAATTCATACCACATACGATACAATTTACAACACTAGTTTCATCTTACAATTAAAATATATTAATCAGCAACCGTGATATCGCACTTTCTTACTTATTTTATGACAAAATGATAATGACAAAATTTAACGAATACATTCTTTTAATATCGCCGCCTCTAAGATCAAGAAAAAAATACTATGTATGATTTAGAAAACTGCACCAATTTTGAAACATTATTTGTTGTGATCCAAGTCTGTGAATTGAAACAACCAACAATGGAGGCGGCAAATCATCAAAAGGATCATTTTCATTTATGGCGGTCTCTTGTTATTTGATCTCGTTAAGGGAATAACAAGTCTTAGACTCCTATAGCGACAAAACGACAAAACAAACGTTGTGCACTTTTTTCTTAAACGCTTTCATTTTCGAACGTAGGTTACGAACATATGTTAAGTAAAGTGTAGCTGTTTAGTGTACACTAGTTAACAACATGTTGTTACAAATTAATTGTTTGTCAATTTTGATTAAATCTACTTATGAGTTATTCCACCTCAAATCAACCAACGGGTGGCCTCACCATCTTTGATTTTGGTAAAACTTTGTGTGGAATTTTTTTTAATGTATTAAAGTAATGGATATCAAATTTTGGATTTCTAACTCCTTAGGTTATGGAGATATGAAGTTATCAACACTAAAAAAATATCTATGAATTTGAGTTTACTTAAAAAATCTTTGCTATCTCCAAAAGTGCTTAAGTTACTGATCTCAGCAACATACCGTTTGAAAGGTTATAAAATCTCTTCTTTAATGGCGTAACCTTAAATTTTCGCGGAGCACAAAAATATTTGTTAAACAATTTTTAGATTCCCGAAATTTAAAATCGCTATATATTAAAAAAAATGCCAATTTTAAAATATTCAAAAAAAAATATATTTTCTCTGACTTTCATGTCTATCTAGACTATTTATTGTACTTTGTGGTACAATTCTTATATATAAAATTATTGACAAAATGTAGAAATATTTAGAAAAATTAGTAGAATCTTTATTTCCAGTAGTTTGCAATAGAAATGAAACTTAAAATAAAACTGGTTCTAAAATAATTATACAATTAAAAATCAATTATTTTTCCTACGAATATTTTTCAAGATATAGGCGAAGAACGTGATTGGTTGAGGAAATCTGTGGCGCGTATGTCTAAGAATCAATTTTTCTGTAGAGCCGAAATACTTTATTTTTGATACTACGTACTCTGTGTAATTTTTAACAAACCTTTTTTTGGACATCCATGTGGTAAACATATGTGGCAAATTTCTAGCAAAAATTCCTAACCCTACGTCTATACCTGATATATTTTTATCATGACAAGAGTCAAACTTTATATTGAAAAATAATTTGTTTTATGTTATCTGCTTTTCTTATATGGTAAGATCGATCCTAGACAATAATTATAAAACAATTTGCAAACGACACTAATAGTGTGTTCAGAAAAAAAGCTTATATCGATAACAGTTATTTATATTGAACTAATTCAACCACACAAGATTTTTTTACATGAAAACTGCTTGCGCACAAGTCACTATAAGTCTTTATTAACTGAATAATAACCAACAAATCTTAGGAAAATGTGTTCAATGTGGCTGCGCTTTTTTTTTCAAAGGCAATAAATTGCCAGCACGCAATTGTAAGTCGATTTAGTTCATTAGAGCTGAAAAATAATTGAATGAATTAAGAAGTTACGTTGCTTTTAGAAAAAAAAATTGGGAATGGGTCCATGTTATAAGCGAAACTTTTGTTCCATGTAAAAGAGCATATAAAATAATATACTCGTAACTCAAAATAGACATCCGCGCTTTTTCAGGAAAACCAAAGAAATTACGTTTTTTCGCGGGTATCTCGTAAACTGTTCGTAGGAAAAATAAGAGAATTTCAGTTTCGAGTTCAGCGATCTATAATTATCTTAGAAAGTGCTATTACATTAAGTTTCATTATTATTGCAAACTAATGTAATTGATGATTCTGTGTAGTTGTCTAACTTTTTCGAAAAACTTTTCTACAACTTCATATTTAACAATTTTACCACTTTGGGGTTAAGTAATTTCGGTAGACATGAAAGCGAACCAAAACATATTTTATTTTTAATTTTAAAATTGACGTTTCTTAAGGTATAACGATTTTAATTATAACCAGCGTGACCGTTTTGCGACTAAAGTGGCAATTGCCACTTTTACAACTGCCTTGCCACTTTTAGTGCCCCTTTTTTAAATTACCTTAATATGCCATCTTTTGATATATTCAGCCCAATTATGAAATTTCCCGGGGAGTTTTTTTCTCTTCCCACTCATTTGTTCCCGGGGAAAAATCCTCATATTCTAAAAAGCAGGGGAATGAAGAAATAAGGGAGAGGGAAAATCTGAATCAGCTGTTTAGTGTTTGCATTTTATTAATAATAAAAAATTAATGAAAATTTCATGTTTTCGTTGATAATAAGATTGTGTGTTAATATAAATATTTTTTTTTTTGCTTAAATAAAAAGTAAAATGTACAGCAAGGTTGTTCGAAAAAAAGTTGGCCCGGTCACCCCCTACGATTAAAGATTAGTTGGAAACAATTCCCAAAATATTTTTTTTAATTTTTTGTCACGCCCCTGGATATCGCCCTTTTAATTTTTTGTACGCTGCACCGCCATTTGTAGTCCGATCGTAACATAATGCTTATCGTTGTTCATGGCTTGACTACAGCTACATTTTTGCTTTGTTAAATTTTTAATCCGACATCAAGTTCAGGGCGCCACCTGTGACATCTCGAATCCTTCCCCCAAATGCAAAATTTTTTGCACGTGGCAAGAAAGCTCTCCTGAAACTTACTATGTCTATATTTTAATATTCTCACTTTTATGCCACGCCCCGAAGGTAAGCCCCTTTTTCTTTTTCAAATACATACTACATAAAACCAGGTCAAACAAAATAAAATAAAAAATTACATTATAGAATGAAGGGTACATCAATGACGTTTCTATGACTGTAAATAAAATAATTTTGCTACGCCCAAAAATTTAGCAATTTTTGTGTTTTACACATAGCGTCGCCATTTAAAGTCCGACTTCATCATGTTTCATATTGTTGTTTATAGCTTGGCTGTCACTTAATTTTTGGCTCTGGTGACTTTTTAATCCGACATCGAATTCTGCGCACCACTTATGATATCTCGGATCCTTCCCTTCTTATGTCCATGTTTTTGTACGTGACAAGAAAGCCCATGAAAGTTCATGTTTTTGAAGCGCATGTATGCACGGCGTGGATTAAAATGCCAAAAACCGGTATTAATTTAAACTTGTTTTCCTAAATAAATGCATATACAATTGTTTCACAATATTTTTCAATTTGAATTTAAAACTTTTGCCTTCAAAATGTTTGGGGAAAAAACTCTGAAGAATTTCTCCCTCTCCCTCTTATTTAGAATACTTACTTTTTTCGCTGAGAGTTTTTTTCGGGGAGATTGTATTTTAGAATAGAAGGAATGAGAAAAGAGAAAATTTTCCCTGGGAGATTTTATTTAGAATAGGGGAACAGGGAATAGGGAAAAAACTCCCGGGGAATTGTTATTCATATGACGTGAAATTTTTTGTTTTAAATTGATTTTTTTACGGCACAAAACTGTTTATATAAAAAGAAAATCTTGATACAAAAATATGTTTCTCACTCCATTATTTGTAAAGTCGTATGAAAAGTAAACAATTTGGAATTAATTTAAGAGATTAGACCTATAGATAGATAGACATTAATTATTGAGCTAAAATTAGCATAAACTAACACTTAAAATGAAAAATATGCGCAAAAATATGTATTTACCAATGAACAAAGACCAAAACCAAAATAATATGAATATACTTTCTTTAATTTTTTATTATTATTAGAGAAAAAAACATAAAATAAACATAATCGGATCTAATAGTTGCGTTGCCAGTCGGTTGCCAGAAAAGCACTAAATAGCAACTGAAATTGACAGCACTCAGTTGCTAGTTGCCATCGGTAGCATCATTTTCAGTAACTGGCAACCCAGCTGAGGCTTGGTTATTATCCATAATCGCCCTATTAATATTTTTTGTGTCAAAAATTGAGAAATATGCATTAAAAATTGTTATAACTCCAAAAATATGCATTTATTCCCAAAATATTCAAAAATATGCACTTACCACCAAAATATGCAAAACTATGAAACTACAAATCGATGCCAAACTACTTAAAATTTAATGATTTGCATTGATAATTAGTCCATACCTCTTTATCTTTCAACACAAAATATATGCATTTTCATGAAAGTCGGAGCACTGGTTATACCGTTTTAAAAATAAATAGTTATGTACAGGGTGTTCGACGTCCTTGCGGATGCGTATTATCACATAGAGTAAACGTAGTGCGAAAACGATCCATGGTTAACCGAATTAATTGCTCTGATGGACGATTATGTCGACCATAAAATGGACGGAGCTTGCGGTAAACTTCGCGAACTGAACCATTATTTTCGAAATAAATTTGCACGATTTGCAAGCGTTGTTCTTTTGTCAACCTGTTCATGATGAAATGGCAAACCAAACTAAATATTAATCACTTGACAGCTGACAAAATGGCCGCCAGTTAAAAAAGTGATGCCAACTTAAAGTTCTATACCTCAATAAAAAACACCCAATACATACGTAATTTGTAAAATTGGTACGACGAATATTTATAATGAGACTAATAAGCCGCTTCCCTATATATCTTTGGTTTTCGCAAAATATCAAATATGTTACAAAATACATTCTTTGTAGTAGATCCAAGAAATATATTTAAAATGATGAAAATTTTTTACATTCACACGAATATTAGTGGTAAAATTAAAAAAAAACACTTTTGAAAAACCATTTTGCGATTTTTCCGAATAGTTCATGTATTTAAAAACGGGGTTGCCTTTTACATATTATTCAAATAACCGGTTAACCGGTTTGAAGAACATAAGAAATAACTCAAAAATTAAATTATTTAAATAAAAATGTATGTGAATAAAATCTAAGAATAGAAATTGTAAAGAAATTAGAAAAAAATAGGTTAAAATTATTTAAAAGTTCTAATTGCATTTGACTATCATTCATTATTGCGCTTAATTTCGTTAATTTTACTTTCTAATTCTATTTCCTTTTTTTTGACAAACAAAACAGCTGACTTGAAAAAACCAATATGTTTTTATTAAAGTCTATAATAGCTCATGTTATAAAGGGCAGCGACATAAATTTTTATTCAAAAGAGCACTGAAGATGGTACACTGCCTAAACCAGTCTGACTATCAAACAAATTTGGCGTAGAATGATAGAAAATCCGGGTTTCTTAAATTAAAATAACCGGGTTATTCGATATATGAAAATTGGTAAATTAAAAAAAGCTTTTTTCGAAGACAACCCTTTTTGACACCACTTTTTTCCTCAAAATCCCCTTTTTGTGCCATTTTTGAAAATTTTCAACGGTCACCCTGCTTATAACTTCTGTAATAACAGTTTTACAACTTTGGGCCTCAGTAGTCTATAAAGACATGAATATAAATCAAGACATATACTTCTTGGAAAATTCTAAAATCTGCCTTTTGTGAAATATAGGGATTTTAGTATTGAAAATTAACTTAATTTTTCAGATTTTTATCTATAACTTTGAACATAATAATTTAACAACTTTGTGACTAAGAGGCCTATGTAGATATGAAAGTGAACCAAAACATATATATTTTTGAAAATTATAAAATTACTATTTTTTAAGATATGGCGGTTTAAATTTTCGGATATACATGTTTTTTTATTTTTACTGTGGGCCGTAATAAGGCCCTTTTCACTACCCTGAAAAGGGCCTTATTACCTTTAAGACGGCATATTGTTGAACTCTGTAACTGCAATATATTTTGAGATATGTGTAATTATGTAGGTAATCTCAACTTTTTTAGATATATGTATGTATTTTTTAAATATTGATGACGTTATATCTCCTTAACTAGGCAACCCAGGAACTTTACATTTCATATCTGTGTTTTAATTATATTAAAAATAGTCAATACCGAGTTTGATCAAAATCAGAGCGGGTGAGGTCCATTTCACCCTATTTCTTAGTTAATTTGAGGTGGAATAACTCGTATGTTTTGTACAATGTACATGAATATGTGTGTATTTATATAAAAATACATGTGTGTTTGTTTGTAAGTGCCCTACAGATAATATTGGACTACGTGGTCCATTTTAGCTCAAATGGAGTAGTTACAACATGGTCCTATGTAATGCAGTCATGGACCATGTCATTTGCAAGCAATAGCTTCTAGTTAACCGGCAAGTGTTTGCGTTTTAACGACTGCAATCGTTGAAACACGAACACTTGTCTGCTTCATCGATTAGTGACATAGAGTAGTTTTAAGACTAGTTCGCTGTAATGCAGACATGGACCCCATGTCATTTTCAATCACGATCTTGTAGTTAAGCGACAAGTGCTCGTGTTTTAACAATTTCAACACGAACACTTGAGTGCTCTGGAGTAGTTTTGAAGTGACATGGAGTAGTTTTGAAACTACTCCGATGTAGTGGAAAACTGGGCTATATGGTCCAGCCCTAGGACATCGTAATGTTAAATCGACCATGTTTTCTCCAAACATTTGGGTTACCTTTGGACTAGTCCTTTATGGAGTATACTTTACATGCGTGTATGGAGTAGTCGCGTTATCTGCAGGGTGTATTTGTTGGAAAGCTATAAAGAACTACACCAATGCTTTTCATAGCTAAATGATTAGAAATTAATTTGTTTAACTAAATTTGGTAGTTTGAAATGAATTGAAGTATTGTTAGTAGTGTATTATTCCCTTTAAAAATTTTGCAGTTGCGTTGTGTAACTATTGTCGAGTAAGTTAATTATTTGTAAGTTTTAATGGACTTATGCTATAATTTTTATATTTATTTGTACAAAGTATCAAATTAAAAGCAATTTTTTTATTCATTTTTTTATTTATTGGCTAAAGAATGTTTATTTCTCACCATTTTAACTGGTTAATTGCTAAAATTTAGCACATGGGATTTCAGTGTAAAAGTAAGGATATTCACAGAGCCAAGAGAATTAAACACGAATATTTTAGCCTAAATTTACTAATCCGCCGTGATGATGATCTATTGCATGCAAGAAATAAATAGAAACAACATTAATAAGTCATTTCGAATTAAAATTTAAAAAAGTACCATATTGCTTTGAGAAAATAGTGTTAGTAAACGCGTTCTAATAAATATAAAACTGAGAGCTGCCTAAAGTATTATTACTTGTTTATTAGCATTAAGTACAAAACCAGTCAAATGTGTCAATTTCCGTTATATATTTTAATGATACTTATTATTTATTTAGATAGACACCCAGGCAGACAGTAGATACTTTGTGTATTTTCATAATTGTTATGAAGTATCTGCGCTATGTGTACTTACGAGTGTTACAAGCAACAAATAGTTAGAAAAATTTATAATTTTAAAAACACCACTAGTGGTAATAAATCAAAGAATAAATAGTAAAAGTTAATTAAGTTGAATACCGAGTTAGAAATTTGTAAACAAATGGTATTAGTACGCTTTGCTCAACCAACGCCTTGCTCTATAAAAAAAATTTAAAAAAATATGTAAGCAAAAAAAATTATATGGAGGTCGATAGATATGCCGTTCAAAGAAAACGAGCAAAACATAAACGGGTGTCGTAGTAATGCGTTCCAGGCGAACATTAATATCCAGACGTAGTTAACAAGTAGATATCAGTGGCGAATTGACTAGTGACTAGCTTTCTTAGATTATAAAGTATATCCATATAAAAACATAAATGTGAAACTAAGGGCAAATTCCTATCCAAAAATTTCGGGCGTAAAAAGAACTGAGATCAATATGAGAAATAAGATTTTAGATTTTGATAGCTACAATACCATCTCAGGCAACCTGGTAGCTGACGCACACCAGAAAAATTTATAATGTTGATGAGTGCCCTGATCAGGGATTGAACTCACGTTCTCAGTCATAGTTGGATTTTTAGTCAACGTGCTAACTACTTAAGCTAACGGCACCGTCAGTTTATAATTAACTAAGCTTTAGTTGAGCTAAAATTTTTTTGATATTTATTTGTATGTGGCTAAGAATTTAAACTAGACAAACCTCCATAACCTTATAAATAATAATTTCTGAACAAAGGTACGTTGTAGTCAGGTGAGAAGAATCGAGTAAGTATTTTATTATTATTCAGGCGAAATATTCAATTTAATTTAACTGAAATTAGCTTTGTATTAGTTACTTTTTTAGTAAAAATTTCAAGTTTAATGTAATGTAATAACTTCAGATAATTTTTTGTTGTTAAAAAACATTTTTAATACGCGAAATTGTCGTAGTAAAACCAGAGTCTAACATGCATAACATAATTTGTATGCTTCCATTAAATGTTCGTTAAAAATTTCTGAAGAAATTACAAAAATTGAAATTGATTTGTGTGGGTTACGTTATTTTCGGTGTCACATTGTAGCGTAACCTATCCGAAATGTGCCCGACAAAATTAACGTAACTGACAAAAAAATTTGTGTGCTAAAAATTAACTTATCTGTAGCTCGCATAAGGTCATTAGTAGTCTACACAGAAAAAAAATTTGTAAATGCAATTAATTTATTTGTAAAAACAATTAAAACTTTTTTTTTTTAAATGGCACCTACAACGATTTTTGTAAATACAAAGACGGCACTTGTGACATTAGAATATAAAATCAACTCGATTATTTCCAATTAAAATTATTGTGTTATTCACAATTGAGGTGTTAACAAAAAAAATATTTTTAATAAACTGGGCTCTCAAAAAACATCATGTTTTACAAAAAATATTTTCAGTTATATATATCAACAAATAATTTCTTGACTCCCGTAGTGCAGGGGTTCTCACCAAATTCCTATTCGCGAACCCATTCTCAACAATTTTTTTTCCGCGGACCCCCTCTGAAGCCCAGGTTGTATTTTGTTTTTTAGGTTGAATTAAAATTTCATATATATGTTTAAACTAGGGATGTAACGATACGCCGTTTTGCCGATCCGATACCGATACCGATATTTAAAAATAAATATCGCCGATACCGATTCCGATACCGATACGAATATTGAAATTGAGTTCAAGCTTAGATTAACAAAACTCAAGTGCAATTTTTTTTATTATACAAAATTACATTATAAGAGAGAATATTTGAAATTGATAAAACATTGGAAGTAATTTTTAAGGAGCTACATTTTCTTTGCTTCCAAAAAATCTATATTAAAAATATGCAGATAATTAGTAGAAAAGCAAGAAACAATTTTTAATTCCTTTATAATTTTAAAAAGTACTCGCCATGTGTTTAAAAAAATCGATTTTATTAAAGGACATTTATCAACTATTATTCTTCTAAATAACTTAATAGCTTAATTATTAAAAGACTTATAAGTTTATATTTATTCACTTAAATTTACATGAAAATACATTCTGAGTTTAAATTCGCTTTAAAAAAATTGTGAAAATGGGTAATTTTTTATCCTTTTTGCTAGAGGAAAAATCATTATAGAATACCGAAAAAGAAATTTGTCCTAGCATCGCTTTCAATTCGGTGATTGGTAATCGAAAAACAGAACTTCTTGCAATGGCAAGGAAATGTGAAGCTAATTAGAAATTATCCAAATTTGCAATATTTCTAGATCGCGAATTCTACATTTTCATGACTTCATTGGAGTATCTTTTTTTTGCTGGAATAAGATTTAAAAAACAGCGACTTGAATTTGAATTCATGGTAAAATTAACAAAAGAAAAATATTTTTTTTACAAAATAACAGCATAAAATATTATTAATTTTTAAAATTGATATTAATAAGATTTAAAAAAATAACGAAGTGAATTTAATTTAAAAAAATTTTTAAAGTATCGTCGTATCGACAGTAAAATATCGCCGATACCGATGTATCGGAAAATCTGAAGTATCGCCGATATATCGGTATCGGTATCGGTATTCGTTACATCCCTAGTTTAAACCTAGGGCCGAAAAAAGTTTTTTTATTTTGTTTGTTTCTAAAATATTTATCATTGAAGCTAAAAAAAAGTATATTAAACTGTATAGAAAACAAAAAAATATTAAAAAATATATTTAAAATAAATATCGCTCAAGTTCAATATAGTTTCTTTTGTACATTTTGTTTCCAACGTTCAATTCACAAGAAAACATCCACAAATTTAAATTGCCGTAATGGGGGTTTATTACAATATCAAAGCTAAACAACAAGAACGGTTAATAGGCATTACAGTAGTAATCTATTCATTACGTTTTATAAATTTTCGCGGATTTGCGATTTTTTCGAATTCTTTCACATTTTTTATTTTTAAAAGTTTTGACGAGGGTGCTGTTGGCTGAGTAGTTAGCGCGTTTGACTACAAACACTGAGGTCATGAGTTCAAGACTACTTTCAGGCAAGCCAACAGCATCATGCATTTTCTCATTTTCATTGGTGTGTTATTGTGTTGGTTGTTGTTGGACTGTTAAAGGGATGAAGGCATAGCACTGATCACTTTGGCAGTACCGGCAGCGACTAATACTAACATATCCTAATGCACTTCACAGCACCTTCCTGCATCGGTATTGTAGCAGAACCGTCGGCGAAGTAAAAGAACTAATAAAATGGCTACACAACATAAAAACAACGCGATGCCTCTACTTGACACCAGAGAGGCTTGCAATACTGCTCTACAAAAAACGTGCAATAGCAGGGTTGTAAATGAATTAAGCTTTCTCTCTCTCTCTCTTCACCACCTGTTCTCTCTACTCTATCCCTTTCACAAAGAAGGTAACACATTAATTAATTAACTGGTAGGCATTAATTGCCTGATTGCGCTACATCTCTTTAAAAAAACGATATCTAGTCAATTTTAGGGCTTGTTTCCGATTTGATAGTGATGGCAATAACAGTCGGTACAGAGTCTGGGGGGCACTTTATATTAAGCAGTGAAGAATAAAAGATCGCACTAATATTTTGTTATTCGTGTTTGAAGATTTCAAAACATAAATACATATGTATTTATGTACGTATATAAAATAAAAAAAATTAAACATAAAAAGAAGTATGTAAATCGAAAATAAAAACTTTTATTATTTTTGAAAAACGCTGTTTTTCGGCTCTTCACGCGGACCCCTTGGATGGTTGCTACGGACCCCCAGGGTTCCACGGACCACCATTTGAGAACCGTTGCCGTAGTGTACTAGTGTGCTAGGCTATTACCCCGAAGATTACAGGTCTGATTCCTGCCAAGTGTGCGTTTCTGCAAAAAAACAAGAATGCTATTTTTAATCTTTTTGTTATATTTTAAAATTATATCAGTTGAAATTACTGTTATATTAACAATGTAATTTATTAAATTTTTCAACCAAATTTTATTATCTATTATCATACATAATTGTTATATCTACGAAAGCACCAAATGTCTTTGACTGCAATCGAACCGGCGACCTCTGGACTAATAGACTGGCGTATTTTCTTCTCAGCTACAGAGCACCTCGTTAATAAATAAGTAAATAATAAATGAAATTTACTTGCTGGAGTTTAAGCAATTGTCTATATGCAGCATTTCGTTGGTGCTTTAAGTTTCAAAGCCGACTATGCTTATTTTTTGAAAATCATTTATATATTTGTAAGTTCTCAAATGGTTTTTAAAAGTTTGTACATAAAAGGTCTGTAACTTTTCAAAATTGTGTTCTGATGAGTTCTTAAACCGATACTGAAAAATAAATATCGCCGATACCGATTCCAAAACCGATACGAATATTGAAATTAAGTTCAAGTTTAGATTAACAAAACTCAAGAAGGGTAATTTTTTTATTATACAAAATTACAGTGTATGAGATTATTAATATTTCAAATTGATATTAGCCCGGTATAAAAAATTTGAAGTAATTTTCAGGGAACTACATTTTCATTGATTCCAAAGAATCTATATTAAAAATATGCAGATAATTAGTAGAAAAGCAAGTAAAAGTTTATTAAAGTCATATACAAAATGTAATTCCTTTATAATATTAAAAAATATTCCTTTATAATATTAAAAAATATTCGCCATGCTTTTTAAAAATCGATTTTTAAAGAACATTTATCAACTAATATTCTTCTAAATAACTTAATAGCTTAATTATTAAAAGTCTTTTAAAAGTTTATATTTATTCAATTAAATTTATATAAAATCACAGTTTGGTGTTTAAATTCGCATAAAAAGAAACAACTTGTGAAAATTTGTAATTCTTCATCCTTTTTGCCTTGAGGAAAAATCGTTATAGAACATCGAAAAAAAAAATTTGTCCCAACATCGCTTCCAATTCGGTGATTAGTAGTAGAAAAAGAGAAGTTCTTGCAATGGCAAGGAAATGTAAAACTAATTAGAAATTATCCAAATTTGCAATATTTCCGAATCGCGAATTCTACATTTCATGACTTCTTTGCAGTGCCTTTTTTTGCCGGGAATAAAATTTAAAAAACAACGAATTGAATTTGAATTCACGGTCAAATTAACAAAAAATAATATTTTTTTTTCACAAAATAACAGCGTAAAATATTATTAATTTTTATAATTGATATTAACAGATTTAAAAAATAACGAAATGAATTTAGTTCAAATAAAATTAACAAAAAATAAATGACTTGTTAAAAAAACTCTGCAGAAAATTTTAAAAGTATCGTCGTATCAACAGTAAAATATCGCCGATACCGATGTATCGAAAAATCTGAAGTATCGCCGATATATCGGTATCGGTTACATCCCTAGTAATAACTTCTAAGCGCCTGGACCGATTTTCTTCAAAAATAGCTAAGAACACTCTCGATCAAATCATCTTTCAGACAAAAAGAGTAAATAAAAATCGATCCAATCGTTTGGGCTCTACGATAGCGCAGGCAGACACACTGATACACACACACACACACACACACACTCTAAAAACTTACAACACCAGTCATGTTTTTGGTCTGGAGTTAAATAAGGGTCAGATTAATAAACAAGTACCCAGGAAACATTTTTTGCCGACATGTGTAACGCAGATAAAATCTGAGACTTTACGAGACAATCATCCGAGTAGTCGAAAATTCCCTCAGACATTTGACAGAATAGCTGGCAGTTTTCTGGTACGACGTTTCTGCGATTAATATTTTTTTTTAAGAGAAGTAACACAATCAGGCAATTAATGCCTACCAGTTAATTAATTAATGTGTTACCTTCTTTGGGAAAGGGATAGTGTAGAGAGAACAGATGGTGAAGTGGGAGAGAGATATAAAGCTTAATTCATTTACAACCCTGCTATTGCGCGTTTTTTTCTGTAAGGCAGTGTTGCAAGCCCCTCTGGTATCAAGTAGAGGCATCGAGTTGTTTAAGCTGTGTAGTCATTTTATTAGTTCTTTTACTTCGCCGACGGTTTTGCTACAATACCGACGAAGGAGGGTGCTGTGAAGTGGATTAGGATATGTTAGTATTACTCGCCGCCGGTACTGCCTTCATCACTTTAACAGTCCAACAACAACGAACACAATAACACACCAATGCACATGAGAAAAATCCATGATGTTGTTGGCTTGCCTGAAACTAGTCTCGAACTCAAGACCTCAGGGTTTGTAGTCAAACGCGCTAACTATTCAGCCAACAGCACCCTCAATAATAGGTATGTATATATTTATAAGTATAAATATATACATACATATTTTTAATTATTTGTTAAAAGTTGATTTGATTACACTTTTATCTTTTTGTTGGTTTTTAAAGTTAATTTGTATTTTTATTTTTGTTGTTATTTGCTTTTGCCTTCCTACTACTTGTGGAGAAAAAGAAAAAAAGTGTAATTATATCAACTTAATAAATAGCAAAGCAAAAGTGGATAGAAAAATATAAGTAATATAATAAAAGTGAAAATTTGTTATAAGAAATATTATATGAATAAAATCAATTTTTATTGTAATAAAAACATAATTATATTGTAGTTTTTGTTTATTTCGCCATAATATCAATTACAGTTTATCAAAGATGATTAATGACAGCTGATGTAAAAGTTGACATCACAATGATGTAAAGTGTCATTGGGTCAAAAATGAAGACACTTGACATAGTATACATCAGCGTTATGACGGGGTTTCTATCAGCGACTTCATATTGATGACATTTTGACATAAAATTGATGTCACTTCGTCCTTTCTCTGATGACGGTGTGTCATTGCATTGATGATAGATTTGTCATCATTGGTATTGTTGACCAGCTGATGTAAAGGTTGACATCACCATGATGTTAAGTGTCATGGGGTCAAAAATGAAGACACTTGACATATAATTGATGATGTATTACATCAGGGTTATGACGCTTTTTTATCAGTGTACACACGGAATAATGAATTGAAAACTAAAAAAAAAGAAAAATATTTTTCTTTTTCATTTTGGCACGTTTTAATATTGGCTGAAGTCTTTTGCTCAATAAATTTATTTGAACTTTAGCTTTATCTGCAAACCGACTTTATTCACAAAGTTCTACTTTAACTATATTTTTAAGTTTGTATGTATTTTGTTTGTCATCATTTTACTTTCCCCTTTGAATTGTAATCCATCAGCTAATATTTATTTATGACATTTCGAACTTATCACTATTCAACATCTTTAAAAAACATTTCATCACTTTTTTACTACAAACGTCAGCTTACTTTTGTATTTATGAATTTTATTATAAATTCATAAATAAATATTCGTCCGAGAACTGTGAGTCCTTCTATTACATTTAAAATATGAATAAGGATATTTATAGGTTTTTAAACGAGACACCACATTTGTTTGGAAGAGCTGTGGTACGAATGGTTATTTGTAGCGGCACCTGGAATTATGAATTTGTATCGTTTCAGAATCTCGTTGTTGAATAACATGTCAACGTTAATGAAGACATTTAGGAAGTTTTTATTGTTTTCCGTTTGTCTTGTTCCTCTTTTAATATTAATCATTTTTTTATGATATTTGGCCCAGGTAACATATGATCTGAATGAGTATAAAACAATTTGGTGTGAGTCAGTACACGATTGCTACAAAGATCCTAGAAATATTGTAAACTCTGAAACGATAATGGACTAATAATAATAGAGTTTTTAAAGGGAATTCGTAAACTCTGAGATCCAAATTTATAAAATCTAGTTTAAAAATGTTTTTATTTTGTTCAATAGAGAGTGCCATAATCCCAAACAAAGAAATTTCGATCGATTCACGTCGTTATCGAAAGCGACGATTAGAGCCCAGAGTATACAAACGTAGAATGGTTTTAAGATTAAAGATTTCCCCACAGTAGCAAAACCATATATCGGTTTGATAAATATTTTTTGCAATATGTTTATTTTGTGCTAACGACTTTAGTTCCAAATAGAAACAAAAATGCAAATATGTTGAATGAAAAAGTAATTCGACTTATTAATGAGAGGTCACCTAACAAAGCTGAAAATTAATTCATATTAACTTTCTTCTGTTTCCTAGAATATTGATCATGTCTAATATTTTTTAATATCTCGTTACGGGCTTTAGCCAAATAATAAGAAAAACTTTGGAAAATAAGCAATTAAAACAAATTGAAAGGTTTTTGCCAAATTTAACAATTTGTTAAGAATTTTACTTATTTTTACAATATAAGAGATTAGGGTTTGCAAATAATCGCAGATTTTCATAATCATGATTAAGATTAAAAAATGTGCTATTATCGGTTAATCGCGATTAAGCCATAAAATGTACTATTATAATTTATCTTAGAACAAAAATAAATTACGCTCTAAATTTTAGTCGAACGCAAGTCTAAATCATTTAATTTAATTTGATTTTTCAAGTAATGGGTCGATTATGAATTGCAACCGAACTGCAGTTGGGTTGCCAGTTGCCAAAAATCATATTACGGATAGCAACTGGCAACTGAGAGCTGTCAATTTCAGTTGCTTTTTAGTGCTTTTCTGGCAACCATAAATTTTCAGTTGCCGGCTGGCAACGCAACTGAAGTTCGGTTGCCATCCAGAATCGACCCATAAAATATATATTTATTTAGAGAAAATTGTGACGCATGTAAAATCACAAACAATACTATGGGAAATCTGTCTATTGATAGCAAACTTTTTCTAGAACGAAATATATTTCTATCAAAGAGTCAATGTCTTGATTTTTTTATTTTATTTTTTATTTGATTTTATGTTTTTATCGGTTCCGTTATAAAATTTTTTTTAATATTTTCCAAGATAAGACAACTTTCACCTATCTGCCAACCGAATTACAAATATTTGTATCAATCGTAATGCAGTTTTTGAGATATTACGATGTTGCAGCAAATTAGCGTTATGTATCTCTAAGAAAATTTATAGTAATAACCCACCTACATATATAAAATATGCAACCGTTTTAGCAGTGACCGGAAAAATAGTCAAACTAATGTTATTTTCATTCCTTGTAGAATGATTTTCTTTGGTTAACAAATGAGATATGATTTTCGCGGTTCGCAGATGGTGGATCTTTTTCTTACATTGGATCTTAAACTATAAGCAGTTTAATTTGATTGCAATATGTTCTGAACGTTTAGACAATTTCTATATATATTATATATAAACTAGGAATGTAACGATGCGATACCGATACTGAAAAAGAAATATCGGCGATACCGATACCGATGCTCATATTGAAATTGAGTTCAAGTTGAAATTAACAAAACTCAAGCAGGGTAATTTGTTATAATACAAAATTACATTGTAAGAGATTATTACGGCTGTATGCAAAAATACTTGAAGTAGCTTTGCCATGCAATTTTGAGTAAAGTTGTATTCTAAAAAAATTATTATATCAAAATTTTAAAGTAGGCACTCACGTTTGTTAAGACTACTTTAAGTTGATATTTCCAAAATGTGTATTTTTTACCACAAATATTTTTCTTAATATAGCACATATTGATTCCTGTTACATCTGAAAATGATGCTTGGAGTCTTAGCTCTTAGCTTAAATTTATTATTTGTTTCATGTAATGGAAAACAACATCAAATTATCTAGTTGATTCGAAATACATAGAAAAATTCATAAAAAATATAAAAAATAAAATAAAAATATAAAAACATGTCTTAGTGATGTATATAAAATCAAAACAAATCGAAAAAAGCTGGATATTCAAATACTCATTCATTTGAATAAAAGAAATTGTGTTAATTCTTCTATGTTCATCATATATTTTTACTTTTACTTCATAGAAATGTTTATATGCTTTACTATAATGTCAGAAGCTCATATTTTTTGAATTAAGTTGTTTTACTTCAAAGTAAAAAAAGTTATTTAATAAAATAAAAAGTTATTTGACTACTCGAATGAAATTTGTATTCGTTTTTGTACATCATAAACTATGAAGTGGTTCTTGAACACGGTGGTGTTACCAGTATTTATTATTAAATCACAAAATAATTAAAGTTGTCTTTTGCATATAATTTCTCAACAAAGTTATGTTAGCCTTAAAGTGCTTGGTAACTACTATGAACTTTAAAGCTAAAGTAAAATATTTTTTAGCATACAGCCGTTAATATTTAAGATTGAAATTAACCCAGTAAAAAAATTGAAGTAATTTTTAAGCAACTACATTTTCACTGCTTTCAAAGAATCTATATTAAAAATATGCAGATAATTAGTAAAAACCTAAGTAAAAATTTGTTTGTCAAAAAAAAATTTTAATAATAGGAGATATAGACGCTGAGTTTTCCGACAAAACTTTTGTTAAATCTCCTTTTAAAGTTGCTACTGAAAATCATAAACATTTATACGATGATTTTCTACCTTGATTTTGTTAAAGTTTAATTGTAAAATTTTCTTTGAACTGAAATAAACTCTAACTTTTAGTATAAAAAAAATAAAAATACAAATGAGTTTAAAAATAAATGTCAAAAACAAACATGAAAACACCCCGTTTGTTTTTGTTTTTTTTTAAACAGAAGTAAAACAATCAGGCAATTAATGCCTACCAGTTAATTAATAAATGTGTTACCTTGTTTGGAAAAGGTATAAAGGGATAGTGTAGAGCAAACAGGTGGTGAAGTGGGAGAGTGATAGAAAGCTTAATTCATTTACAACGCTGTTATTGCGCGCTTTTTTCTGTAAAGCAGTGTTGAAAGCCCCTCTGGTGTCAAGTAGAGGCATTGAGTTGTTTAAGCTATGTAGCAATTTTATTAGTTCTTTTACTTCGCCGACTGTTTTGCTACAATACCGACGAAGGACGGTGCTGTGAAGTGCATTAGGATATGTTAGTATTACTCGCTGCCAGTACTGCCACTGTGATTATTGCTATGCCTTCATCACTTTAACAGTCCAGCAACAACAAACACAATAACACACCAATCAATGCGCATGAGAAAAATGCATGATGTTGTTGGCTTGCTTGAAACTAGTATCGAACTCAAGACCTCAGGGTTTGTAGTCAAACGCACCAGCTACTCAGCCAACAGCATCCTCGTTTGCTTTGCTACACCCTTCACCTATGAACTAAAAACTAAAGACTGAACAAACATGTAAAAACTCAGCGTCTAAGTCCCCTATAATTCCCTTATACTCGACATGCGTTTTCAAAAATCGATTTTTTTAAACAACATTTATGAACTAATATTCTTCTAAATAACTTAATAACTTAATTGTTAAAAATATTCTAAATGATTATATTTATTCACTTAAATTTACATGAAAACAAAATTTTGCGTTTAAATTCGCATAAAAATAAACAAGTTGCGAAAGTATAAACTTTTTACTTGGGGCAAATATCAGAAAACCAAAAATGTTTTTTCTTAATATTCCTTTCAATTAGGTGGATGGTAATGGAAAAAGATAACTTCTTGAAATGACAATCATATGGGCAAATTCGAAAAATTTATACCAGGGTCAGCACTTTAAAGTTTTCAAAACTAGATATTTATATATGTTGATGGAATAATGTGCTATATATTGAAGCTTAGAAACATATAAAGCATAAAGTTTTTCGGCTATACTTTTATGAATGGTAGGGATATACCTACACTAAAAAAAATCAACTTTGCATTTCACATATAATGCAAACTTTTGTGTGTTTAGTTACACATGCAACCGTGAGCTTAAGTTTCAGTTTTCGAGGTAGAAGGTGGTCGGGAACGCCCGCTATCTTTAAAATAAGAGAGTTACTATTTTTTTAGATTATCTCGTAAACTATATGGAATGTAAAAATTTTGTTAAAAGCTTTCTTTTATATAATAATATTAGCTACAACTCCACTAGAATCATTTTTGTTTTAAATTGTACAATTAAAACGTTATAGATAGTAAAAAAAAAATTTAACGTCCGTAGCGTAACGTCCGCAACAATCGATTTCTTAGTTTTGGAGGAACCCAAAAACGGGTGTACAAATAATCGCGCAAAAATGTTTGTAAAAAACATTGAGTGATTGTTCATCGACTTAGGGCGACTCAACATTTTTAGATATTTGGGTATTTGTTTAAAACGAATAAATGACAAATTTTTGTAAAATGTTAAAAAACCCAAAAAACATTTTTTGGGCGATTATTCATTCCAAATTCGGGTGATTTTACATAATGAACAAGCACCCAAAAACTTCGGGGGATTATTCACTTCACACTTTTGGGTTATTCCTCACTTTTTTGGGCGATCCGGCACTTTTTTTTGTGTTTCTTCACTATGATCAATCACCTAACTATTTTTGGCGTTTCTCCATTTTGCTGTTTCGGGCGATTTTCACTTGGTCGTTTATTCATATATCATTTGCTGCCAGTACGCATATTCGCCCAACTAAAATCAACTAAAACAACCAAATGAATGAACATCACTGTTAAAGATTTGTTACGGATTAGATACTTTATACTGAAAATTTTGTAAAAAGCGTTGCCGGGGGGGGGGGGGGAGGTATAAAGCCTCCAAAAATAGCGTTACGTAATATGTGAATAGACCCTAACGTCAATTGACCTTATTTCACATCCATTAAACGGATTTAAAAAAAGTCTTGTATTCTATTTGCTGGCAAAAATTAGTTAAATAGCTGATGTTTCCATGTAAAAAGCATCTACCTTCATAAGTGGTAAAAGTGAACAAGAACGCTGATGAGACGGTGTAGCGGCCTGTCGAAGTCAATAGTACTGATCCGTTCTGCAAATCTGATTTGAATATTCCAACACTCCACTCTTAATAAAAATAATTTGAATTTACATTAATTCAAAATATTGAACTAGAAAGCCGAAATAATAAAAATTTTCACACTTATGCCTATTCAGTTCAAAAATAAAAAAATTACGTAAAAATAAGAAAAATATAAGTTTGACATAAATTCTTTGCTTGAAAAAATGCAACATTTTTAATCGTAATGGGGCGATTAATGGGTTCGATTACGATTAAAAGGTGCAATTAATCGTGGTTTCAGTTACGATTATAGTCGCTGTGCAAACCCTATACGTGATTATCTTAAAGTTTTTCTTAGTTTTACAGTTTATTTAAAGAAATCATTTTAAAAAAACTTACATTTTCCTCAGAATCCAAAGCAAAATATGAATATTATGTACTTTAAAATTATGTTTGTAAATTTAAAGTATTCAAAACGTTCGTGCTCTAATCTAAAACTTAAATACTTTACTCGTCTCTTTTAATTTCTCTTCAAATGGGTGGAATAATATTACTTTTATTTTGAAGATTGATTGTTTTTATATGTAAAATGAATTGAAGACGATACGAAGGAATTATTTTTATTTCCAAACAAAATTAATCAATGCTAATGACACAACAACAGCAATAACGACAGCAGAGATTTTCCCTTTCAATTGACAGCCGTAAGTTAGACAAATACAACAAATATTAGCAACAACATGCTGTAGTTTGTTTTAAGAGTGAATTTTCGTCGTAGTTTCAGTTGATCGTCAGACAAATGACACCGGATTCAGGAAACGGAAATACAAAAAATAACGAATGATTTCTTTATTTTATTCAATTGTTGCTGCTTTTGTTATTGTTCATATTTAATTCTGCGCTGTCGTCGTTCGGCATTTAGATGAAGAGGTTTTGGATGATGAGGAAAATTGTGATTGAGTTGTTTTGTTTAACAGTATGGGAACTATGAAATATCGACATTTATGGGTTGTTCAAAGAAAATTTAATGTATATAAATGCGTGCTATAAGTGCCTGTCTATTCTAAGGATTATTTTGAACTACAATATTCAAAGTACAAAATTGAATGAAGAATCTTTGATTATATTATACATTAATCTAATGTGGACTTTCAATGTCGATATTATATTTTAATGTAAATAAAAACTATTATTTCATTATTTTATCCAAAGTTTCGTTGGTATATTACAGCTTCCTCAGGAATAAGTTTTTTTTTATTAAATCCCGCAACGATATTTAACAGCAATAAAATCTTATATATAAATAGGCCACACAATATTTTGTAGTACACTTTAAAGTATCTTATTATCCACCAATATTGATGAAACATATATGGTTGAAAACCCCGGTTACAAAACTGGTTACAAGCAAACAAGGTTAAGGATCAAGTGGTCGAATTTCGACCACCGGGAGGGATCCTAGTATTGATAAATATACATGGACTGTGTAGTAATTACAATAACATTATAAAAGCTTTACTTGTTCTACTTACATATAGTTTTTTTTTGTCAATTCTTACATAAATGTTTAAATAATGTTATTCGTTTGTTTAAAAACACTACAACACAAAATATTTAAATAAATGCAGAAATAATTAAAATTAAAAATATCACAGTAGAAAAACGTAAGCCTAATATCAGAGTTGGAGCAAAACTACTAATTTAAAGCTATCAAATAACACTAACCAACAAGAAAAATTCCGGGGTAGACCACTATATTTTTTTGATGTGTTATAGTCCCCTAACTACAAAAACAGTCGAAAATTTAAATTCTTGAATAAGCTGCTCTGCTCCACTGATCTTCTCATATTTCATAAGCGGGTTGTCCAATTTCATTACAAAAACCACTAAAAAAACTTGCAATAAAATTACTTTTAAGCCGTTCTAAAATCATATTTTATATATGCAATGGTTTCAGAATTATTCAGACAGTAATAATAATGAAAAACTTATTTTTTTATGCAAAATCAAAATAATTTTCTTTTTAAAAATTTATAAAAAATCGAAAAATGAAATAAGTTACCATTTTTATCCATTGCCCGTAAAGCCACATATACCACAAATAAAATAAGCTTTATTTTATGAAAATCGATTGATAAAAATTAAACAAAGAAATAAAATAAATAAATAATATATAAAATTAAATTTTTGAGACGTTTCTCCTCGGATTTTATCATAACTTGGAAAAGGATTATCCAATTTCCTTAAAAAAACTTGGAATTAAATTTTTATAGTTCCGTATACCAAACGTGTAAGGGAACCTTATTGTTTTCGCTACGCTGTTCGTCTGTCTATCTATCCACCTGTCTGTCTGTCACAGGCTGTTTTCTCGGGAACTATACACAGAAAAAAAAAGATTAAATGCTATTAATTTATTTGTAAATACAATTAAAACTTTTTTTAAAATGGCACCTACAACGATTTTTGTAAATACAAACATGGCATTTGTGACATTAGAAAATAAAACCAACTCGATTATTTCCAATTAAATTATTGTGTTATTCACAATTGAGGTGTTAACAAAAAATAGTTTTAATCAGTGTTCGAAATGCTTGCTGCGAAGTAGCAAAAGTACGAAAACTGTGCTATACTACACTATAAATGTTTAAACTTTTATTTACAATACTATCGCTTATACTGTGCTATTGGAAATAAATATAGCATATCAAAAGCAAATGTAAAAAACTAAAAGCATTTGTTGCCACAAAAATTAATTGTTTATATTTTAATTTATTTGTGCTGTTTTTTGCTGTTGCTGTTGAAAAATATAATAGCAGTAGCAATAGCAATTACATTCGTAGCATAGCAACCGTTTTATAAGAGCCTTAGGACTTTTCTCAAAACAAATTTTATGTACAAATATATGTAAGTACATATGTACTTACGTATGTATTTTTATTTTAAATGTTTTAACTATTTTCTATATTAAAAGTCAAGAGTTTTGCAATATATGATTTGTTGTGCAAATGAAATAATTTTGCAAAAATCAGAAAAAGTCTTACAAATCACTAAAACTATAAAAAGGAGGTTAGGTTATCAGGTCGGTGGTGAAAATTATAAAAAAAAGGGTTCCAGCCCACTTGGGTCCAATAATAATGGTCCCTTTGGGATATAAAAAAGAGACAAAACACGAAATTTATGAAAATCGCGAAACATCGAAAAAAATGCAACATGAGAAACAATCCTAAAGCTAAGACGGCAAGGAATGCAGAAAATTTTAAAGAAATTGTAAAATTTATTAAAATTTGCAAAATTTTGTTAAAAGTTAATGATGGTTAAAAATTCCCAAAAATGGGTGAAATCCAAAAACTTTATAAAAATCAGGTGTAAATTTGCGAAAGATTGCAAACATTTAAAGAAGGCATAATATCGATTGAAAAGCTCTAAAACTATAAGGAATGAAAAAAATTTGGAAAAAATTGCGAAATTGGCGAAAATTTGCGAAAACTTGCTGAGAACGACATGATAGCAATATCTAATATTTATTTAAAATCATTAACACTTTAAAGACGTCGAATACCCAAAAAAAAAACTTTATCGCGAACATTGCAAAAGTTCGCGAGAAACCCCAAAATTGAAACCAAGCTCTAAAATTTATTAAAAATGGCTAAAACTGTAAAAAGCAAATGCCTCGGAAAGAACACAAAAAGGTTGCAACGCAAATTTGCAAATTTTTTATAATTTTTAACCAATTTTGGCATTTCTTCTCATGATTGTAATGTATTGGGAATTTCTTAAATTTTTTCCAATTATTTCCGAAACTTTGACGTTATTGAGATAAATTTTTTTTTTGCAAAGTCTTACACTCGTACTTTCAAATTCGTCCAGCATTGACTTGCAACCATCGAAAATAGACCCAAACATTTTCGTTTTATCGTCAAAGCTAAAGGAATAAACAATTAACAACAGCAATCAATGTGACAAAAATCGTTTGCTATTGTTATGCTGTTGTAATTTTCAACAGCACATAATAACAAAAGCAATATCGTAAATAGTTTGCCTTTGCTGCTGCTGTTTGAAAAATTCACTTTATTATATTTTGTTTAGCTATTAGCATAAACTGGGTTCTCAAAAAACGTTATGTTTTACAAAAAATATTTTCAATTAAATATACCAACAAATAATTTGTTGACTTCCGTAGTGTACTGGCTAGTGTGCCAGGCTATTAACTAAAGGTTCGATTACTGTCAAGTGCGTTCCTTTTTTTTAATTTTTTTTTAGATTTTTAAATTATATCAGTTGAAATTATTGTTATATTAACAATGTGAGTTGTTAAATTTTGAACCAAATTTTATTATATATTATAATACATAATTGTTAAATCTGCAAAAGCACCAAATGTCTTTGGCTGCAATCGAACCGGCGACCTCTGGACTAATAGACTGGTGTATTTTCTTCTCAGCTACAGAGCCCCTCGTTAATAAATAACAGCCAAATTTATAAAAAATTCTTATTTTAGGTTTAAGACTCACAATTGTTATTGAACAGTCTCACGCTAAAAACTGTTTAATATAAAATTGCATACATAAACACTACAATAGACATTGTGTGTTTTAAGGAAATTTAGATTTCGATACTGGCAACACCACCATGTTTTATAGTTAGTGTTGCAATAAAAAGAATATGATTTCATCCGGATATTGAAATAAACGAATAGCTTTTTATTGTTTTCGTGTAAGTTAAGATTTTTATAACTCTCTTTATAATATATTTCTCAACTTATTTAACACAAGTTTTGTATGAAGTAAAAACAAAAAAGAGAAATTATTACAAAAGAGTACACACGAATCTTTTAATCATGTATGAAAAAGGTACTCGAATAACGAGCCTATTTTCATTTGTGTTGATTGTTTCTACATCACTAACATTTCTTTTTGCTTTTATGTGTTTTGATGGTGTTTTTTGCTGATTTTGTTGCGAATTTTGTTTAACTTAAATAATTAAGTGACATATTCTATAAAATTTAAAAAAAACATACGTAAAAGCTTATAGCCAAGACTTCAAGCTTTAATTTAAAGCATATCATGTATTCCTGTGTGCTAAATTTGCAAAGATATTTTAAGTTGAAATTGATATATCGATGATATGAATTTATTGAAGGTTTATAGTAGGTGCATACCATCTTTAAACCTATTAAAAAAAATTTCATGTAATATACATTTTTGAATGCAATTTTATGAAATTTTGCTTAAAAGTAGTCTGTTGCCCTGTTTTAAATATTTATGAATATGGCTGTAAGTAAATAATAAATATAAACAAAACGTGGTTTCTTATATTTCTTCAATATACGTGTGTCCATTCCGTTATGATATAATTTAACGATCCATTTTATTAAGTAATTTAATTGGTTAGAAAATTTTTAATTTGTTATATCAACAATGCTGATTGTTGAATTTTTCATAAGTTTTTTTTTTATAAAAATTATTTACAAAAACTGTACGATTTTTGCGCCATACATAACAAAAATTTAATTAACTCAGTTTGTTCATTAAATATATTTTTTGCATTTAAATTAAATATTAATGACTTGATTTGTTAGTAGCTGTTTGATGATATGTAAAACTTTCGCCGCTACAACAACAAGGACATGAAGGGGAAAATTGAAAGGGTGTTCTAAAGCGGGCAACGAAAGATGTTGAAATACTACTGTAATATGCAGTCACTTATATATGGACACTTTAAAATTTCAAAGCTATTGCTAATTGGTGTAATCTGTAAAATAGGCTACACCAATTAACACTGACATTTAAAACAATAAAAATTAAGGGGTGTTCTATCTGTTATTGTAATTTTGACTATGGTAGTTTCCACTTAATTGATTTAGCCGATTAATTAATCCAAAATTAATATCATGAAAATTTCCCATATAAAAAGTACAGAAAAATACACGCTTAAATGAGTTCCGCTTAATTGTAATACTCGCACAATTTACTTATTAGCACTCGTTTCGGAATTAGCATTAAACTATTTCAATTTGGAACGATTTTCCGTCATCCCACGTCAAATTTTGTTTGTAAACAGACCGGTTTCGGCTATGTGCCTTCTTCAGTGTTCTATTGAGTTTTAGTATTCAATAGAACACTGAAGACGGCACATAGCCGAAACCGGTCTGTTTACAAATCAAATTTGACGTGGGATGACGGAAAATCGCTCCAAATTAAAAAAACCCGTCGGAAGAAAAACACAACACTTAAACTATTTCATTTATTTGCACTTGGAAAATTCCTAAAAATGATGATTGCCATATTTTTAATAAAACTATTATAAAAGCTTCCCTAATCAAATTAATAGCAGAATCTCTGCAAAAATCGGATGAACTTGTCTTAACTTACTTACATACATAAATACATACATATATGGTATAATGTTAATAAAGGAATATGGTACATTTCTTCTCATACTATTTATTTTTAATGCTTAAATAAAAATTATGGTGCAATTACACGAAAATCGTACCACGGTGTATATATAGTTCAGAACCAGTGCGATCGCCAACGAACCTTCCAGGGCACCCATTTATGGAGCATAAACTAAACATTAATGCAATGTATTCGGTAAATTATAAGGAATATTTCGATATTCTTTTGCTTTATCGACTATTTGTTTATATTCGCATCTCAGGTGAAGTGGAATTTATTGTTACGATCATAATGTAGTAAAAGTACTGTTGCTATGTTCACTCTGTTGTAGGGTACTTCCTTCGCTTTATTGATTCCGCTGATTAATTAGATGGGTTTATTTTAATTGCGTTGGTACATCAATTAACAGAGTATCGGGTAAATAATTTTTCCGTTTTATTGCATCAAAAACCGTGCATTTTTATGAAATCAATTAAGCGGAAGTTACACTATATCTGACTTAGACAATTTGCGCGTTCGGCGCAAATATTTATAGATGTGGACCCAACCACCTTAAGATGCAAACTCTTGAAATTTTAAAACATGCCGAAACTAAAAAATTGCAAATTTAAAAAAATGCCAAAATGAAAAATCGCCAAAATGAAAAAATCGCTTAAAGGAAAAAACACCAACAGTAAAAAAAAATTATTAAAACGCAAAAAATCATTAAAACTAAAAAGATCGCCAAAAACCTAAAAAATACAATATCCGAAAAAGAAGGTTAAAACGAAAAAAACACTGAAACTTAAAAATATTGCCTAATAGGGTATATACACTGTCTCGAAATCTAGTACTTATGAGATTTCGAGCTAAATCTAGTTGTTTTTTACTACATTTCCCATACAAAACGAAATCTACTTTGAACAAAATCTACTCAAAATCTAGTATTTTTGTTTTCTTTTTACTACCATGTACAACATTTTTATATAAACGGTGAGTGAATTAGCTACGCTCTACAAAAATTGTCTAATAAAAGTGCGTGCATTAGCTAAGGCGGAACCTGTTGGGTTACAGTATAAGATAAATTTCAGGCAAAGTATTTATTCTTGGATACGAAATCTAGAAAAACGACAAAAAAGCTTTGTGTAAACGATATAGATTTCGAAAAAGATTTCAAATCAAATCTACTAGATTTCGAGACAGTATAAATGCCCTATAAAAGCTAAAAATATCGTCAAAAAACAAAAAATCGCTAAAAATGGAAAAAATTCACACAGACGAAAAAAACGTCAGAACAAAAAAGAACCCCAAAACTAAAAAAAATCGCAAAAAACTGAAAAAATCACCAAAACGAAAAATAAGTTTCAAACCAAAAACAATTGCTAAGACCAAAAAATTACTAAAAACCGAAAAAATCAGCTAAACCGAAAAAGCGCCAAAACTGAAAAAAGCGCCAAACTAAAATAAATCTCTAAAACTAAAAATATCCTCAAAAAAAATATCCGAAAAAAGCGCCAAAACTGAAAAAAAGCTCAAAAACTAAAATAAATCTCTAAAACAAAAAATATCCTCAAAAAACGAACAAAATGTTAAAACTAGGGATGTAACGATAGGCCGTTTTGCCGATCCGATACTGATACCGATATTTAAAAATAAATATCGCCGATACCGATTCCGATACCGATACGAATATTGAAATTAAGGTCAAGTTTAGATTAGCAAAGCTCAGCGCAACTTTTTTATTATACAAAACTACATTATAAGAGAGAATATTTAAAATTGATAAAACATTGGAAGTAATTTTTAAGGAGCTACATTTTCCTTGCTTCCAAAAAATCTATATTAAAAATATGCAGATAATTAGTAGAAAAGCAAGTAAACATTTTTGATTCCTTTATAATTTTAAAAAAATACCCGCCATGCTTTTTAAAAAATCGATTTTTAAAGGGCATTTATCAACTAATATTCTTCTAAATAGCTTTATAGCTTAATTATTAAAAGACTTCTAAGTTTATATTTATTCACTTTAAATTCGCATAAAAAAAATTGTGAAAATGGGTGATTTTGTATCCTTTTTCCTTGAGGAAAAATCATTATAGAATACCGAAAAAGAAATTTGTCCTAACATTGCTTCCAATACGGTGATTGGTAATCGAAAAACAGAACTTCTTGCAATGGCAAGGATATGTAAAACTAATTAGAAATTATCCAAATTTACAATACTTTCAGATCGCGAATTCTACATTTTCATGACTTCTTTGGAGTATCTTTTTTTTTTTGCTGGAATAAGATTTAAAAAACAACGACTTGAATTTGAATTCATGGTAAAATTAACAAAAAATAAATATTTTTTTTTACAAAATAACAGCACAAAATATTATTAATTTTTAAAATTGATATTAATAAGATTTAAATAATAACGAAGTGAATTTAATTCACGGTAAAATCGAACAAAAATAAATTATTTCTTAAAAAAAAAACTCTGAAAATTTTTTAAAAGTATCGGTGTATCGACAGCAAAATATCGTCGATACCGATGTATCGGAAAATCTGAAGTATCGTGGATATATCGGTATCGGTATTCGTTACATCCCAAGTTAAAACCAACAAAAACGCAAAAAACCAAAAAATTGCTAAAAATAAAAAAAAGAAACAAAAAAGAAATGCAAAACGAAAAAATTGCCAAAAAGAAAAAAACCAAAACCGAAAAAGGATATATGTGTATTTGTACGGAATCCTTTGTGTGCGAGCCAAAGTCCCACTTTATTGAATTTATTTATATACTCTCAATTGTTTCAGAATTATTCATGCGGCAACGACCCTGCGGAAAATTTGGTGACAATTGATCCAAAAGTACTCGTCCTATGACTTGAGAACATGAGACTGGTACCAAAAATAAGGAGTAGTGAATGATGAAAAAAGATATATTGTGTAAATGGTCACATATTAGCCGTTTTTAGTCAACTTAGTATTCCGGCTTAGTATTCCGGCTAGTATTGTAGTAAACGGCACTGAACAAATTCGATGCACCTGGATCTAAGGCCTATCACATAGTATCTATAAAATATTAATTGTCTCACTTCAATGAGACTGCCATGCCACTCAGGAACCTGTTTCGTAACTATATTCAAATATTAACTCCAGCTTAACTGGTATTTATAACAGCTCCCCTGTGGTCGAGTGGATAGTGCACTAGCCTGTCATGCCGAAGGTTGCTGGTTCCAATCCCAGCAAAGACACCGCTTAAAAATAAAATACAATTTCTAGTTGGATTTGTAGCAATAAAAAAATAAATTAATCGATAATTACAGCTGAATTTTGGAATAATATTTATATATAATCTGTATTATTCTACACCGATTAGACTCCATAAGATAGTTCAGAGACAAGTTACAAGGCGCGTACAAAGTATCAATTAACCCCATCCTAGGCCATCCCTATGTAAAAGTGGCTGGTCCGCTTCATAGGAAGTGTTAGAACTCGGACTGGTCCCTACCACCTGGGGACCGGTCACGTGACTTGTTTTGTGGCAGTTCCATTTACCGTAGGGTATGAAAGATTCATATATTTTAGGAAAAATTTGAAGATTTTAATTTATTTTAAAATACGTGAAATATTGAAAATGATAAAGCTTACCATTTGTATTCACAAATCATAAGGACAATTATGTATATTGCAATTGAAATAAGTTTTATTTCATAAAAACTCAAGCATAACTATTCATTTTATTCGTAAAAAAGTGAAGTCACCAAATTTTTTTAAATTGCCAATATTTACACTGTGCAACAAAATCGAAATTTTTTTAATAGCAAGGGTTTTACAACTGATTCTGGTAGAAGTAACCAAAAAAATATATACGTGTATCGGTGTTTTCAAAGTTTACTTCTGGTGTTTATATTAGTGGGAGTTAAATGACGCAAAATGTTAGTCAAACTTTGCATATTTCCCAAGTGATTGATGCCATAAAAACCGCAGCCAGAAAAGATTAGCCCCTACTTCGTGTGTTATAGATACATTAGAGAAGATGTAGGCTCTTAGAAAATACCATAAGTATAGATATAAGGTTGTTTTCATCACAAAGTACCCCCGTAATGTAGTAGATAGTGTGCTAGACTATTAGCCGGGGGTCGCAGGTTCGATTCCTGCCAAGATCATGGGTGTTTCTGTAGAAAAGACGAAAAAGGCTTAAGCAGTATATGTGTTCGTTAAAAAAAGTGTGGGAAGATATATTACCCTAAAACTAATGATTTAAGGTTGATCAGCCTGACTCCATTTCTGCTCAATGCATTACCAAGGAGGAATCTCCTACATACAAAGAATTCATTATTGTTGTCATTCTGGATATTGAAGGTGCTTTTAACTTATATTATGTGACTTTAGAGATAGCTATTAATATCTGTCGGTTTGTAAAAAAAACCTGCTAAAAACAGGGTCATAAGTATCTCGATTGAAAATGTTAGGAGATACAGGGCAATAAAATGTGACATTCCTCAAGGAGTGGTTCTATGACCCATCCTGCGGAATTTGACTATTAATTCTCGGCTGCTAATTCTGGAGAGTAAGTTGGTCAAACTGTGTCATACGCTGATGACGTTGCAATTGAGTACAACATCTCAGTTTATGAAGTCTGCACTAGTACTCCTTAGCAAGTGTACTATCCACGGACCACCTTGTATTCTCTGAGAAATCCAGCTACTGGGGTCTTATCCTAGATAGCAAATTGTCATGAATCTGCATACCCAGTATTGAGCGCATAAGGCCCTTGTGCAAAAGACCAGTTGAGACATAGAACTCAAATGAATCAACTGGATCTTTGAAGCAGTATTAAAACCCATATTATTTTATGGTGTAGTGGTCTAGCGGGATGAGGTAGAACTACCCTCATCGCGAATCATTTGAAAAAATCTCTGGGCTAGCAGTGGTCCTGATAACAAGAGCGGTCAGGAATAGACTCCCGGTAAGCGTTCTGCAGAACAGCTTGCGCTATTTTCGGCGGCAAAATAATTATTGAATGCTATATGTCCAGGGTCGAGGAATGACTTGATATGCCAGTATTCTGCAACAGCATCTAGAATTCATGATAATAACGACTATTGCACCCTGTACCTTTGCTTTGGTGGATTACTTCCTTCGCTAATTCTTGATATAGAACAACTTCTCAACCCCGAAGAAGCGAACATCAGGATGAAAGTTGACTTTACTTTTAAGATTTCCAGGATGGATATTTGCATTACTTCCATTTATTTCTTGTTTTATGCACAATTTAATATTCGTACTTCAATTTTTAAATACGACCTCTACTAAAAGTAAGAAGAAAAAAAATTTAATTCCAAGGAGTTATTTCTCTATGTGTAGGAAATTTTTTTATAAAATATTTGAAATGTCGGTATGCCAAAAGTGTTTACAAGATATTTGAGATATTACGAAAATCCATTTGAACCTAAACATGGAACCCAGACGGGCAATAATTATTAAATTTACTCGCCACTTTTCCAAAGATCCAACATATCCAATAAACAATGTGAACATAGTAAATGAATATTATAGAAATTACACTCGAAATATGATGAGAGATTTAATAACTTCTTGTACGCGCCCCAATTTATTTCATCATTTATTCTTGCAGATAAATGACCACAAAATGCTTTTCAATGATTGTATTGCGCTAAGAACATTAAATATTTCAAGAGGTTAAAGTTGCATACATTTAATGCCACTAACAATCAACAATTTATAATGCTTTTTTAAGAGTTACCAGTTGTGCTTTTAATGCATAGTTTTATCAAAGATATTTTATAACGTTTGTAAGAAAGTGTGTAATTGGTTGACAATTGTCACGCTGTCAGATTAACTTTTGGTGTTCTAAGCATAACAGGGAAGAATTATTCAACCTACGGATTTATATGGAGAATAATGTTTAAGCAGAGTTTCCTGGGTACCTTAGGCCCAACTAAGAATTATAAGTTTGGCCCTAAAATTCATTTATATCCAACTACTAAGGCCACCCTGTTGCTAAATAATTTAAATACCTAAATTGCCTTGTGGTCTGTGTAGTTAATGGAATATATAGTAGCACTTGCATTCCCAAATGGTCACCAATATCATCACTAAGCCACAGAGTATTTAGTGTGTGGAGCAATCAACAAGACAGTGAAGCGCGTATCTGAAAAATTCACAAAAGAATAAGAAGAAATCAACAATTTTAATATGCGAATTGTGAATTTACAACAACAACTGCAACAATATCGGCTATTAGTGACAGCGGATGCTGTTAACAAAAATCTTGAGCAATAACAGTTTTATTTAGTTGTTGTTGTTTTTTGTTGTTGTTGTAGCTGTACTAACAGATGTAGATTCGTTGTCGATATAGCAATGATCAAAACAACAGCAATCATGATATTGTTGATAATGATGTTGCTGTTATTGCTGTAGCTTTAGCTGTTGTTGGTTGTGGCCAGTTGATGATGCTGATGACGACAACAACGACAACGTATTTGATCGTGATCAATTGTAAAAATTGCAAATCTTTCATTCAAGAAACTTATTGTTGTTGCGGTTGCTGTTGGTCCACATCATTTTCAAGAATCGTTTATGTAAATGTTGCCCTAATAGCCATCATTAGTAGAAAATATGTGTACAAAGTTACACCCAGAAAAAAATACGTTAAGCTATTGTGCGCAAGAAAAATGAACTGAATAGGTATATGATGGGTGTATTGAAATTCACGTAAGACTTATATTAAAATTTGTTTCTTTGTATTGTAATTTTTTTATTAAATCAGGAAGTACCCATTGTAGTCTATGAAAAAGTACATGCGGTAAATGTAGAGGCCATTCGGCACATACGGCCCCATTTGCCGAAATTCTTCTATTTCGATTTTGTATCAATATGACTGAATTTCCTTGATGAGGCTTTAAGCTTATTTCTTCAATGCACTTACTGGTGGTTGTGGGCTTTTAAAAATACACTTTTGATATTTAATAAACGCAACAAAATCAAATCAATGATGAACATCTTGATCTTATCGCCAATATGAGGTATTAGATGACACTGTGCAACAAAATTAAACTTTTGGCATGACCTTTGATGACCACTACATTTTTTGGTGTGTCATACATAGTCCCCTAACTACTAAAAAAGTAGAAATTTTAAATTTAGTGGTAATTTTTTTATTTATTCCTTTATTTTTTCTAAAGTTTGGGATTTTTTAAAAGGCTGTTCCACCAATTTTATCGTAACTAGAGTAGTGGCTGCCAAATTTTCTTACAAACCCCATTAGAAAATTTGAAATAAAATTAGCTTTCAGCTTTTTAAACATTTTTATATACTCAATGGTTTTGGAATAATTATTCAGACCAAATGGAAAAAACTATATTTTTTTAGTCCAAATTGGTAAATTTTTATTTCACAAAAAATTTAAAATGACAAAAATTTACCATTTTTATTACCTAATAATAAAGCCTCAAATTAGTAGATGGAAGATAAACTACACCAAGTCACATTTTGTTCAAAATACGTTTTTTATACTGATGGAATCAGTATTTTTCCTATGTCCTATGTAAGGTATGCACTCGAATAATGTTTGCTCGATTAATCGAATAATTGAAGTCAAATAATGTTCAATCAAATTTCAATTTCGAGCAAAAATTCAAATAATTTAGATCGATTAATCGAATAACTCGACTAACAAATTTTATGTAAATTTTCCTATTTTGAATGAGTTTGGGTGAATTTGTAAATGCAGTAAATTTTGTGCAACCGGTGTGCAAACTATTGCAACTGTAATAAAAATGTTGCCTTTGTTGCAGCGATCTGCTACAGCACTGTCCAGTGTTTGTATAAAGGAACTTTTGATGAAAAAAAGTATTGCCAAGTATTTCTTTTAGAGCGCAGAACTTTATTATTGCACAATTACCGAATTTACGAACGTACCCTTTTGCAGATTTCTTAGTAAAATCTATAAAAAATTTTAAATTATATGAAATTTGTCATTCAATTCGATATATATATATGATATATGATATAACGATACTAACAGACCAGACCGAATGATCAAAGAATTAGGTAAATAATGCAGTAACAAAAATAGGGAGAAAGGAACCAAGTTCAAATATTTTTTTTAAAAAAATGCAGAAATATAACCATGAAACAAAAATTATTTCAATAAAAGAAGATATTTCGAGAGCAACTAGATAACAAGATTTTTCGTATTGAAATATCGAATGTAATCTAATGGCGGAATTCAATGCAAAATTAAAACCATTCGCAAAATAAAAGAGCGAATATATTACTTTTGGCGTATAAAATATTACTTTATGGATCTAAAAAAAGAATTGGTCCGATAAATTGGAAATGCTTTTTAATTCACTTTCAGCGTCAATGATTAGCGAAAGATAATTCTCAAAAATTTAAGAAATGTTCAATCGAACAAATATTTATGAAATTAATAAAAATTTTAATTTAATTTTTCAATTAAATTATATTTTCATTTAGAGATAGATGTGAAGCATATAGACAAATAAAATTTTTGACTGCACGGAGGGTTGAACTGACGTTTTTATGGCTCCCGCTAATCTCTTCAGAGTTCTTTTCCGCTTGACCAAAGTCGGTGGTTTGCAGTCGAGAGTTAAATATTATCTACTTATATTAAAACTGAACTCAAGCTAAAATAATTAAATTTCTTTTGATATAAACTCATACAGTTCGACTAAACTCATAAATTAACTATTAATAAAAATTATTATTTTTTAGGACTAAATGTATTGATTTTGTTCGATTATTTAACGAATTATTCTGTTCTGTTCTCCATGCGAAATGAAAATGTTCGGAATTATAAAAGCTTTGCTGCTACAAGTTAATATTTATAACAACAATGCTAATCCAAATCCGATTATTTTTATTCCACATTGAATACAGAACAGGTCTGAATATTATTATACGAGTATGTACACTCTAAAACACTTTTGTTGAAAATTAGGTCAATAATAGTCGGCAACACTTTACAGATTATTATCGACCTAAAATTACACATGCACTATTTTTCAACAAAATATTTTTACTAAAACAAGCGAGTGGCTGCCTGAAGGTTTGAACCGCGACCTCCTGACTGATAGTCTGACGTATCTATCATTCAGCCATAGCCGTATTATACTTTATGTTATATTTTTTTCACTTGGACTAAATACGTTTAATTTGAAAGGTTTTTTCTTTAATAAAATAACTAGAAAATCGATGTAATTTTAAACAAGGAGAAACTTTCAACACAAATTTAGGCATTATATGATCGTAAATTTCAAGTAATATTTTAGAGTGTATATATAAACGAGCAAAAGTTTCTTAAAACGAAACATTTGAATAGTGAAAAAAACTATTTTCAATGATCAGACTATAATCTAATGTATGTAGAGATATTAAGTTTCTTTGGTTTTTATTACTAAAATATATGAAAATGCGAAAAAAACTTGATTTGTTTAATTTTGTCCACAGAAAATTATAAAAAAAAGCCAAGTAAATTCAAAAATTTTGCATTAACTCGAATAATTTTTATCAACTCGGCCAAAATAAAAGTTTTACTCGATTGTTCGAGTAATTTAAAAACAGCAATTGCGATTAACTGATTAATCGAACAATTAAAAGTCGATTAAAACCAATACCCTAGACCTATATTTTAAGGGACTGTAGTAATGCTCAAAACTGTATTCGAGGTAAACAATACCACGTCCTTTTTAATAAGTAACGGTAATAATATATAGCGTAATATTATTACGGATATGTTAGATTTAAAAGAGTAATATTAGACTTATATAAAATATTTGGAACAAGTCAAATTGTTAATCCTACAGAGATTTGCGACTTTAAACATGTTTTTGCGGTATCCTGTAAAATTTTCAAAATGTGACTTGGTGTAGCTTACCACATACGAATATATTACAAATAAAATAAGCTTTATTTCATGAAAATCGATCGATAAGTATTGATTTCATTCACAATAAAGTGAAGTTACTTGATTGTTGCAGAAATTGCGAACATGTTGGGCTCAAATTTGCGAAAAATTGAAAATTCGGGTATATTTCTACAGCTCATAGCAAACTATATTTTAAACTAAACAAGCCATATTTCATCAATATCGGTCCACAACTTTTGAATTTATTCACAATTAAATATGCAGAAAATTAGAAGCGAACAAAAAAGTGTGTTAATTAATTTGCGGTTACAAGATATGTTAATACAACTGGAGAAAGCATATTCAGAAACCGCCACTAAATGTTAACTTTTTAAGTACCGATTTAAGTTATTCACAGTTGGTTACTTTCAGCAAGAAAAATTTGCTCTTAATTATGAAAAAAGCTGTAACTAAATGCCAACTAACTAACACATTCAAAGAACAGCTGATTACGTCCATTTCAAATAACAAGGTATAAACGACAAGTTACTGTGAGCAGCAGAGGTGGAAAACTATCGATAGTGTCACTATCGAAAATTTTTGTTATTTTGAAAAAATATATCGCTATATTGATTTTAAACTATCAAAAGTTAGAAAAATAAAAAATGTCTAAACAAACCATAACTTTATTTCTTAGTTCAATAAATAACAAATGCAAAATTCTGTAACATTGTAATACGAGAATAATGTGTGAGTATAATGATTTTTAAATCCAATTTAACTAACTGAAGATCGTTGAAAGAAATGCCTAGCACAACAATAGTAGTGGATCATTTACTATCGATAGCCGCAAAAAATATCGATTGTTTTCATATAACAATCGATTGCAGAAAAAAAAACATCGATATTAACGAAAATAATTAAATATCGATACTATCGATAGTTTTCCACCCCCAGTGAGCAGCTCCACAATGTAAAGGGAATATGTCGGTCGCATGTACTATTTTACATTCAAATTTTGCTAAACAAATTGTAACTCTATTAATTCCTAACCGACTTTAATAATTTAGTGCTTATTGTAATTATTATAAGATACACTTTTTAAATTAATAACAGAAATGGGTAAGTTCTCAAGAAAAAAAGCCGGAAAATATTTATAAATCCGAAAAAATAAATTAATTAAATTTGCTTTTGATACTATAAGTTAAAATAAAATCTTTTGAAAATACAGGAAAAGCTTAAATTCTTCTTTTGTTCCATACCGTATAAAAATTAAGAATCGGTGTAGAATAAGGCAGTAAAAATTGTTTTTGTCCGTGATAATAATTCTTTTATCGATAACTTGCGATTTTGAGCGAGTATTGAAAATTTCGAAAATGGCAAAATGATCTACATATTTATTGGACGGTTGGTATGCTTGGTATCGTCAGTAAATTCACTCTCCTTGAATTTTTTTAATTACTCTCCTCTAGGAATGCCAAACGAAACTGGGTTTCGTAAATTCAGGTATTCGGGATTTTCAAAGAGCCTAAAAGCGAATTCGTATTTTTAATGAATCTTCTCTTAAATTGAAATTTAGAAAATTTTATAAGCCAAACAATAAAAGTCTTCGTGTACATTTCGATTGAAATTGATCCTTATACTATTTCGAGTGTATATAACAATATTATTGTTGCCTTTTATATTGTACATACTTCTGAGCTACTATTTGGCTATAAAGTGCTCCAACAATCAAGGTCGCTGCACAAATTTGTATTTAAATCACTTCAAAATTGATTTTTTTTCTCCAGTTCATATTTGAAATGTTTGTTTGTTTTTTGTACTCGTATCATTTAGCATTTTTTTATTCTTTATTTATTTTAGTTTGGTTAGGATTTTTTTGTATAAAATTGGTCATTTTAGCGCATTAAAGTTGACAATCGACTGTGTACACACAGGAAATTGATTTTAGTGGTTGTTTGTTTGGTGTGCAGAAAAGTAAAATTACAAAAAATAGAGATAAATAAATTTGCAAAAGTAAATACCACAACTATCATTTATTACGTTAACGAATAAAATATCAATATTGCGTTTTTGCTTTTATTAGCAGCAGTAGTAGCACTACAACCCAGTTGGTGGGTCATTAGAATACAACAAATATTATGGCTATTTTAATTACAATCTGTAGTTTTTTTTTCTTATTTCTTTTAATTTTTAATTTAATTCAAGTTGTATTATGTTTGCGCTGTTCATTGCTATAGTTTTCTATTTCTAAGCTGTCTGTCTACTCAACTTCCTTTTGGGATCAATAACGGATAACAGACAGACAAGTAGACGGACGGACGCAAATAAACATGTCGTTTACAGTTACAACAGCGTTAGATACATTTAATTTTTATGAAACTGGTGTTAATTGTAAAACTGGTGTTTATCTTAATAATATTTTAATACAGTGATTGTAAAAAGTTGTTAGATTGAGTTGAGAAAACAAGAGTAATATCGCTTGCACCTATGTATTTCCGCTAGTCCAATTCATTTCAGTTATGCTAGTAAGCTTGATTCCACTTACATATTCGAGTTTTCTTAATTTAAATGCCTCTTGTTTTGTCCTTATTTGTATGTCATCATTCCACAGGACTTTGTATGCTCTCTAAGCTCAGTTGATTATCTTAGTTTTTGAGGCCTCAAGGTGCCTGTGATGTCCTTGTAGCTAGCTAATTGCTAACCCGTTAGCACTTTCGTTGCTACAAATCTTAGGGTCATTCCAATTATGTGCCTTCTGTCAGGTGTCGAATAGTACTTAATTGCTCTTTATTTATTGCTTTACACAGAAAAAAAATTATCATAGCTTTTTATTTTAACACGCATGTGTTTGAATTTGTTTTTAAATTTTATTATATTTTTGTATGATTTTTAAATATTCCAATAGAAAATTTTAATAGAAAAAAATTAGATTTTTTTCTTATTAAGTATCTACGAATTTTAGTTTTTAATTTTACGAATTTTGTGACAGGTCCCATTTCCGTAAAAAAAATATTTGAATTTATGAATTTAGTAATAGAATACGAATTATAGTTTTTTCTGTGTAATTTAACATTGAGATGTTAATATATAGTGGTATTGTCACCATGCCAGTTTACACACTCTATGACTGCATGAAATTCCAGCTGAAGAACTGTGGTTTTGGAATCGGATTTTATTTTCACTCCCCGTTTCTTCGATAAATCGGGAAAGATTTTTTTTGCTTTCTCCTATGTAGCAACGATTACCAACGAGCGTCACAGGCTTCTCGTACACTTAATGGTACTTATTTGTAATAGAGTAACCTGTAATCGGTTAACCGCATAACTGATCGGTTATTTTAAAATTGGCTATTATTGACTAGCTATTAAACCGGTAGATTTCAGTCGATTAACCGATGCATCGGTTTCATCGCGATGAAACAAAATTTGTCATGTTTTTTATAGTATTATTTATTTTGTGTGTTTAATTATTTGTTTCGTCTAATATACATACAAAAGGTATGTGTTTAGGAATTATTTTTTCTTACAAAAAAGTCTGTTCACTTATCTTAGGGGCTATTTACATATTACGTATTGCTCCGTGTCGGTGGGGGGAGGGTTAAAGATTTGTTAAGGACTAGATACTTTATACTGAAGATTTTGTAGAAAGCGTTACGAAGGGGGGGGGGGGGGGAGGGGGTACAAAACCTCCGAAAATAGCGTTACGTAATATGTGAACAGGCCCTTAACCGAAGTAAAACTTTAAAGTCCTTGGACGTTTGTATAAAAGACCTTAGTAAAGACTTAAATAGAACTTGAAGGAACTATTCAGCTTTTGATCAATAATTTGATAAAAGCAAAGAACACTATTGCCAACGACTTAATTAAAAATCTAAGGATCAGATTTAATGAGAGACGAATTCCAGTTTTAAATATATATATTTTATAGCACCACTCAGGAATATTTTCTTCTAGCAATAGTGTTTCAAAATACAGTACAAAAAATTGAAAAGGAAAAGAATTCGGAATTAAACATTTTTGCAGAATGTTAGATGCTGAGCTTTAGCAGGATGAGTCAGATGATGATCTGACAACAGAAGAAACTATCGATAGTTGTACAAACAGGCTACTGGCTAAACTGGCAACGCTACATGTAACTGAAAAACATCATTATTATCCGGTTTCTTTTTATATTCTTATGTACATATTTGGCATTCCACTCCAAACCGGACGGTTTAAAAAACAATATATTTTTGATTTCCCTAGTTTAGGGCCTATTGACTTATTATACTTCTTACGCTATTTTCTTAGGTTTTCTAGCCCTGTCCGGTAGTGGGCCTTCTATAACTAAAATTTCTTTTTTTGATTTTTGAAAATTAAAGAAAAACAATTTTTTTTATAAAGCATAAAAAATCTGGTAAGTCTTCTGGGTATGGTATACTTCTAAGTCAACCACCATAAGCAACATTTTTGTTGAATATTTTAACCCTCTAACTCTTTGCTGTATGGGTCATTTTGCCCTTTCTTAAAAAATGGCAAAAACTCTCCTTCATCGGTGATATAGCAGGCGAAATTGTTATTAGGAAAATACTTATAAAAGTGATTTTTTGAAAATTTAATATCTTTTGAAAGAATCGAAAAATTTACCAGAAAGCCTTTTTAAGGTTTACTAAAAATACTACAAAATTGTGGACATAAAAAAACATTTTTTAGAACCGTCCAAATTGGAGCGGAATGACTAATATAATCTAGTATTGATAGTTTTGTAAGCTGCCACTAATAGGGGTCGATCCAAGGCATTTTATTTCATGTCATGTTTAAAAGTCAACGCTTTGGCCAACTCAGCAACACAACCATCTACAAACTTCACTGACACGAAGTTAACATATCTATAAAAAATCGCTTTGAGAGTAGCTGCGTGAGAAAGTGTTGCAGGCAGAGCGGTTTGTAGCTGTATAATAGCTTAGTTCTCTGGATGTTATTAATATAACTTCTAACAAAGTAAAAAATATGTACTAACTGATACTATGGAAGTAATGAAAATGTCTTTCCTTTCATTTATTTTACTGGGGGTCTTATCAGACGGGAGGAGCCATTCATTCGTCATCTAAAGTTGATTTGCTGTGGGGCTACCTCATTTCTATTTAGATTTCTACTAGTTGAACATCTCAAACAGTTTCTGCGCTTTATTTATCATTGGTTTAATTATAATATTGTATAGGCAATATTATTTGCTAAATATACACATTTGTGTTTACGAATTTTGTTTATGATACGCATTGAGTACCTCGTAGCTGAATCCCATAATACCATATACCATTTAAGGGTGAGGACCTTCACTTTACTAATAATGCAGCAAAAATATCCGTCTACCGGAAGCAGCTTTGTAAGGGAGAGAGATTGGTACTCTCCCCTATGAACCTGATTCGGTATGACATGACTTTTGTATGAGATGTCCCACTTGGTAAGTCGCGATATTTGGCGAACTAGGCAAAATAGTGAGCTTAGATTTTGCACCAATATTAGTTCAGCCAGAGGCTTCATTCGTACTAAATTTTATCAAAATATAAAGGGGTAAGGAAAACTGGTTGGTTGGTTTTATATGTTTTAATACATAGACCAAATTTAAACTCGTTTTGTGCTGGAAGTTTTTTTACAGCAGCAGAGAATAGAATTTATATATATTTTTATGGCCATTTTGGCTAGGGCATGTAAAATTGGATACTTGCAACATTATTAAAAAAAGTAATTAACCCAATGTACACCGTCAAAACTTCGAGTTAGAGGGCGTCCGAGCTAAACAGAACTCACATTCGGATTTAGCGCGTCAAAGTACATATAGATGGGTGGGTCTGGTCAAATGTACAGACCACTTTTATATTTTGTGTGCCGAAAACTGCTAACGGCCATCGACTCGTCTTTCTTTTAGAACTGTAATAAGACATCAGTTTTTCAACTGTACCTACGCCATCTAGAAACACCGGAAGTTTTCTGCATTCCAAATATTTTGGTTGGACGCTTTTTTATTTGTGTGCATTGTACCCACCATTGTTAGTACTTCGGAAAACAACTTCTGGCCAAATTCGTAAGATGAGAATAACCTATCCATTGTTATGTTATGACCCTTAAGTCCTCAAACCAAATCCAAGTTCGTAAGATGAGAATAAGCTATCCATTGTTATATTATGACCCTTAAGTCCTCAAACCAAATCAGCTGAGCCACCAACTGGCTTACTCAAATACAGTTTGATTTTCCAAACATAATAATTTTCAGAGCAAGTTTGTAGCCCAAATTTAGTTCCATATCGTACAGGGCGAAAACCGCACAACTGCTTATGGACAGGAACATATTTAGACATGTTCAAATAATCCTTCAGTAGCTCAGACCATTTGTCGAATAGTTTGCCAGAATATCCATATAATTTTTCAAGAAAAAAAAACTATTTGTAGTACAAAATACATAGAAATTACATGTGGGTGGAAAACCACACACTAGGATAAGTAATGTTACTTTTTATATAACTCGTTATCAAAAAATATTTTTGGATCAATTAATGCGTTTCTGTGCTAAGTTAATGGCGTGGGAAATGTCAAGAAATTTTCTGAGCATCGCTTAGCATTTTTGTTTTGAATGTATAAAACAGATTCAATTTGTGTGGTTTCCCACTCAAGGGTGAGATGAAGGTTAAGACGTTTTCTATTTTTTTTATTTGGGAAAGCAGTTTAAAGTCTCAAGAACTCGCTTCCAATCAGGCGTTGGCCTAAGTTTCTTTAATATTTTTACGGATAATAGCCCTCTTAAAAAAGTTGCAAATAAGACAAATTTAAAGCAAGTACATTTACACGAAACCATCTCTGAGCAAACTAAAATGTGTCCTAAGTCGACTTAAGCGGTTAACACATGTGATTACAAATATTTGATCGGCTTTAAATTTCATTTGAGTATATGTTTATCCATATTAATGGGATTTCGAACTTTAGCTTCGACCAATGTGAATACCGAAATATGTATTTTATCGTCGAGGTTAAAAGTATCAATTAACTTAGAATGCAAACTTATGGAAGCATCTACCTTTTGCATAAGGAAAGTGAATTTTCAAAAATCAGGTTTCGAAATTCATTTTCAGCAAATTTTTTTTTTCAAAGTTGTTGCACACTTTTGTTCCACACTTTCAATAGTAATTTCATACATACAACCACTCACTCTCAGTGATCTTATTGCGTTTTGTAAAATAATTTTACTTTCATTGAGCGAAAGGAAATGTTGACACAAACAGACATACAGTGTTTAGTTTGATAAGCATAAATCAGATTAGGTTTATGTGTCAACTATCGACTGAAATTGAATTACATATTTAAATACATTTGCATGTGAACAAAAGTGAAAAGCAGCGTGTTAACTTTGAGTTGATTATAGGCATATAGATCACTTGGCTTTACAGAAAGTGAAAACGAAATTAGAAATAATATGATAATTTATTTTCCCTTATAGCTTATTAATTTGGTTTGCAATGTGTCAGGGAATTATTTATTGCATAGTTTTGTATGTACCATGGGTACAAATAGAGAATTTGTTTATCCCCTGAGCAAGGTGAAATATGTGTTCTGTGCTCCGTGCGCAATGAAAATGTTCGGCATTACAATATCATCTTTGTTGCAAATATTTAATAACACCAATGCTTTGATAACTCCGAACATTTTCCCTTCGCATTGAATACAGAACGGGCCTAATAGTTAGACCATTTATATTTTATTGATTTTGAATTATTCTTGTTTTTCTCGAATAAAATCAAATATTTGCTAGAAAATAGGAGTAAATTATGAAAAGTTAATACGTTATGAAGAAATCCTAGTTAAAAAGGACCTTTTAAAATTTAGCATTATTTTCTAGCCTTTTAAATTATGTTTTTGCATTTCTTAGCATTATTTTTGATCTGATTTAGCTGTAAAATATTTTTAGATATCGCCACTCTGTAAACAACGGACAATATTGAAAGCAACCAAAAATCCGTATTAGCGCGTACTTAGTTTTTTTTTATTGAATGTTAGAATCAGTTTAAAATAAGATTGCTTAGAATTTTAAATGTTTATTCTTTTAAAAATTATTGCACGGAATACTTCTTGAACAAAATACATTCCGTTATTGTCATAATATTGTGAGTGTACAATTCGCTTATATTATCAATATAACTCTAATATTTTGAATTTTTAGGGGGTGGGGGGCTAGAGTAATTCTGGGTGTGGCTTAGCTACCCCAGTAGGGTCTAACTACGTCAGTGTTAAAAAAAATTGTAAATGCTGAAGTGATGAACTCGTTTTGCGGAAAGTGTTTTTAGTTATCCGAACTTCGTTTTATTGAAAATCTCGCATAAGCATAACTGAGTTCCTGTAATTTTCCATTTCCGCTTAACCGAATTTGACATTTTTGTACCGACTTTGGAATCTTGTGCAAACTATATAGCGACTTCGAACCGAAATCGGAAGAAAATGTTTTTTTGTAAGGAAATTGGATAACCTGTTTCGAAGCTATAATGAAATTGGTGTAGTAGCTAGGCTCTTGAAAAATCCCAAATTGTTGAAAAAAATTGAAAAAAACGTATCCATAGAACTTTAAATCTCCACTATTTTTGTAGTTAGGGGATCATAACACATCAAAAATATATAGTGGTGATCAAAGGTCATGACAAGAGTTTCATTTTGTTGCATAGTGTTATTATCTAGGTACTTCGTTTCATTTATCATTGGGTATTCGTGGTTGTGAGTAGTTTTTCCTTACACACAAATGAGCGTTATAGTCAGCAAAAATAAAAAATTTCGTTAGCGTGCAGAAACAGGGCTGCCCCTTCATCGCGCTTACCAAATTTGGAATATTATTGTCCCGAAAAATCCCCCAAAGAAAAACGTATTTTTTTTAAATTCCAAGTTTACACGATGAAATATTTCATGAAATTTGTTGCATGAAATTTGTTATGGTCAGGGAAGCAATTTGGTAGAAAATGCGGTATGAAATTTATGGTTAGAAGAATGTCAAGATTCTTTACCCCATTTGCATCTCCACAGTTGTTTCATGAAATATTTGAACATGTAAATTTAGTCTATATTATTCACGGACTTATATGTTATGTATCAGGAGATAATTGTTATCACAGTGCTACGAAAGTTTACATATGTCTGAAAATGTTAAAGGTTGTTAATATATCACTGATGATTTGGTAAAGCACTAATAAAATGTTAACGATAATGTTAAACTTTCAGATAAAACTTAACTTCAGGCAAACTGAGAGTTAGTGAACTTTTAAATAAAATTGATATGTCTGAACTTTGTGTTAATAGGGATTAGTCCTTTACCTGTTGTCCAAATTTCTCAATGTATGCTAAAAATATTTAATAAGAAGAATTTTTAATTATAGATCAAAGGAAAGAAACTTTTAAGGCATTCCCCAAAGAAAACCCAATGTATTTTTTAAATAACCCCAATGAAAGCCCCAAGCCCCAAATTAAAATTTTTATCCTTTTTTGTGATGACAAATCTCCTAATTTGGGGTCAGAACCCCTAAACTACTTTTACCGGCTCGCGCATGATCCCGTATGAAAAGCTACCCACGATTTCATCTCTAGCTTGCATCTGGCTTGGTTACTTAAAAAATTGGTTACGAGAAAAATTAAGAATTTGGATCACAATCTCGCAAAATGTTTCACAGTGCGGCGAGTGTAGCGTTCTGACTACATATCATTATATTTTAAGATACATACGAGTATGTAGACCGATGATTGTGTCTGATAATTGAAACGCAGAAAGTGGAACAATCAATGCTTTAAAGATTTCAATCTCTCCAAATGCGGAACATTTTGTTATTGACACAGCCATTTAATCCAAAGTTTGTTCATTAGTGAATCAGGTAATGGCGGTTGAGTTTCCAGAATTCATTTGTAACAAAATAAATTTTAACTATGTGAAAATTCATAACTCAATTTGAAAATTTTATAACTTTTTAGAACAAACTTCACTATGGCACGATGTGCATATCAATGATTTCTTTGCTGGCGGGTCCAAAAATTTTTTTATTTGAAAAAATACTTAAATCAAATACGTATATCAAATACGTGTAACGAATACGGATACTGGTAACGAATATACAAAGCGATGATAACAGGCCGGTATTTTCGCGTTCTTCGCTGTTGCCGTTATTTTCGGGGAAAACCGGGTAACTTCTAAGATTTCGGGGAGATTTTTGTCCCAGTTTTGGGAATCCTCGGTCTGAGTTTGTTTAATGGTTGAAGTCCTTGCTGAGTGAATGTGTCTCGACTAAGTTCTTGCGAAGTATCGCCTAAGTATCTTCCATGTGATAGTGGTTTTTTGCTGACAAATTCTCTTGTTTTTTCATCTAGAGGTTGAAGTTGCTATCTTCATTTACTTGGTGTCATCAAGGTAGGCGACGGTAACTTCGTTAATACCCGGTATCGCATGACACCGTGCGTTCTATGTGCTTTTTCATTACATTTACTGTTATAAAATTACTCGTTAAGAAATTTATTATTTGACATATTGGCATTATTTTATTTTAAATGAAATTTATTTGCTAATATAAGCCTACTATGCTTATTTTTTGAAATCAGTTACATATTTGTAAATCCTCAAATAATTTTTTAAAGTCTGTACATAAGATAAACGGTTTGTAACTGTTCAAAATTGTGTTTGAAGTCTACTGACGATTTGGTAAAGCACCAATGAAATGCATATAGACAATGACATTTAAACACCAGCAAATAAATTTCACTTATAAAATTAATTTACGAAGTGACATAGGAAAACTAAAGGTATTTTCGTTATCTGTGGCCACCAACAAAACAAAATTGTTACATAAAAGCCTTTGAATAATTTCTTTTCAACTTTCAAGGTGTACACTCTAAAACACTTTTGTTGAAAATTAGGTCGATAATAGTCGGCAACACTTTACAGATTATTATCGATCTAAAATTACACACGCATTATTTTTGAACAAAATGTTTTTACTAAAAAAAGCGATTGGCTGCGTGCAGGTTTGAGCCGCGACCTCCTGATTGATAGTCTGACGTATCTACCATTCAGCCATAGCCGTATTATACTTTATGTTACATTTTTTCCACTTGGACTAAATATGTTTAATTTGAAAGGTTTTTTCTTTAATAAAATAACTACAAAATCGATGTAATTTTAGACAAGGAGAAATTTTCAACACAAATTTAGACAATATATGATCGTAAGTTTTAAATAATGTTTTAGAGTGTACTTTATCAAGGTTTTATAAAACGAATTTCCATAAAAAATAAACCTAATACAGTAGACAGAGTCTTTGATAGGAATCAGACCTGAAATCCTCGGACTGATACTCGTAGACTTGCACACTAAAAACTTTCTTAAATCTTAATATTCTGCATTAGAGAACAAAAGTGTACGTAGCAAATTGAATCCTTTCATAAAATTTTACTTGTTTGTCAACGAAAAGAAAAATTCTTTAAATGACTCGTTACATTTTGTTTTAATGAACTATCAGAGGAATGACACATAGGCCAACAAAACAAACAACAAACAAACCAAACCAACTAACAAACCAGACCAAACAACCATCATAAATAAATAGAAGAAACAATATCTAGTCATTTCTAAATAAAAGACAACCATAACAATACATACAATAGTGACTTGGAACGTGACTTTTCATCAAAACAACAATAAAAATGGGCAAAAAAAAAGAGAGAAACAGACGGACAGGCAAAACATATAGAAAATAGAGTCTTCTAGGCGTTGATGCCAATCAAAAACATTCCACCAAACAGTTTTATTCGCGTTTTAATATTATTTTTTCTTCTTTACTAACCAAAAAATTAAATGATTTATGATGTTAAAAGATTTATAGTAGATATGAGTGAGTATTTTTGTTGCAAACGTTTAGCGAAAATAAGTCTTTAAATTTTAAAGTTACATACTTGTTAAAACGAAAAAGGAGAAAAACTTTTATTTGAAAATTCAATTTTAATTGTTCCATATTAAACTGACATGTTTTTAAATATATGGGTGAGTGTTGCACCACCACCCCCTTGGAATTCATTTTATTTTTGAATTTTTTGCTCTTGAAGTTGTATCGCTTTCGTCTTTTATTTTCTTGTTGTTCCTCCAGACACAAAATTAATTTATGACCTTTTTAAAGTGACACACGTTATCTTGTGGTAGCAACAAGAATTCACTTCTTCTTTTGCTAAAATGCCCTACAATTGTAATAAAGTCATGTACTTTAGAAGAATCAAAGGATATACACAGAGTCACACTTACAAAAAACCCAATGTAAAATCAACATGTCGAAATTTTTACTGAAAACCATATTAACTGCCAGGCCAACTATGTCGACATAATTATTTCTATCGCATAATTACATTTAAAACAAAAACAAATTATAAAATTTTGTTTTAAATGGAATTGTAAGAAGGAAGGAATTGTGTCGACGTAGTGGGCCTGGCAGTAAACTTATGAGAAATTATTTGTTATTTAAGTGTATTGGTGTTTATTTGTTTTAATCATTGCTACAATGCACCGTTGTGCTCATTTGGGTTACTTGTTGTTGTTTATTTCGATGTTTGCGTTGTTTAAATTGTAAAAAGGCGACAAATAGCCGACAATGGCAGCATTTTTCAGAGATATGTTTATTTTTTCACTGTCAGGAGAATTCGGCAATATTATTCTTTAAATTGTTATGCCATTTGTCAAAACGGCAATAATATGTAGAATAACATATTCAATAATAGTGTATAATGAATGACCCGGCCCATTTTACAAATGTATTCGACAAGCAAAACAAAATTGAACACCAATACATACTTTCTTATTTTTCTTTTAAACGTTGCTCTATCAAGAAAGAGTAGGAAAACACCTTCCGATTCGTGTCATGTCTGTATAGCCTGTTATGTGTGGTAAGGTTGTATAACAGTTTGCAATAACAGCAAAAAGCCAAAGTTTTTCAATAGGATCAGGAAACAGTTAATTGATATATCGTTACCAGAAACAAAAAATGCCCATGGTGTCATCGTAGAAAAATCCGGTTTTGTAAGATATTTTAGTACTAATTGTGAGCACCTAGCTACGAAATTTACCCTCAAGCACATTTTAAGTTTTTAAAGATTTATGGTGTTTCAGTTGAGTTTAGAGCTTTATTGTCTTTACAGACTTATAATAAAATTTTATGAGAAATTTTTTGTAGGATATTTCAGCCCGCTTTATCGAGGTAGAATGGGATTTTTCGCCCCTTATTAAGAAATGGTCAACAAATACCCATACAGTGAACCGCTATAGGGTTAAAATATTACATAAAAACATTTCCCGTGCAGTTTTGCATAAAAATGTTGTATAAGGTATACCTTAAAGGTAAGATTTACACGATATCTTAGATCGATTCTCTATAACAATAAGCAAACTTTTACAGGGCTGCCAGAAGTCTGAACAGCCACGACATTTATAATATATATCACAAACGAATGTACAACAAAACCTTATATATTCCAAGAACTAATCATATAAAAATGAATCGCAACAAATTTTTATTTTGATACATAAAAAACAATAAACAAAAATAAAAAAATTCATTTAAAGTTACGAGGGGCGAAAATAAACACATGAGCTGGCGAGGCTCAAAGCCCCAGGCTTTGTGTAAATTTTTATATAGAAATGCTCACTTTCATACGAAAATTTTGATTTTGATGGTAACTGTACATCACTAAGTTTAATACATCTAAATATCGTAATGAAGAAAAAAATCACCACTATTTTTGATGTTATTAGAAATTTCAGAATTTTATAGATTGAAAGTTCTTGCATTTAAACAAATATTCAAAAATACTGAAATTAACTTATATAATTTTTGGCAAACAATTTCTAAAATAAAGCGAGGCGATTCCACAAAGGCTTTTCCAGTTTTAGCAGAGTTTTTTTAAAAAAATTATTGTTCTCCCACATTTGTCTGCATATATCGGAAAAATATTTAGCTCTGTCAATTTAACAAACGCACATACTGATTAAGCCTTTTTGAGCTTTTCTGCAGAAACACCCGAGTCTTGGTAGGAATCAAACCTGCGACCTCCCAGTTAATGGCCTAGCACACTCTTCAGTACGCGGGTAACTAAACTAAATTTCGGTGTTCCTTAGAAAATTAAACTTTAGAAGGAATTCTTTATTCTACAGATTATTTGAAACTCATAAAACCAAATGTGTTAATTAATACTCCTATTAAAAGCGATTTATTCATTCTGAAAATAATTTATATTCCATGGTATATATTTAAGCCTGTAAAATCATTTTTTTTGTTATGCATTTATGTTTATAAACCACATGAAATTACTGGCGATTGCTATTTTTTGTTTTCCTATTAATAAAAATTAATGAAACCACGAAAAATGCTTATCTTTATTTATGCCGATTTTCTTGCCGATTTTTCGAATTGAAGTGCCGAAAATGCCGACTTTTTCCACGATAAGTGCAGATTTTTGATCAAAATAATTTGGGAGCCCTGGCCCCAACCAACAAATCGTCAGCTTATTATTGGTTTGCTGCTTTCTAATGCTTTTTCCTATGTTTATGGATCAAGCCAATAATAAGGTGACGAAATGCTGGTAAAATTGCTTCATGTAAACAGCGTTATAACATAAAGCTTAACCTCTGTTCATAACAAAAATCAGCAGAAATTAAGATTTTGTCTGCATTGACCTGTATCAAAAATCCAGGACAATGTAAGAGTGGACCAGGATACCAGGACAATTTGTCTAAAACCAGGACAATCCTGGAAAACCAGGACGTATGACAGTCCTAAATTAGTACACCCTAGGCTAAGGAAATAAAATATGTTGAAGTTAGAAAATTTTTAATTTCAATTGGTCATTTTCGTTTTTCACATACAATTTTTGTACTTTTTTTTTCATATATATATTTTTTTTAAAGATCATACGATTTTCTAAGAATCACTTGTCTTAATTTTTTGTTGTATTTTATTCTAGTTCGAAACAATAATAAAAAAAAAAACAAAGATAAAAAAACGGCAACATTTAGCATAGATATTTAGGCAAGATATTAGGCATACACATTCGCATCTTCTAGAAGTATAATTATGCAAAATGTCAAGGACTTTCGGAAATTTTTTTCTGGGTTGTCCGCTTCATGAATAATGAATGCCTCATTTGTTAGTTTGTTCCTATTTTCTGCACCTAAAGCATTGTACTGTGTTTATCATTTCGTGCGAACTGCTGTCCAAAGTTCATATAAAAAAATTGTCACGAATTTCTCATGAAAAGTTGTTGCAGAAGTAGTACTCTGTTTATTTTGTGAAAAACATATGAAATGTATCTACAACATTTAGAGTCTTCATGCGAAATAATATAAGCCACACTTTTTTCGTGTGGAATTTACAACAAACACATTCGGCTATGTTCTGTATTTCATGTGGAATTAAAATATGAGGAATTATCAAAGCATTGTTGTTGTAAATTAATATTTATAACAACAATGCTTTGTTAATTCCGTGCATTTTAATTCCACATGAAATACAGAACATACCGATTGGGTTTTTTTAACGTACACAATTGCAGCATACTTTCAAGGGCTATTATATAGAATTGGTTACTTGTCATATTTTTCGTATGAAAAAACTAATGTTGATCAAAATTTTTTGCAAATTTGAACAGAGTACTTAGCTTAAGGGACGGCTAAAGTTTTCTTAAAAGTTTGAAAACAAACTCCGGCAGCGACGCTCAAGAAATTAGCTAGTTAGAAATAATTCTTTCCCTTATTAGTTGGGTAAAAGGCATTGACGAGTTAGCAGATTGTCTGCAGGTTCTTGAAATCCGTTATCTTGGTAAAAATTCTGTACTCTGAGAGGTATTATGTACAGTTGTGTAGCTCAAGAACGAACTAGTTTAATTGAAAGATTCACTCAATTTAACTACGTGAATTGCTCACTATACCAAACATTTTTAGCTCAGTGATGAGCACTTTGTAGTCCATCATTACATTTTGTATTGAGATTGACAGTTGAAGATTTTAATGTTGATATTTCAGCTAATGAGCTACACTCTAAAACATTACTTCAAATTTACGATCATATATTGTCTAAATTTGTGTTGAAAATTAATCCTTGTGTAAAATTACATAGATTTTGTAGTTACTTTATTAAAGAAAAAACCTTTAAAATTAAACATATTTAGTCCAAGTGGAAAAAATGTAACATAAATTATAATACGGCTGTGGTTGAATGGTAGATACGTCAGACTATCAGTCACGAGGTCGCGGTTGAAACCTGCACGCAGTCAATCGTTTTTTTAGTAAAAACATTTTGTTGAAATATAATGCGTGTGTAATTTTAGGTCGATAATAATCTGTAAAATGTTGTCGACTATTATCGACGTAACTTTCAACAAAAGTGTTTTAGAGTGTAGATAGTTCAGCTGAGAAACTAATGTAAGAAATTTTGCAATCATTTTACTTAAAATATGCTGCCAATGAACATAAAAAACAAACGAAAATTATATATGTCACTTTTCTTTAGTAAAACCGAATAAACAAATTTAAATGTTAACATTATCAAAATAAGAAAAATCATTGCCACGTTGAAAAAGATTAGCCATTATGTCGAAAACAACCTAAGCGGCTATATTGCAGATGAATAAAACCTAAAGAGCTGCTGAGCTGAACTCAGACAAATGGAGATAATATAATCAACTAAAAAGAAAATTAACTATTCAACTAAAAGAGCGAACTAGTTCATTTTTGTGAGCTGAGCTGAAAAGCGCAGTCACTCAGCTGAGCTGAAACTATAGTGTTATGGTACAATCTCTTCAGACTTTGTTCCACACAATACTCTATTTGCCTCATCGATTTTGGAAAGATTTTCCTGCTCGCTGCTTCCTGGCATGTGGTTTTTTCTCCATCTTGCTGGGGCATCCTGATGGCAAGAAAAATGTCATGAAGTCTTGATTAAACCTTGCTTACGTAGACCATTGCCTTTTATTCTTGCGATAGCATGATAAAGCTAAACTCTTTAGCCATTGTCCAAAGTATTAGTCTAAAAGTAGCTTTGAAATACCTCTTTCTTACTTGCTCTATAATATACAAGTACTTCGGTGATCTTTTCCTCAACACGCAGGTGTTGGTGCTGATTGAACTGATCTTCGATGTTTTTGTCCTAAAATGTTAAGCTGTTTCAGCGCCTCTTTCATATATTCTCCACTTTAGAGGAGTCCTATACAGCGCCACTAGACTATAAGCAATTAGCGTTCTCTATCCTTGTCTTGTATCCTTGTTTACTTCCTTCATGAAAAATTCTAAGATTGAATTTGTTTTTTCATCCTGTGTTTATCTCCTTGTTATAACGTCCTTTGTTTTGCTCCTTCTTAAAAGTACCTATTTTTCCCGTTTTCAAAAAGTCCCTGCTCGGGCGCAACTTGTAATTGAAGTATATGCCTACATTGTGAGATATAAGTTACTCTTCAGCTAAAACTACTTATTTTTACGTAATTTTATTTTTAAATTGAAGTCTGAAATTTTTAATTTCGGTTTTTAGTTCAATATTCCAATTAATGTAAATTTAAATTATTTATATTACGAGTGGAGTGTTCGAATATTCATATCAGATTAGCAGAAAGGATCAGTACTACTGATTTCAACAGACCGCTACACAGTCTCATCAGCATTCTTGTTCACTTCTACTACTTATGAAGGTGGAAGCTTTTTATAAGGAAACTTTTTCTAGAAATAGATTAAATCAGACAGAGGAAATTTTGGCTAACTAAATTGAGTTTAAATAAAATGAATGCAAGAATTTACATGAAAAATCTTGTATTCTATTTCGTGACAAGATTATAAACAGTTTATGATCTGCATTCTGGAAATGGCGCACTGGAAAAAAACTAATTTTTTGTGAGTCGCTTCAGTACATTAAGTATATTTAAATCATATAAAAAGGAGCTTCCCATTAACATATCTTGTGCCGATAGGTCTGATATCAAAAACTTTACGAGACAATCAACCGAGTTTGGCAAATATAGCAAAATATTTGGTAACTTTAAATTTAATTTTCTTTTATACATTTATATACACATACGTGTAGATTTCTCTCAGACATTTTTGGGAAAGAGGTTCTGTTTCTTGTACGTTTTTTGACTAGCATCGAATACGCGTTTGGCACCGTATGTACAGGGTGGGCCAAAAGTAACGAAGGGGTTTGAATAGTCTATAGCTCCATTATTTTAAAATTTTTTCTTCTATTTTTCCAGATTGTTGTAAAGAAGATTTGGGAAATTAAAACTGAAAAGTTTACTACTCAACAACAAACTTACAGCAAGGAAAGCAATGACGTTGTTATGGGATATTTTCGTGAATGTCCATGACTCTTTTCAACATTTTCGAAACCATCGCAAAGAACAAGTTTCGGGAGCGTTTTAGTCCAGCCAATAAAATAACTGCTTCCGAAAATTGTGCGATTGTTGAAAACACTCTGTAACAGTATCACTGCTGTGTAATCGTTCCTTAGTATTAAATCTTTCCAATTTCAATTTCTCAAATCTTCTGTATAACAATCTGGAAAAACAAAAGTAACACATGTTAAAACCACCTTGTAGTATGGACTGCTTTAAATGAAGTCATATATATATATATATATATATATATATATATATATATATATATATATATATATATATATATATATATATATATATATATATATATATATATATATATATATATATATATATATATATATATATATATATATATATATATATATATATATATATATATATATATATATATATATATATATATATATATATATATATATATATATATATATATATATATATATATATATGTATTTAGAAGGAGTAATAAATTTGTGTTTTATTTTTTAAACAATAAGCTTTTTAAACACTTCTGTATTTCCCATTTCTTAATTTTTTTGGTTAACAATATTTTGGGCTCATATGGGGCCCGTTGTTCCATTGGTGTTCTACTATACAAGATTCGACATAGTCGTATGAAGCTCTCATACATAATTGTTTTTGGTATTCGCACTTGCCACTTGCATTGTGGAAACAACACACAAAAGTATTCTGAAATTACATAATTAGGGTATTTTTATAATCGGCTTTACTGAATTTCAATTTCCCAGACTTTTGAAATTTCGCCACAATAACTTCTTATTCACGCATGTTTCACTTACACATGTTAATCATGTGAAGGAAGCTGGTAAATGTATGAAATTAAATTCCTTTGGTTGTGGAAATATTTCTCTTCCGTACTTTTTGTTTGTTGATTTGGCAAAACTCTACGCCTTTTACATTGACATTTTTGGCTGTTTTCGTTTCTTTATGAACAGTGACATGTATTGTGTTAAGTTGCTTAGTGGTTGTTGCAACTGATGCTTTTGTATTTCTGTATTTTTTATTTTGTTTTTTTTTCTGACAAATAAACATACAACATATGTTTATTGTAAACATTTTTGCTGATATTTTATTTCCTGCGTATTCATTTGTTCTTTCACTGGTTCATTATTGATTTATGGCAATTTAACTAGTTCTTTTATAAATCTCAAAATTTTTGATAATTGTGTATGGATTAAAGTTAAAATAAGTTCATGATTATGAGCATATGCAACAAATTACGAGGGAGTGTATATAAGTTTTTGCAAAGTGGTATTCACTGAAAGGAAAACCTTTGTATAGATAAAAAAAATTTTCGTTACACTAATGATTTTGCCATTCCTTTTCAACTGACGTAACGTTTCATTCCTGTTATGAAAAGTGTAAAATGAAACTTCGTTCATACTTATAATCAATTCATTCAATCTATGGGGTTTTGGTGCAAATATTGGAGTTGCTTCACTGTAACTACGGTATATATGACTAAATGTGATACTATTCTACAAAAATATGTATTTATTAAATATATGGAGTTACCCCACTTTTGCAATAAACGACACATATATTTCTCAACTTATTTAATACAAGTTTTATATGAAGTAAAATCAAAAATGTAAAATGATTACAAAAGAATTCACACGACTCTTTACATCATATATGAAAAAGGTACTCGAATAACGAGCCTATTATTATTTGGGTTGATTGTTTCTACATCACTAAGATTTTTTTTGCTTTTATTTGCTTTGATTGTGTTTTTTTTGCTAGTTTTGCTGCGAATTTTGTTTATTTTAAATAATTTAGTGGCATATTCTATCAAATTAAAAAAAAAACATACTTAAACGCTTATAGCAAAGACTTCAAGCTTTAATTTAAATTTGCAAAGATATTTGAAGTTAAAATTGATATTTCGATGATATGAATTTATTGAAGGTTTTTAGTAGGTGCATACCATCTTTAAAACTATTTTAAAATTTTCATGTAATATATAATGTAATCAAATTTTTCAACGTAGTTTTTAAAATTTTAAGACGTCCGATCAGCTTGCAACCTTGTACACACATTAGGTTCTCATGACAATGCAATTTGATTATTATAAAAGTGGGGACTGCCGAGCCCATTCTAAGTAAACATTTTTTTAAGCTACTTTTACTAACCCAATCTTCACCACTCCAAGGCAGCCTCAGCTGCTCTGACCCTCCGCCTAGCAGAGAAATGGGGGAAGGGGGGAGAAACGGCAAGATTCTTGAACTCAGCGCCAGTGGCTACAAACTACTGTACGCAGCAAGCTCAGGTAACAATGACAAAACCATTAGATCCTGTATTTTAGCGAAAGCCAGCCTCAACGTCTTCATTCTCTCTAATTAGAGTGATGAAGATACGATTACTGCAGCATGGGAGACAGGGGAATCCAACATATGGATTCTGTCCTGCTATATGGCTCACGACCACATGGACCCACCACCGCACACCTTGGTCCATAAGATGGCGAGAGCAGCAAAAGAGAGGGGCATACCCATTATAATGGGCGCCGACGCAAACGCGCACCACCATATCTGGGGCAGCTCAGATACCAACGCAAGAGGTGAGTGTATTTTTGACTTCATTCTAGATAACAATCATTACTCAGAACACCACAACATTCTTACCAGTCTAATTGCGCGCCCTCCAGCCATAGAGGTAGTAGCAGACATTGATAAAGCCGTAGACAAATTAACCAATGCGTTTAAGGAGGCCACAAGCCTATCTTGCAGACCATCCATTCAACGGCCTAACCGCAGACCACCATGGTGGTCTGATAATATTGCAGAATCTCGAAAGAACTGCCGAAGGCTGTTCAATGAGGCTAAGAGAACAGCGCTTAAATCGTCACATCCGTGATCGTATCGGCAATTGTACTAAAATGAATTACGTGATACGTCAATCGTATAAACTGTATGGGATTACAGTACGTTCACGTATGTCATAATCCGAAAATGGCGTTTGTACGTGACGAGTTGTACGTTCACGGATGTGACGATTTGAGCCCAGGTAACTGGACACTCTATAAGTCCTCTGTGAACAAATTTAAAAACCTTGTCAGGAACGCTAATCGCAAGTCTTGGAAGAAGTTCTCCAGCAATGTAGAATCCTTCTCCGAGACTAGCAGACTGCGTAAAATCCTAGCTAGACAGCCATCCATAACTGGATTTATCCAGAAATCGAACAGCAACTGGACCAACAGCTCTTTGGAGACTCTAGAGGTCCTCGTTGACACCCACTTTCCAGGTTGTCAACCCTACACGGAACGGTAGGTAAGCGCTGAACGCGGCTTTTCCTACTAGCCAGTCCCCTGTATCCATAGAGATTACTGTGGACAAGTTACACTGGGCTATTAAGAGTTTCCATCCGTACAAATCACCTGGTCCGGATGGCATAGTCCCTGCAGATCTGCAACACAACTTAGATCTTGCTACCCCCTGGCGAATTAGCATATACAGTGCCTGCCTTTCATGGCCATATATTCAAAACCAATGGACAAATTGCGATGTTATCTTCATCCCGAAAGGGGGTAACGCATCGCACTCCAAGGCGAAGGACTTTAAACCCATTAGCCTAACCTCCTTCCTTCTAAAGACACTGGAGCGGCTGATCGACGTTCATATCAGAACAACTGTCGGCAGCATTCTCCTCTCAGCCTCTCAGCACGCCTATACCAAGGGGAAATCAGCTGAGACGGCATTGCACTCGCTCGTAGGATACATAGAAAAGTCACTCGAGCATAAAAATTGCACACTGGTAGCCTTCATGCACATTGAAGGCGCTTTCAACAATATTAATTCGGCGGCAATCATCCAGGCTCTCATAGAGCTAGGGATTGACCAGTCCATATATCAACTTCCCGACTAGAAATTTTTATGCAAACACATTTGGAATCTAACTGGGATCCCAGTTCCGATGTAACGCAGAAACGTATTCGGGACCCGATTGGTTTCCTGTGGGGAAATATCAAAATCTTGCAAAAATTTGCTCAAATCGGGAAAATATCAAACTCTAATATTGAATTAAAATTGCTGAAGCTATCCAAGGGACCAAAGTATGTAACATTTACCTCTGTTGAAGATGAGCATAATATACGATTAAAAATCTGTGTTAGATTTTCCCAATAAGTTCCCAATAGTTTCCGACATGGAAAGAACTTTTTTTAAGTCATTAACTTGCAGATGGGCTATCCCAACAAGTAAACGATCAAATCACAAATGGTATAACCCTTTTGGATGTGCCACATGCATTCCCAATCGGACCCCAATATGAGTATTGGGAAAATTTCTAGTCAGGTTATAAAGAATATGCTTCAAAGCAGAACGATCACATCCACTTTGGGTGTAGCACGCATCACCAGGCACGCACGTAAAGGCACGCCACAAGGTGAAGTACTATCACCCCTCGTGTGGAATGTGATGGCAAACGCTTTGCTAAAGAAACTGGAATTCATGTATATCAAAACCGTTGCATACGCAGACGATGTTGCGGTGTCGATATCTGGCTTCCATCTAGACACGTTAACACAAAGGCTGGAGGCGGTACTTAACGAGGTCAGTGACTGGTGTTCACAGAATGGCCTAAGTGTCAATCCAACCAAAACGGAACTAGTTCTCTTCTCAAGAAAGTACAAAATTCCAGCTTTCACGCTACCCAAACTAAATGGCATCACACTAGCCCTTTCGGACAACGGCAAATACCTAGGTGTAGTCCTTGACAGCAAGTTAACATGAAGTGACAATCTTCATGCAAGAGCAGCTAAAGCCTTAACGGCAATTTATGTTTGCAGAAACGCCATTGGCCCCTCCTGGGGCATATATCCCAAAGGGGTCAATTGGATATTAGAGACAGTGATCAAGCCTATACTTTTTTACGGCATATCCGTCTGGTGGAAAGCACTGGACTTGGCGAGAAATCGATCTCGTATAGAGAGGGTTCTTCGCATAATGGCAATCATAATAACTGGTGCCCTAAGATTCACACCAACAAAGACTCTCTTCGCTGCGTTGTGCTGGTACCAGTGGATCTGCTGGCCAGAAAGCTAGCACTACATACAGCAATCAGGCTTAACGCGATCGGCGCATGGAACCATCTACCGTGGGGTCATGCTAGCATTCTAGAGACTACTGATACCATTCCGGGTCTCATAGACTACTGCTTTTCCCCTTGTTCCATGAAATATTAAACATGACTGATTCTTTTTGAATATAACGTTATGGATTTAATTATTTTTTCACTGCACGTGGTGGCCTGCAATTACATCTCCAATATCACGAATATTTAATCTAAGGGAAACGACAGCTTCAGCGCCAACTGGTGGCAGATCAACTATATCAGTGGATGTGTTTGGCGCAAATACCTTTTTTAAGTGGATAACGATCAGAGTACGGGTACATTAGTAAGTTCAGTGATTTTTCAATAATCAAAGTTGTGCGTTAGAAACCCATCACTTGGTGACACTTTTTTCCATCAAAAGTTTATTTACGCAAACAATTGACAGTGCTGCGGCAGTTTCTCTCTTGTTTTAATAATTTGCAGATCGCTTACATAAGTTTACTTCATTTACGAATTCACCCTGCCTTTTTCAGCATCAGTTCTTATTTCGTAATTGCACAGAAAAAATTATCACCAAAAAATTTTCAAAGAAAAGTTTGTCTAAAAATAAATTTCATTTTAAGTAAATGTTCTTTACATAATCAATGAATTGTTTGTTTGACTCTTACATATTTAGGATGCAAATACCAAAAACAACAAGAACAAATATGGCGTAAAAAAAACAACTCCGATGACGACATACACACAAATAACAACAACAACAATGATAGAAAAAGTTTATTTACTGCACATTTTTGAATGAATCAATTCGTTCATGTCGTTGCTTTACTTCTCATTCTTTAGATAAACATTCAGACTTGAACACATTAAACAAAGTAAATGTTCATAAATGCTTAATGGATGATGATGACCCAGCCAAAAATTTTGTTTGATATATTACAAAAAAATCCAGTAAGCTATTTTGTTTAATATTTGTTAGTATTTTTAGACTAGTTGTTTTATTATTATTATTCAGAGCAACAATATTTGTTTGATATTTTTCAGAAAATCCTGTTAGTATTTTCGTTTGATTTTGTAAATTGGTTTGTTTACAATTTGTAAATATTTTTAGGCAAATTGTTTTATAGATTTAAACAAATTGTTCACTGAAAAAAACAAGTTTGTATTTAACTACGAGGACCTGCAATATTGCCATTCTCTTCGAACTCTTCTTTTTTTAGACAATAGCCGTTCCATATCTTCAGAATAAATTTAATTAAATCTCACCTGTCGAATTATTGAAGTATGTATCATTTTGAGAAGCTTGCTTGAGCTTTGCTATAACTGTCTAATACAGACTTCTGTGTCTTCGTGCGTTCCTAACGGCAAGTTTTCCGTGCAAATATTTTTTGTGCTTTAACCAATTTATACGTGCTTGCATCAAATTGGAGCGGTCAGTCGATTTTTCGTGTTAGTAAATGGTATCCTTGTGGGTGACTGGTCTGAAGAGAAACCTAAAGAAGCTTGTACTTAGATTATCTCACTGGGCACAACGTTTACTACACCGAAGTTTATATCATTATAAATTTTTTGACGATCTGTTGTCCAATAGGTTGGCTGACCACATGTACATTCAAACCCATTTTAGAAATTGTGTCAAACAAAACGTAACCTTTTGGAATGATTAGTCGTAATCCCCACAACGTATATGTGCTTAGCGTTGTAGTCACTGGTGACCAAAAACCGTGGGCATATGATTTAAAAATATACTAAGAAATAAATAAATAAATATATATGATGTTTAATGATCATTTGTAAAATTTGTTCGTAAAACGTTAAAATTTACCATTTACGTGTGGACCTCCATAAATCTTTTCACACATTTACTACAATTAAAAAAAATGTTATCCCATTAATTACATTAGAAAAGCACTTATGAAATTTCGTCTTGATTTCCGCTGATGTAGGAAAAACATTAAAAATTATGAACATACTCGTACATGCATTCATAAATTTTTACTTAAACATGCATTATTTGTGTGTAATAAATAGTAGACTTAGTATTTCATAATTTATGTTTGAACAATTTCAAGTTGCATTTTCACAAAACGAGAGTGAAAAACCTGTAAAAGCAGAAAACAAAATCAAAAACAATAAGAAAAATTTACATAAAATTCTTCAATTCAAACAACAATCCACGGACGAATGCAATTTGAAAAGAACCTCTTAGATAATTTATGTCCATCATTTTTGTACTACATGTATTTCGATAGTACGAGTATGTGCTTGTACGGACATTTATTCGCTTAGTTAGTACCCAGGAAACATTTTTTGCCGATATGTAGTGGCCCTGTGGTTGTGTGGTAGTGATGCTCGCCTGTCAGTCCAGAGGTCATGGGCTCGATTCGTGCCATAGGCTCTGGGTGTTTTCCGCAGACAGACTAATCGCTTCGCGGGTTGTGTCTGTTTACAAAAAAAAAAAGTCTGATATTTTACCAGTCAATCAGTCGGGTTGTCTAAAATTCCCTCAGAAAGTTGATAGAATATGCTGCAGTTTTCTTGAGCCCATTTTAGTCCCTATACTCAATATATTCTGTACGTAAAATTAACTGAAATTGCAATATAAAATATATTAAAACTCAATTACAAACCGGTCCACTTATTTTTCATTTCAATTTTACGAAAAGTTCATTTAATTTAAAATGTTAATAAAAAAGGTTAACTGAATTAAACCCGTAAAAATATTGTTTTTTTTTTCTTTTATTTTCATTATTTTAACTTGCAGAAAAAACAAGCAACTAAACGACTTCAAAATGAATGAATCTTACTTCACTCGGATTAATTTAACTGTCACAACGTACAGAATATTTTGATTGTTTGTGTGTGTGTGTTATTTTTATGCATGTACTTTATTTGTACTTATCCCATAAACAACGGACAATATTAAAAGCAACCGAAATTTCTTATTAATGTGTACCTTGCTTTTTTATTGAAAATAAGATTGCTTAGAGTTTTTAATGTTTATTCTTTTAAAAATGATTGCACGGAATACTTCTTGAACAAAATACATTGCGTTATTCTCATAATATTGTGAGTGTACAATTCGCTTGTATTATCAATATAACTCTAATATTTTGAATTTCTAGGGGGTGGGGCGGCTAGAGCAATTCTGGATGTGGGCTAGCTACCCCAGTAGGGTCTAACTACGTCAGTGTTAAAAAAAATTGTAAATGCTGAAGTGATGAATTCGTTTTGCGAAAACTGTTTTTAGTTATCCGGACTTCGTTTTACTGAAAATCTCGCATAAGCACATGAAAGTTCCTGTAATTTTCCATTTCCGCTTAACCGAATTTAACGTTTTCGTACCGTACCGACTGCGGCATCTTGTGCAAACTGTATGACCGACATCGAACCGAAATCGGCAGAAAATGTATGCTTGGTACTTATGTTCGTTTGCTTGTTTGTACATATAGATATGCTCTAAGGTACAAATGGACATATATTCCAACATAAAATGCCGTAAGAAATTTAGCATTTTTATACCAGTTTTCCGGCATTAAAACAAATGCACAATCACACACACACAAACATTCTCAGTGGAATAATTGTGTTGATTTATTAAATTTAGTGAAATGAAAGAACAACAAACAGCACCGTCTAAAATAGCAAATTCATACATTTTGAACAGTAGTAGTAGCAGCAGCAGCAGCAGGGTTATTTTAAAAAGAAAAATGTTGTTTTAGCAGCCATTAAAATTATGCAAACAATTAATGTACAAAAAAATAATTCTTTTCATTTTCCCCTGGAACAATGGAAGTTATATATCAAAATGAAAGGTATGACCACTTACCTGGCACACTGACAATATGCAACCCAAATATACGTTTTATTTATCAGGGAAAGAAGTGCCAGTAGAAGAATGTTTAAGCTAAAATACGACTACATGAATATAAAAGTTAGATAATTTATGATTGCAAATGTAAGTAAAACATTAAAAAATGTTAAAGTTTTCTATTTTCTAAAGATTTTTTCTCTTCATTTAAATCCTTTAATTGTGTACACTAAGTTTTTTTAGCGTTTGGAAAAATTTGTCATTCTTGTCTTAAGGAATTTATCCGAAAGTGACACATTAGACTGGATTCATTCTTTTGCAAATTATTCTTTATTTTAATTATTTTTTATGTGTAGCGGGGGTTCTCAAACAAAGTCTTTAGCTTGAAAAAGATAGGCAGATTAATGTTTTCTCATTGCTTATGCTTAGTACTTTTAACAGTCTTTGACATCGTTATGATACAAAACTCGAAAAAAGTTTAAGACAGAACCTCATAATAGCCTTGACGTAATATTATTAGGCAACTTATGTGCGATATATTCGTGTTTGTATTATAAGTGCTCAGAAAGATATTTAATCCGGTTGTCAGATGCGTCGAGTTCTTCCTACATAGGATCTTATGGCGTTTTCTCTTCTAGAAAAAATGTAAATTTTTTTTACTTTTTATTAAAGAAATCGCAATTAAGAATTCTTGTAAAACAATAATTTTCAATAAACTCACTTCCTTGAAAAATGATTATATTGCAAATTTTCATTAAAGAGTGCAAACAATGCCGCATTTTTTTGTAGGAAAGAAAACGGCATTAGACTATAATATTCATATTTTTCGCAGTTTATAGTAAGTTTAGCAATTGGAATAAATTATAGTTAAAAAAAACTAAAAAACACGCATTAATATCAAACTGAACTAAAAACTACAAAATCATTTTTAAGTATGAAGAGCTTGTGTTACAGCAATCCCAACAATCAATTATGCAAATGCATGCTTTTTGTGGTGATATTCTTAGTTTTTAGTCTCAAAGATATATCAAAAGTAATTATAATCAAAAGCCTCGATTGTTAAGCATAATACTCGTATTCTAAAAATTATAGCAAATGACAATTTTTATATTCTGAGCAAGATACAAATTCTCATATGTTATAATTTAGATTTTGTTCAAAAGCTTGGAACAATGAAAAAGTTTTTTTAAATTATTTAATTACAATTAATTTAAAGTTTCTAATGCAGTTTTTCCCATATTATTATTTGAATTACTTTGCATTGGGAGTACTCCTACCCCCTCATTAGCCCCGCCGGGGTTTTACTTATCTTCGTATACTGTCTTCAAATTAACTCGTAACAAATTTGAGGACTCATACTATCATAGCTTTCCAGATAGCACGTAAATACTAATTACTTTGTATGGGAAGTATCCCTTTTCTCGCACCTATACTGTCAATTTTTTACCTGTCTTTGTATCTCGTCTTAAAATTAGACCATACCAAATTTTAAGACTCTTACTATCATAGCTTTGCAGATAGTACATAATTACTAATTATTATGTATGGGGAGTACCCCATCCCTCGTACATACTCCATCAGTTTTTTACACACAAGCGTATCTTGTCTTCAAATTAACTCATACAAAAATTAAAGACTCTAACTATCATAGCTTTCCAGATACCACGTAATTACTAATTACTTTGTATGGGGAATACCCCTTCCCACGCACCTACTCCGCCAGTTTCTTACCTACCTCCGTATCTTGTCTTCAAATCAGCTCATACCGAATTTAAAAACTCTTACTGTCATAGCTTTCCCGATAGCACGTAATTACTAATTACGTTGTATGGAGATACCCCTTCCCTCTTATCTACACTGCAAGTTTTTACCTATCTTTGTATCTCGTCTTTCAGTTACAACATATCAAATTTTAAGACTCTTACTATCGTAGCTTTCTATATAGCAGTAATTACTAATTACTTTGTATGGGGAGTACCTCTTTCCTCGCAGCTACCTCATCACATTCTTATCTATGGTCGTTCATTATGTTCAAATTAACGCATACTAAATTTTAAGGCGCTTGCTATTATAGCTTTCTACATATCAGATTATTATTAATTACTTTGTATGGAGAGTACCCCTTTCCTCGCAGCTATCATGCTAGTTTCTTACTTATGGTCGTGTCTTATCTTTAAATTAACTCATACACAATTTCAAGGCGCTTGCTATTATGGCTTTCAAGATATCTGATCATTATTAATTACTTTGTACGAGGAGTATCCCTTTTGCCGCTCCTATCCTACCAATTTTTTTGCATGTTTCTCAGCTTGCTCCCAAAATAATCCACAACAAATATGAATACTGTGACTGCTATAGCTTTCGAGATATAAGATATTTTGTATCTTTTATATCCATCAGATTGTATTGCCAACCAAACCTAATGTGTGTGCAAAGTTTCAACTTGATCGGATGTCTTGAAGTTGGTAAAAATTACGTTGAAAAGTTGCCGTTACATACATACAGGTGAAACTAATAAAAGCTTGTCAAAAAAGGTTAATAAATATGTATCTCGGTGTACATATTTAAAAATCATAGAGATTCTACATACGTAATACACTTTTGCAACTTTTTGCAATTAAAAATTCATTAAATAATTACGGTTTGATATATTAGATGCATCTAATATAACTTGTAAAGAAATTTTAAAAACTCTATGGGTGTTTTTTTTTTCTTAAGCGATTAATTTAGAATTTTGTAGAAAAATTCACTATATTGGTCCAATGCTGGATGTATAACTGCAGTTATTATTGAAGTAAATTCTTTTGAAATATTGAAAAGAAAAAATTTTACTAAATATGATATTTTAAACGACCTTTCCTCTGATTCTATGATAATATTTTAGATTAATTTATTGCGGGTTTTCAAGGTCTTTTTTAATATTAATGTAAATAAAAAACTATTATATCATTATTTTATCCAACGTTTCGCTGGTATTTTCCAGCTTCCTCAGGAATAATATTTTTATTAAATCTGGAAACGATATTTGAAAATAATAAAATATAAATAAATAAATATACATGAACTATATAGTAATTACAACAAAATTATAAAAGCTTTACTTGTTTTACTTACATATAGCTTTTTTCAATTCTTACATTAATGTTTGTAATGTAATCCATCTGTTTAAAAAACACCACAACACAAAATATTTAAATAAATGCAGAAATAATTAAAATTAAAAATATCACAGTATAAAAACGTAAGCCTAATATCACAGTTGGAGCAAAAGTACTAACTTAAAGCTATCAAATAATTAGCGTTGATGTTGTCCTTGTCTTCCTTCCTGTGATAATCTTTGCTAAATTCGCAAACTCTCCAAAGTATATCGTTTGTTCTCTTTTATCTCCTTGTCCAATATTTTGACATTATCAAGATCTGCAATATATTCCATTTCTACACAATGTTGAGCAAGTGCAGTTGTATGTTTACCTTTGCGTATGTCAGCTTCATGTTCGGTTATCCTCTTATTTAAACTTCTCTTCGTTGTGCCTACGTTTACGAATGCAGCAAGGATTATCAAGTGTTTAGTAGACAAGTAGGTAAGGTGTTGATGTGCAGTAATCAATATTGCTATAGTTTCTTAAAATTTTTCTCCAACATAGTTGTACCTTAGCTTTACGTCAGTGCCTGTCTTATGGGTTAACATGATGACGACTAAAAACCATGCGAAATTATACATTCACCAGCTCCCTGCTGATCCCAGGAACACATCAGTATAGTTACTGTTTGACCCGTTTATCTACAGCATATCTGTCAATTTTGCACGTAGTGTACAGACTAGTGTTGTCAATTATTCGGATTTTATAGCCCTACGGATAAAATTTCATAATTTTTTCTTGTTCGAACAGCCAAATAATTGTAAGCTTTTGTTCGAATATTCGAAAAATTTTATTAAAATAACCACGTTAAAACCACGCTTATGCTCCATCATTCATTTCGACTTTTTAAAAGCGTTAACAGACATTCGTTCCACCTTCAGCCCAGCTCCCTCCTACACTCTAAAACATTACTTACAATTTAGGATCATATATTGTCTAAATTTATGTTGAATATTTCCCGTTGTCTAAAATTGCATTGATTTTGTTGGTATTTGCAATAAAAACATAATTTGTCTAATTTTACTTCACAAATTAAACATACATATTTAGCTCAAGTGGATAAAATGGCAGAAAAGTATAATATGCCTATGGCTGATAGGTAGATACGCCAGAATATCAGCCAAGAGGTTGCGGTTCGATGCTGCAGGCAGCCAACCGCTTCGCCGCTAGTTTTTTATATGTTTAAGTAAACATATTTTGTTCAAAAATCAACAAAAAGAATGCGTGTCTAATTTTAGGTCGATAATAATGAGTAAAGTGTTGTCTACTATTATCGACCAAATTTTCAACAAAAGTGTTTTAGATTGTATATATTATTTCTTTGATGGAATTAAGATAACTTTTCTTTGAATATTTTGTCATTGGGCCGTTGGCATAGAAACGGGCTTTTTTCAATTTTGCCTAAAAATTATATTTCTCATCATTGGGGTATGAATAATTCCCAAACCATGGAGTACATAAAAAATAAAGTTAATTCGATTTTAAGTTTTTTTGTGGTTTTTGTACAAACCTTTTCCAAATTATTTAAAAATCAATGAAGCAGCCTCTTCCGAAATACCAAATTTTAGGTAGTAGAGAGAATCGCTGATCGAGTCACTAGAACTCGCGAGCATCCAAACTTAAAAAGCACCCTTTTGCCATGTTGAGTCCCTTCTCCATCATCACCAACTTCTGTAATCATTATTTCTACTAATTTCGGTATAAACCACAGCCTGAAGGATACCTCACCTATAACTATTCCACTAGAAGTCGTGGGGCTACTCTTTTTCGTAGAACCAGATAGGGACAGCCGTGTGTTACATAAACACTCCCGATCGAAAGATTTTCTCAAGTGAACTAATATATCACAAAATGATATTGTGTTGACAACAGCATCAGAAATATAGTTCAACCCTCTCAGGTTTATTTCACAGTTGCGACCAGCCCCCTTATTCTGTAACTCACTAAAGCTAAATCTCTATCGCTAAAAATTTATAAATTCGATTTATAAATTTTTGGGTACGAATACAATTTTGCAACGTCTATTGACAAATTAGGTAATTTCTTAAAAATTTAATCCGCCGATATTTTAGTGTTTTATGTCATTGCCAAAAATGTTTAATTTTGTGTTTGTTCAGCATTTTAGCGATCGAGATTCAGCTTTAGCGAATTACGGAATAAGGGGGCAGGTCATTTCCTGATGCCACATGAGAGTATGCATTCTACACTGTTGCACGATAGTCTAGTATGTACGATTATATCCAATTAGTTGGCACTGTTCGAGAATTATAAGCTTTTCTTGTTATTTTAAGAGGTACAATGCCTTTCACCTTGTACCTCCCGCTGAATAGTACTGATTCCTGTTTTATTATATTGACTACAAATACGAATACGACACTCACTTCAATTAGAAGAGTCAGTGCAGATTCCATACTCTAAGATGTTGTATTCACGTGCTTGCCATGGATCGTCGTATAAATATACACATATTCTGCATAGTTTTAATCATTGAATAAAATTTAATAAAAAAATTTGTTCATAACTTATTTCGGAAACTATCTTGAACATACAAACTTACAAACTTTGCAATTTGTATATGAAGGTAATTTTGCAATTTAGGAATCACTGTAAGTAGTAACAATTTTGCATTTCCGTTTCAACCCAAAAAAAAGTTGACAATTGAAGTGAAAATTCACTGTCATTAGCATTGATTAATATATTGTTGGAAATGTTCGTTTGTTTGTTTGTTTGTTTTCCAAAAATACAATGACGAACGAAGAAAAAAAACCATCATTAACAGCATCATCATTATCATCATTCTAGTCACCACCGATGATACGCTACCATCATTTTCTAGGACATGAACGAAGAAAACAGAACATAAAAAACAATCAATCTTCACGTGGTGTGTCATGAAAATGTTTAAAACTACATTCTCGCTTCATTTTACTCAGTGTTTCATCTTAAGGCCAAAGACACAGATACAGAAACAAATACAATAGATAATCATCATCGTCAAGCTGATGATGGTACATGTTAAGAAAACGCTTTAATGTACAAGGTATAAAGAATATAGATTAAGAAAATGACATGGATGAAGAAGACCAAGACCTAAACGAAGGCGAAACAGCAGAAATAGAAAAGATCTCTTAATTCGCTAAGATTTCCTTGAACTTAATCCAAAGTTACTGTGTTAAGTGTCATTAACAATGTGGATGGCTAAAGATAGAGTGTGAGTATGGTACTCGTATAATAAAATATTACATTAAACACAACATTCACCGCCAAATTGTCATAGAGTGACTGGCTGGCTGACTGGCTGAGTGCCTGAGTGGCTCGCTGAATGATGGACTAGCTTACCCGCCATGTTAGCTAGATGGGTGGTTGTCATACATTATTGTCCATGTAGTGTGAAGGTTGCTGCCACACAACAATGACATTCGTTGAGAAGTGATTATCATTAGTGTTGTGCAAATGATGCTGCATTATATTCATTTATGCTCACTGCTGCTGTTTTGCTTTTCTATGTTTGTTTTAACAACAAACAAGAAAAATTGCTACATTTTTTAAGTTTTCAAGGATTTAAGATTGTACTTGAAAAATTATCTAAAATGTTGGCTGTTACGATTACACAAAATTATTTTTTCATTTTTCCGGTTTATTTACAAACTTTTTCTCGCTTCGATATCGCTATTCAGAATAACTTTCAGATTTATAATATTTTTGTTTGCACAATTTTAAGTTTTGAAAATAGTTATTGAACTAAATATTTTACTGGCTGTTACTCTAAGTACACTATGCAACAAAAAACCTCAAAAACGAAGTATTTTTTTGATAATTTTGGGCAAATAATAATTTTTGGCGTTTTCGAGATATTCGCCAAAAGCTTGCTTTTTGCAGTTTTTTAAGCTGTTTCCAAAAATCTTGAGAACTTTTCATCATTATTCTACAAATTTTATTCAGTTACGTAGATATCTCTTTCCTCTTTCAACCAATATATCAACTGTAATGATCGGATACAGACGGAAAAAAATTAAGTTGTTCAGATAACTTCAATTTTTTCCGTTTTTAAATTTAAAATCGCACTATTTCCCAACATTAATATTTTACTTATTCAGTAAAATATTATTTTTTTTCAAAACTCACCATTTTCAGTCGCTCTATTAAGGTTTAAAAAAAATAAAAAAATAGTTCTAAAGCTCTAAAAATTTTCTTACCCTTATCGTAATGAACTTTTTTCCCCAACGTCCCTGCGGTAAATGGAACTGACACAAAACAAGTCACGTGACCGGTCCCCAGGTGGTAGGGACCAGTCCGAGTTCTAACACTTCCTATGAAGCAGACCAGCCACTTTTACATGGGGATAATTGATACTTTGTATGCACCTTGTAACTTGTCTCTGAACTATCTTATGGAGTCTAATCGGAGTAGAATAATACAGATTATATATAAATATTATTCCAAAATTCAGCTGTAATTATCGACTAATTAATTTTTTTATTGTTACAAATCCAAGTAGAAATTGTATTTTATTTTTAAGCGGTGTCCTTGATCGGATTCGAACCGACAGCCTCCGACATGACAGGCTAGTAGACTACCCACTCGACCACAGGGGAACTTATATTTCAATGTTATAAATAACAGTTAAGCTGGAGTTAATATCTGAATATAGTTACGGAACAGATTCCTGAGTGGCATGGCAGTCTCATTGAAAGGAGACAATTAATATTATATAGATACTATTTGATAGGCCTTAGATCCATGTGCATCGAATTTGCTTAGTAGCGTTTACTACAATACTAGCCGGAGTACCAACTAAATTGACTGAAAATGGTTACTATGTGACCATGTACACAATATGTCTTTTTTCACCATTCACTACCCCTTAATTCCGGTACCAGTCTCATTTTCTCAAATCATTGGACGAGTACTTTTGGATCATTTGTCACCAAATTTTCCGCAGGGGTATTAAGCAGCTATTACACATCGAGCATGTTGTTGAATAATTATGTTCGACTAACCGATTCGCTCCTGTAATAAGGCAAACGTGTTTTCAAAAGTTTTTGATATTTTGGTTCGCCATTAAGCCATCCAATGTGTGTAATTGCTAGTTCGCCCAACACACATACAAATCTTCATTTCATAAAAAGTTTTAAACAGAAAAGATGACAACTGGTGATCGGAAGTTTTTAAAGGAATTTATAGAATTGTATGAAAGAAATTTTAAAAGCAATAAATAGAAAATGAATAGAACTAAAATTGTATTAATTAAATTTAATAGAATAGAAATGTAATATATAGAAACAGAAATTTTAAAAATAAATAAAATGTTATTTAAAGAATTTAATTTAGAAATTTAATTTAAAAATAAAAAATTTCAAAGGTAAAAGAGAAATAGAACTTTATAAAATATAAATCTTATATATAAATAGGCCACACAATTTTTTGTCGTACACTTTTAAGTATCTTATTGTCCACCAATATTGATCAAACTTATATAGTTTGAAACTTATATAGTTGAAAGTTATAGTTTTTTGCCTATAAAAACCGGTTAAAAAACCACCCGTTACGGATCATGTGGTTGAATTTCGACCACCGGACGCAATTCTAGTTTAATTTAATGGAATAAAAATTTAAAAAATCAAATTTATCGTTTTCTTTTCGGTTTTTCTTGTTTACACTCATTACAAAAATTCATGCGTCATTTCGAAGCGTCTTCTTTGAAAATATATTTATTCTGTTGCTCGCTAACATGTTCCACACGGACGACCAACATGATCGACAACATGTTCGCTGTGTAATAGCCACCTTAGAAGTTAAATTGTTCTCATCGCACAGAATATGAGACCCCTGCAACATATTTAGTGAAAACACCCGAATTTAATTTTTAAGAAAAAAATTTTTGTATGGAGTATTATGAGTCAAAGGTCCAAATCGTCGCATAGTTGTCGGCGGCAGTGTAAGGCTGGAAACTTTTTCAGTGGCGAGTTTTATCATTTTAAGCAGAGTAACGCAATCTGGCAGGTATTCGTAAGTCGCTTCATTGCACCAGATGTACTTCAAAATGCAAAAAAAATATAAAAAAACACCTTTACGTGTAAGGATGAATTTTTTATGGTTTAGTACATTCATTGAGAATGTACCGTTTCATCAGTCGCTAAAGCCAGCCAGCAGCGATGCCATTTTTGGGGTTTTTACGATATAACAAACAAAACGATATGACATACTGTGTTGTCATATCGTAAGTTTTTTACTATATGACAACACTAAGATAGTCATATACGGTGTTGCCATATCGCAATGTTGTCATATCGTAAAAATATTACGATATGACAACACAGTATGTCATATCGTTTTTTTTGTTATATCGTAAAAACCCCAAAAATGGCATCGCTGCCCGCCAGACTGTTTGAAAGGTGAACAATATACTTACGTATGAGTAAAATTAGCTTTTGTTCTGTAAAGCTCAAATTTTATGGAGCTTTAATAAAATTTTGATGAACCTGCTCATACAACTTGAACCCAAATATGATATTATTTCTTATAATGTGAAACAGTTTTCGAGATATCCGCGAAAAACTAATTTTATTGCAATTTTATTCAGTTATTGACAAATATCTCGAGAATGTCTCATGTGAACGACACAAATTTTACATTGTGCTAACGCTATTGATTTGCTCTTTCATTCTTTCTTTCAAGACATATTTTGTATTGATCGGACCAAAATCTATTGAGCTAGAGACGTTGAAATTGAAACATTTCCCGATATTTTCGGCTGAATTAATTTTTAAGCCTGTAGGTGAAAGAAAATTTTATGAAGAACAATTGAAGCTTAAAATTGACGAAAACTTAATTTGGGTCCGCTGAACACGAAAATGAAATTTATTCAGCTGCAAGTGTATTAGCGATGCAAAAGTATATCTTTAAATAAACTCGTTTTAAAATTGCTTAATGATATAGAAAAAAAATTTTTTTTTAATAAACAAAGACTTTTGTACCTAAAGTCGGCTAAACCGCTTAATTTTGTAAATGCGGCTGACGAAAATATGATGATTCCAGCCACTCCATCGGCGGCGGCTTGATGAATGAAAATAAGACCGGTGGCAGCCGCCAGCCGGCTGTTAGCCCCTCAAATTGGACCTCTGGTATGAGTAACGTGACGAGAAGTTTTTGTCAAAAGCGAGACAAGAACGGTAGAAAAGCGGGATTCTGAAGAAAATATGACCAAAAAAGCGCGATGTTAAAAAATATGTTATGGAAAGCGGGATGTTGTAAATACATTGATGATAATAAATGATTTTTTTAGATGCATGGAACTACACAGTTCCATATCGTAAGCTGAAATGCGAAATAATGTAACTATTAAAAAATTTAAAGTCACGTTTTCAATTATTAATTATTACATCGAAGCGCTTGTCCCTAAAAATTCTCAAACGGTTATCATAAAAATCAATCGCATTAAGGAGCAAAATGAAGAGACTTTATTCTTCAGTCACTTAACGTGTTATATTTAGCATTTTTTCACACCTATAAAATTAAAAACAGTGTAGTTATGTGATTTTGCATTTTAGATAACATTATGTTCTTAGGAAATTCATTGAGTTGTAGCCCTGCGGAAAATTAGGTGACAAATGATCAAAAAGTACTCGTCCTATGACATGAGAAAATGAGACTGGTACCAAAAATAAAGAGTAGTGAATGGTGAAAAAAGACATATTGGTGTAAATGGTCACATATTAACCATTTTCAGTCAATTTAGTTCGTACTCCGGCTAGTATTGTAGTGAACGGCACTGAACAAATTCGATGCACCTGGACTAAGGCCTATGACATAGTATCTATATAATATTAATTGTCTCACTTCAATGAAACTGCATGCCACTCAGGAACCTGTTCCGCAACTATATTCAGATATTAACTCCAGCTTAACTGGTATTTATAACATATATAAGTTCCCCTGTGGTCGAGTGGGTAGTGTACTTGCCTGTCATGCCGGAGGTTGTCGGTTCGAATCCTATCAAAGACACCGTTTAAATAAAAATACAATTTCTACTTGGATTTATAACAATAAAAAATAAGTTATTCGATAATTACAGCTGAGTTTTGGAATAATATTTATATATAATCTTAATATTCTACACCGATTAGGACTCCATAACTCTAAGTCTCCACCTAACTTGAAGTTAGGTGTAGACTGCAAATAAGGTAGTTCAGAGACAAGTTACAAGGTGCATTCAAAGTATCAATTAACCCCATCCTAGGCCATCCCCATGTACAAGTGGCTGGTCCGCTTCATAGGAAGTGTTAGAACTCGGACTGGTCCCTATCATCTGGGGATCGGTCACGTGACTTGTTTTGTGTCAGTTCCATTTACCGTATGGAGGTCTTAAAATTTAAGAAAGTACATTTTTAAATGTTTTTTAAAAATTCATAATATATATGAAACAAATATTTTATAAATTATGAAATTATAAAACATAAAGTCGTTAGGACCCGACGAAAATGAGAAAGTTGTAAGTCAGTGAGTGACAAAATCCCAAGTCATCTTTTAAAAAATTCAGTTTATAGTTAAAAGAATATTTTTGCTCTAAAGGTGCTCTGATTTTTCACATAAAGTCTTGCAACTTTGTTCTATTTTGTTGGTTCTTAAGCATTTTATGTATCATGTGTTCGCCACCAATTAGTTTCCATTTTGCGCTTTGAAGGATTTTTCTGGATTTTCGTTCCATCTTAATGGAGAAAAATTTTAATAGAAGTTATCAATGTTAGTCGAACTCTATGGCTTTTAAGTCTTTCAATTTAATTTTTGCAATAATCAATAATTTGCAGTACTACGTCTTTACTTGACTTGAGGGTGGTCCTCACACTGTGAAAGGTGTAACAAGAGCTCTGATCATGAGATCGTGGCTAATCTTGAAATATCATGGCGTTCAGTTCGACCCTTATACAGTCCAGAATTCGTCTTTGCCTTTAAGTATCTTTGGATTAGAAATTTTTAAGTATTGAGCTTTGAAGCAACGTCTAAAATAAAATAAATATATCAATCATTTCTAATCCGATAGTCAGTATAAAATTTCACGAAGATAGCAGAGGTGTGTTCTGATTTAGTACAGGAAAATGCTTACGAGCAAAGGAACAAAGTGACAAGTAGTGAACTTCGGGCGTGTACAACTTTTCAACGCTTGTTGTTTCTCTGTTCTCACACGATTGCACAAATTTTTCTTGTCCTTGCAGACCTTGTAAAGTTCTAAAAAATTGTCTTTGGTTAAACAAGTATGTTATATTGTTAGCGACATAGACTCATTTTAAAATAAAAGTGTCTAAATTTTTCAAAACCTTAGTCCAGTATTTCCAAGATATCGGATCCAAATAACAGCCGATTGTTACAATTGTTCCTTTTCCTTTTTTGTTACACAACATAATTTCCAATATTTATTTTCATTTGCTCTTAGGAATACAATTTAGAGTTGTAAAAAACCAACCGGCTGTAGTATGCAAGTAAGAAAATAAAAGACATGATTGTGAATCCAAACTGCTTATTAGGCTAAGGTTCGTAACGTTTAATTCAGAAAGAATTTGGCTGGATTAATATTCCGAGGAAAGAGGGAAAATTAACATCAAGTTAATTTGTCAACGTACACAGCAGAATTGTTCCCTTGTTCATTGGAATATTAATCAAGCCCGATTCTTTCTGAATTAAACGTTATCCTAATAATCAATTTGGATTCAAAAACATGATTGTTAAGTTAGTTCATGTTTTAACTTTGATATTATAACCTTCTTATTCATATGATTAAAAGTTTTAAATGAAGTCTATTTGCTGATCGTTAAGCATTGTCTATATGCATTTCATTGGCGCCTTACCAAATCGTTAGTAGACTTCAACCACAACTTGGAAAAGTTACAAACCCTTTACCTTATGTACAGACTTTCAAAGACCATTTGAGAATTTATAAATGATAATATTTTCGAAAATCACAAAAGAATAAAATAAGCGTAGTAGGCTTAGAAACTTATTCAAAATCCAGCAAATAATTTGTATTCCACATGAATCTATTTTATTTTTCTACACCTTTGTACAATTAGAAATCCATTGGATAACAATAAAAGTAATTATAAGGCAAAATGAAAAGTAAAATCCAAATCTTACCTTTAAGAAAATTATTACTTGATATTTTGTCATAATATTATTTTAAATGAAACCTATTTGCTGATAGTTATAGTGGTTGAGGTCTACTGACGATTTGGTAAGGCGCTAATGAAATGCATATAGACAAGACTGAACTATCAGCAAATAGACTTTATTTAAAATAAAATTATGACAATATGTCAAATAATAAATTTGTTAAATATTTTCAACTTAACAAAAAATTTATTTATTTTTAAACGTCAATAATTTCTAATAGTTAAGAACTCAAACTCAAAAAGGTCCCAACTAAATTTAATTGAAATTTAATAGGTAAATCCACTTTGTGTTAATAAGTTTTTATTGAACAAGATATTAGCTTTGAGTTTAGTGTTAACTGCAGCTTAATATTTTTATTGTTAATGGCCCTAAGTAGTTTAATTAAACATATAAATTTGTTACTAACCAATTTGTTCATTTTTTAAATCTATATAATGTTACTTTAAAACAAAACGGCTAAATGACCTGGTAGTCCAACTTTCGTTAATGCTAAAATGTATTATTTTTTTAAGGTCATAAAAACCCTTAACTTTATTTGATTAATACCACAATCTAATGAGTAGATTGTCTTTTTTTTTAAGTAAATATATAAAGTAGAATATACAAAATTGATGCACATGAGGAGGATGAAGATGAAATTATGTTAAATTAGTATCATCACAATCATGTAACAGTTTTGATAAACAAATGAAAAGTAGCCCCAACATTTAAACAAAGAAATAAAATGTCCATACCGAATTTCAAATACCCTCTAACTATTTAGTCCACACAAATACATATAAAAAATTTTTTATTCAGCACGTATTGCCCTTAAATACAAATAGTAAGATATATGTATATCATTTCAATTACAGAAGTTGGAACAGTTTTCCAGAAAGCATTATTTTTACTGCGAATCATTGAAATAAAAATTCAAACTTTAACAAACATTCTAGCTTAGAATTTTAAGGAATCTTACACAGAAAAAAATAGACAAGAATTATGTTCAATAACACCATGTTATTGAAAAAAATATGGGTTTCAATAAAATTTTTTATTGACTTAATAAAATATTCCGTTGTATGTATTTCTTTTCCATGCCGGTTATTTCTTTTCTGTAGACAGTATACTTTACGTCCGGGAAACCCAGGTTCGTATCCCAGCCATGTTAAGATTCTTTTTAATTTATATATTTTTTCTTCTTATATAGTTTTGTTATCAATATAGAGGAATTCTTTATCACAGGAAATTTTAAGAAAAAATTTTTGTTATCAAAAATGAGTTATTTTTTTTTGTGTAAAGCGACTATTAGACGGTCATACTTGGCATGACATACTTGGTATGTTGAGAGAGTACCAAGTATGACCGCCTAATAACCGCTTAAGTCAAAATTTATTATCACTGCCAGCTATTATAATATTTTGTAAGATTTTAAGACATTACCAGCTTTAGTGCTATATTACTCAATCACATGTGTTTGCGTTTATCCTTTGAAGGACGAATAACAAATTTTACAAATGAAACAATTTTTAAATCCTAAATAAACGTTAAGTTGCTTATACAAGATTATCCATTACAAACACTGCAACACACACAGAAAATAATAATATGCCATATACCGTAAAACAATCATCATAAAATCCCTCAATTTGCTTCCGAAACATTACCAAGAAGACTCATAAGGTTGTTTATGAAGATGTTGGGGCATAAAGTAAAAAAAGTGGCAGCAGCAATAGTCATGTTAAACGGAAAAGGGCTTAACAAGTCATCCATCATCATAAAGGTAGCAAAAATATAGAAATTATATTCTTGCATTTGGGGTTAAATACATAAAGCAACTTAAAGTTAATCAGTTGTTTAATACTGCATCCCCCTTTTCGTTACAAAGAATGAAACGCACAAACAGGTCATGTGTTGGGTTTATTAATGACCTCAAATATGGATGATAGTCTATACGTCTGTTTGTTGGGTTTCTGGATTTTAAAGATCTAATTTGTGGATTGAGAATATTTGCAGAAGGGGCCATTTAAACGTTTAAGTGTTTAACAAAAAGGTCATGGTTTTATTTCATAAAACTTACCAGACTTGTTTGCTTGTCGACCGAACCTTTATACCATATATATTTTTTTTGGGCACAAAGAACTTGTAAGTACCTTTTTTATTATTTACATGATGTATAAAAAGTCTATTGTTGTAACTTGATAAAGTTGACAAAAGTTGACATGTATGTCTGTGGAAATGCTAGTGTGTAAAAAATGAATGAGTGTTGATTTTTTCGAAAGCTAATATTCCTTTTTCTACAAGTTGACCGCAACAAAAGACATGTCACACCATGTTGCAACCATAAAGATACAAACAGGCAGGTGTAATCCCCAGAGAGGAAAAACAACAACTACAAGCCGCATATCAAAACGTGCTACAAAATACACAACAACAAATAAAAAGGCTTCATGTATATGTATGTAAGTGTTTAAAAATAACACAAAACAAATATAAATAAACATGCCCAAGTAAATTTATAACAATCTAAACAAATAATATGATAAGGAAAAGAACAACGATATCCAAAAGGCTTTCAAGGGTGTTAGCATCATCAACAGCTACAACAACATAAAATTAAACTTTCTAAGCTGTGCAAGTCTCTAAACTACTTGTAATCGTATTCAATATAAAGAAAATTGTCAGTAATTTTGAATTGTTTCTTTTAAGCAAGAACAAAATTTTGAGAGAACTTAACACAAAGTACTATCAATAGTTTTTTTCAACTAGTGTAAAAATATTTTTGAATATAAAAGAAATGTAAAGTACCATATTCGGCTACGCCAATCATATAAACGCTTTTATGGAGCTTTTTGTGCCTTTCTTAAAAAAACGGCCAAAAAGACCCATCCAACGCTACCAGATTTCCTAATCCGAGTAACGTGGATTTTGTCGTCGGCTGAGGTAACTTAGTCGCGTCCAGGGTCTACTTACGGATCCACAAACCTTAAGTAATAAGACCTTTGATTTTCCCTTTCTGGGGGCAAAATAAAATAAAATTTTTATTGAATATTCTTTTCTTCTATATCTAGTTGTTTAATTTAATACGAAGATAGCTATGATAACTTAAATATAATCGGGCGTCAGATAGATTCGGTTTATGGCAGGCACGGTTCGTACAGCTTGACGCGATAGGCTAGTAAACAATAGGTTCAGCTTCGGGGCTTTAGGCTGGTATATGGCGGGTTCGGGTCGTATATTTTCAAGCGGCTCGTTCGTAGAATAGTAAATCGGCAAATAGTGTTCGGGTTCGTACGCGCCTTAATATCGGAGTTTACAGGTTGGCAGCTTTACAGGATCGCAGGTGTACGGGTTCGGTGATAACAGTTTCGGAGATAAAAGGTTCGGAGATAACAGGTTCGGAGACAACCGGTTCGATGATCGCTGGTTCCACGATTTCAGAGACCACTATATTGCCGCTGAAAGGGAGTTTTTTGCCCCTTTCTGAGAAAGGTTCACAAAAAAAAACTCATACAACGAAGAGTTAGAAGTCTAAAATGTTCCACATAAATGTTTTTCGTTGTGTTTCACATGAAAGTGCTGAACCCATCGTATACCTTAAACCTATAGAGCTCACAATATTTCCTATTCCGGGTACTAATTGTGAATAACTACGAAATTAACCATTTTCTTCTTCACACTTAACACACAAGTTTTTAAAACCACCCAGGCAGAAAAAGACAATCAGCACGACGTTGTTAAGATGGTCTGAGGGTAAGACTAACATTAGTAAAACATCTTGTTTAAGGCCATTTCACATTGTCATACAAGCTTTAAGATTTTTATTAGATTTTGTAAGACGAAAATTAAATCTGACTGTCAAAAAATATTAAAGAAAAATTTCTCATTACAATTTGTTTCTACACTATCACATTCCAAATAAAACGTAACATAAATAATTTGCAATTAAGCAAATTTTTTCGCTCTTCCTTTCTTTATTTATGCCGGCAAACAAACACACAACTGTTTTTTTTATTCCTATGTTTGTTTGTGCAAAATACAACCCTGATAAAATGAAAAATTTGATTGTTTAGAAAATTTCCTAAAAATGACGAATACCATAATACTGTCAACGTTCTTTACGTATTATTTGACAAATCAAACAATTTGTTTTCACACTGTTAGATTTTTACTTAAGATTTGAGTTTTTGACAAGCATTAATACTAAATCTAATAGTCTGAAGGCCGCTTTAACAACATTTTAATATACTGATAACATTAAAATGATAATGCCGAATGACCGTCCTCCGACTATTGTTTTCAATGTTCCCACAACACTGAAATCTTAAATTTACAATGTACTCACAATGTTGTAAATACAAATTTACAGCATTTATTAAAAAAAGATATTGCTATTTCATTATGTGCAATTTTTTATATTTTAGTTTTATAATTGATTTTAAAATTGTCTTCTATTTATATTGTCCGACTTGAATGACTATGGATGTGAGCCTGTACACTACATGTTCACAAGCCAATGCATTTACCACTAAGCCACAGAGCCATATAAAATATCAACAGCACAAAGTAAATGTTAACTTAAAATTACTCTGAGAGCATTTGAGAGAGAGAGAGAGTTAAATTTATTTGTGAAGTAAAGTCAAACTTTTTGTTTTATAGTATTGTAGTGGAACATTATTATTCTGAATATGATATTTGGACAGTTAAATCATAATTTCGAATTTGCAATGTTGTGACGGTATTGGATTACTATCAACGCAGTATTTGGAAATTAAAGCCATACCCAGTAAAAAAATTGCTTCAAATAAAGCAGGTTTTTACTATGAGAGAATAAAATTAGTGCTTACAAACCTGCTGATATCGCTGCTGATTTTTGTATGGCGAGCTCCCGGCTTGGAGTACTACATTTTCAGTACAAAAAGAGCTTTTTGAAGTGCTGAAAATCATCAGCATTTTCCGCACTAAAGCTGTAAGTATATGGAACTTTCTCGCTTAAAAACCTGCATAGTTTCTTTCATATACATTCACTGTTCTGCAATAAGCTCTTCTTTTAAAGTGTGTTATTATGCGCTTTTTTGCCTTAATGCTTAAAAAAACATGACAGATTTTTACAGTACTGTGGTGTCACAAAACTTTTGGAATAGTAATTTGGTATTTGCAGTGTTGTGGTGGTACATATTTTTTGCATAAAGTTGCAATTTCTGCCTGGGCATATAATTTTATTCACAAGAAATTCATGATACGACATTAAAATTCATGTGAACTAAAAATTTTTTTCGAAAACTTTCACATGTGGAATTCATGATAACGCTGATTATATAAAGTCTTTTTCAAAGTCCTTTCATAACTAAACAATGAAAAGGTAGGCCATTCATATGTAGATCAGCGTCCGGCACATATAATATTCCATTTCGTTATTGCATGGGTTATTTTGCAACTCTCGCTCTTACAATGCACTGAAAGAAATTCATACCAATTCAAGTGTACACTGTGGACTAGAAATATGTTTTCATATCTAGAGCATTTTATTTGAAAATTTTCAAACTTCTAAGGAAATCATGCAAGAAATTACATACATATGTTTACTTTTAATTGGACAATTCACAGCGAACTTGCATATCCCGTATTTTGTATTTAAATACTACCTGATGCTTTGAACTGGTTCTATCTCATAACATTTATAATGCCTTTAAGTTTTCCCGAAAAGTTAATTTTAAAATCGGCACGTGTTAAATTTCGATGTCTTTTACATTTTTAGTTTTTTTTTTAATTTATTTTCTACATTTTAATTTAATTTATTTTATTTTAAACATCAAAATTTTGAAGAAAATTATAGAATATGAAATAAAAATTTTTTTAAAACACATGTTATTCATGTGTAAAATTTTATGAATTTTTTGTTTGAAAATTTTCAATAAAATTTTATGCATGTATAAAATAATATGAAATATGAAAAATAGGACAATTAGTAATAAAACATAAAAAATAAAAGAAAATAATACTTTAACGGCCCTTTTCACAATATACGATTAAAAGTTAACATTGGCTTTAACGGCAAGTTCGGCATACAAAACTTTCCGTTAAAGTCCACATTAACTCTTAATCATAGATTGTGAAAAGGGCCGTAAAAATTAATTTTCTTCAAATAACACATCATAATCATACACTTCACTAAACATTTCTTTGCGATATTGGCTGGATTTTTAGGCTTCCGTACATTAAAAAAACTAAAGGAACTTTATTGTTTTCGCTTAGCTGTCCGTCCGTCTGTCTGTCTGGCGGTCACAGGCTGTGTTTTCGAGAGCCGTAAGAGCTACGGACCTGAAATTTTCATTGAATATGTAAAACTTCGGCCGCTACAACAAATATATGACAGCTAAAAATTAAAGGGTGTTCTGCAGCGAGCAAAGAAACATGTTGAAATACTAGCGTAATATACAGACACTTATACATACTTATGGGTATGTGAGTTACAAAACTCGTTCATTACAAATATTAAAAAATCCAGATAACAATCGATTCTGATAGATCTTTTAGCGCTTTATGTGGTTCGTTCCACCCACCAGAGGTTTTCAAAACTGTCTCCTTGCATGTTCTGCAGCAAAACTCGCTGGTTCACTGTTTTAACCTTTTTGCTTTGCGATGCTGTGCTCTAGGAATGCTGTGCAAGTTTTCGTCTCGATAACGAAGTTGCGAAAAATTATTGAAACTTATTCTGTACTTGGACACAGACTCATTCCTCCCGATACGGTGTTCGGTAGGACTCAATGTTTTTTAAGTTACGATTATAAATCCAAGCAAATACTGGGATTTGTTTACTGAATTCTGTTCTGTACGGGAAGTTTGGGTTGGTTTACCTATATATGATTGGAAAACTGTTGTATCCTCTGTGGTGAAAGTAACCAGGGTAACTATATTTTCAATTCAAACATTCAAAGTGAATGATTGCACAAAAATACGGAAAGGAATATTGGCTACACAAGAAGAGATTAACTACCGGATCACTTCTTGAAACGATAAACACAATTTCATGATATTATTTCAGGATTACATCCCATCAATGTGGAGGTTAATCCAGAAAATCAAAGAGATGTTGGAATCCTTTCATACAAATACTTTGGGGAAAATTGGAGAGATAATAAGTACTAGCAATTTTATTTTTCGGTCTGGGACAATAATAATATTGGTCATGGCACGGAAGAAAACAACGAAGAGTGCACTATACACAGAAAACTCTAAATTTCATTTTCTCCAAAGAAATTTATTATTCAGGCTTAAGTTCGTTCAATTTAATTTTTAAAATTAAATCATTTTTTATTGAGAAATAATTTTTCAAAGCATGTGGCAGTTGAAAAGTACAAATACCAATTTCTTGACTTTTGTAAAGGTCGAACTGAACATCGATGTTTTCGGGATTAACCACAATCCCATTGTCAGAGCTCTCTATACTCTAGGCTACTCAGCCCCCAAAGTCAAGCGGTAAATATCTGGCATTAAACCAATTGCATTAAAGCTCTATGTTTCCTGGCTTTAAGCTTATTTTATGGTGGCTTAGAAAAAAAAAACGAAAAAACCACCAATGCTAAAAAATCGCCAAAACTAAAAATATTGTCAAAACCCAAAAAAAATAAATAAATAAAAAATGCCAAAATCGCCAAATCTATTACAAAAATGTCGTAGTCAAAGACGAAAATCGCTAAACACGATAAGAGCCAATGTTTGTGCCAATATTTGTACGAATCGGTGAAGTAGAAGAGTACTTGATAATATATATTTACTTAGTATAGGCTTCTAATCCTTTAATTGTAATAATAAGGGAACCTAAATAAAGTTTTCAACGCATCGGACGGCTTGAAATTAGTGAAAATATCATAACAAAATTTTATTACGTTCTATTTTGCAGCTGAAGCTAGTAAAAATGTACTAAAAAGATAAATAAAAATCTAATGTCTGCTACACATTACAATTTCATTTCGCTTTCAATTTTTCAATTATGCCAACAATAAAACTTATTCAAAATTTACAAACACCCTAAAAGAAACTTCCAGCCATTAAATAATAAACGGGTTTCTTATACAGGACACTTTTGCAAGACCAGGAAAAACAAAAAAAAATTAACAAAAAGTGGGCTGTACTTAGTGTTTACACTAAAGGTGACGTAATTATAGATGTACTGCTCTTTGCCTGAATACTCCCTCCGAGAAATTTGCAAGCGCCTTTCTCAATGGTTGTTCATTAAAAAAAAATGTACTTTAAGGGTAAAAACAACCAACGCTTGCAAAACAGGACCATAAATTTTGCCAATAATTGCAGACATGCGAATTTGTTGTTTCACAACAAAATTGCTGGCTGTTTGTTGCGGACAATGATGTTGGTAAAGGAATTAAAGGTATTAATATCCAGTTTTAAGTCGAACAAAACAGGAACAGACGTCAAATGGTTAAATTTCATGAAATTTGTTGAAACACCAAACGGGAGCCAAATGAGAAGACAACTCAACTGAAAATGTAAATGAAGTAATGAAGTAAAAAAGGTGGTAAAGAAGTTTATTGACTTAAATACAATTGTAAAACCGCATTTACATGTTGTGAACAATGTCTTACTGTCTGCATGTCTGACTGTCAGTATGACTAAATTCATGTGTGTATATGTACGAGTATATATATTTTTGTTTGTTAACTGGTTTAAAGTGGCATAAAGGGTGTTTATTGTCATGGTAAGAGTATGATACATATTCTTAAGACTGGCTGCTTGTTTTTTCCTTCTTTTCTTTTAACAAAAGGATTAAGGTTTTGGAAATAATCTTTAGAAAAACATATAAAAAAGACAAAAAGAAATTAGTATATTGCTAATGAAAAAGGGTGAAATGTGAGTTTCTTTGTTTTTCACAAGCGTTAATGGGCTTAATGATAAGATGTGTGTTTTTAAATATTCAAAAAGCCACAAATGTATCTTTAAGAAGAAAAAAATGAAAATTTTAAATTTGCATTTTGAAAAATTACACTTGAGAAAGATATTATGAATAAAAATATAAAGATTTTTTTAAATCATCACATTCACTTGTTTTAAGGATTTTTTTCAGATCAATATGGTCGAGAGAAAAGTTAGATTCAGTTTATAATATAATTAAATGAAATTTTGTTATGGCGCCATGTAATAATTGCTTTCGATACTTCGTTCTGAGCTTAATCGCTACTCAGATGAAATAAAACTTTCAATAAAAAAAATTATATTTTCAACAGTTTTGGTAACGGCATTACTATTATTCGGTCGGTTATACATTTTACCCTCCTAGCAGGGATGCCAGAATTCCTTCACCAATAATGGCTAAATGTAGACAAAAAATGGCTAAAAATTAGTCCAAAAATGGCTAAAGCCCTTATGACACTACATTTTTTCTTCATATTTCAAGTTTTGGAGAACAGTGCAAATAGAATATAATAGGAAATTTTACCAGGTGCAAAGAGTTCAGCTATATTAAGATAAATACCAAATTGTCAAAGCTTTTACTAATGTTATCGATAAAAAATGGGGGCCTGTCAAAAAAAATGTAAAAATGTTCAACTTAAAATTGACATTTCAAGCTTGAAACATTAAAGTGTTGCCAAGATAGCGGTTTATTCACGAATTTAGCGACTAAGCGCCTCTTTTTTCAACTTTTTTTTCTTTTGTCGTTTTATTATAAATAAAAAGTAGGCAGCACTAAAAAAAGACATTACAATTTGTTTACATTTTGTATAGTTGTTTCTTTTTATCATTTGCAATTTCTTTCTTTCAATTCTATAGCAAAGTTGTCGAATGTAAAAATCATGAGTATTAAGCAAAAATAAGAGAGTAATTCGTAATTTGGGTGCCTCTGTGGGTGAATGGTAGTGACTCTAGCCTGTCAGTCCAGAGGTCGTGGGTTCGATTCCCACCATAGACCTTGGGTGTTTTGCGCAGACAAGCTAATCGCTTCGAGGGTTGTGTTGTGTTAAAATACGATATATATTATATTTTACATCAAATTGAAAAAAAAATTTAATTAATAGAACCTTATGAATTGCCGAAGTTTTTTCTTTTTGTTAGCAAAATTTTTTGCAGCTATTTTTGCCAAGCTTAAAATATTTGTAGGGTATAGATTATTAATGCAAGTATTTGAGATAGTGACAACGCCCTGTTTCTGAATTGTATTTTTACCGCCTATCGATTGCCATTAGCTTTTATTCGATGGCCATTAGCTCTTATTGCGCTCACCGATTTTTGAAAATTTTTATAAAGCTTGTATAAGAAAGTTTCAATCCCCTTTTTTGAATTCTATTTTGCCTCCTATCGATTGCCATTAGATATTATAGCGACCAACAAAGATTTTTATTTTTATAAACGAAATACTTTTCGGTAATTATTTACCAATTTTTAAAAAGTTTGTTGTGTATAACTTCTGAATGTATGAACGAATATGAATGTAAGCAAAACAAAATACATTGTTTTCATCTCTGAAAAATTATTGAAGGTTTTACTAAAGTTTTTTTTCTTCTCATGTGTGCGAAAACAGTAACATATTGCACGGTTGTATTTTTTGGTAGTAAATAAATGTTCCTTTGTTGCGAGTTTAAAAAATCGGTAAAAAAAATTCATGTATGAAAAAATGGATAAAAAATTACTAGATTAAAATAAAAGTGGCTAAAAAATAGCTAATGGCTAAATTAACTTTTCTTCTGGCTAAACTAGATGAAAAATGGCTAAATTGGCATCACTGCCTCCTAGGCAGTTATGGGAATTGTTCTCCAATATATTTCTAGTCTGTATTTTAAATTTGAATGGGACCCCCTAAGGAATGGAATAGGCGGCAGAGCTGTGAAAGATTGCAATCAATTTAATTCCAATCACATGATTTCATGTTAATAATTGCTAGTTTTTGATTGCAATCAAAATCGTAAATATGATTTCATGATTTCAATCTGAAATTAAATTAGAATCAAAATCATCGTTCTCTTCAGCTCATACTCATTCTTTTAAAAATTAAGCTTACTCTGATAATTAAAAAAACTGCATGAAACAAACCTACGTTTTGCAACGTTTTTTATACTATTTTGTTGGACTTACACTACAGTAATGATTTCAGGAAAATTAATTGAAATCACATGATTTCAACAAAATTTGATTGTAATCAAATTGATTGCAATTAAATTGATTGCAATCAATGATTTTAAAAATGATTTCAAAATGATTGGTATCACAAAAAATTGCAATCTTGACATTATTTCAGTTTGAAATCTGAAATCATTTTGAAATCAAAGAATAAAATCAATTTGGTTGAAATCATTTTGAAATCAAAGCATGAAATCAATTTGGTTGAAATCATTTTGATTGCAATCAAAATTGATTGCAGTTTTTTACAGCTCTGATAGGCGGTAGGTGTGTTCAGAGAAATTGTTAAATAGAAAGAAAAAAAGCGGGCCATTCCTACAGTTTATCCCGCTAGGAGCATCGTAGGGCTCTGTGGCAGTCATGCACTTTTTTTAATTTTCCCTTTTTGCCCCCACTTTAAAATTATCAGCTGACGGTCTTTCCACCGCTATACAGCCAGCAACAGCATATATTCATTCATAGTTCCATACAAGCTATCATAAGGTAAATTTTTAGTTAGTAGGAATTGTCTGAAAAAAAATGTTTATGGTGTTTTGGAGGCTACCGCCCATTCCCTCAACGGAACCGCATCTGACTTCCACGAGGCTTTATGATACTACTCCCTGATGCGTCTAGTATTTCTCATTCGAGAAGAAATAATTGACTAAATTTGTCGCTGGCTCCTGAACTATTTTGTTCTTTATTAAAAAACAAATAATTTTTAGACCTTGCTCAGCCGTAATGTTACAAAAAAAATTTAATTATCATCAATAGAACCGAAGTTCTGACATATGAAAAATAGTTTCCTTCTTTTAACCTGTAACTCGAAAACTAGACTTATGACCATTTTGAAACTTATAGGCTTAATAGCGAACAAAAAATATAAAAAACTGAAAATGCATTTTTCTTTAAATTTAAAAACAAAAATTTATTTTAATTTAAAAAAAATCTTGAAAGAAAATATGTAAAGAAAAAAGTTACTTTTTAGTCCTTGCTCAGTCCTTAATATTATAAGAAATATTTTTTGAATTATATCCAGTAGAACCAAAGCTATCACGCATGAAAACTTTTTTGCTTCTTTTGTGTTTGCATATTTTAATCTGTAACTCGAAAGCTAGCTTTATGACCATTTTAAAACTTACAGTTTAATAGTAGATTTTGTACACGGGAAATAATTGAGCCGGGAATTTTTCTGAATCACGATAAATTTTATACTGGAATTTTCAGAAAATTCAATTAAATATTTTTCGATTTTACTTTTTGTTCCATTGCCGTTCGTTGTTTTTTTACACATGCAACAGTTGACCCCAGCGGTAGCGTGAAAATATTTTAGTAAAACCAACGATTGCGTCCAATGTTCCCTTTGCACGAAAAGGCCTACATATGAAGGTGGAAGTACTATTGTCTTTTCTGTGACATTTACGACAAGTCCGCAATGAAGCGGATGTTATAGAGGTTTCCCAGGCGATTCCTACTTCAAGCGTTATAAAATATTTATGTGATAAGGCCTTTTATATTTTTTTATTGTTTTGTCCAAAAACTAGAACAACAAAAATTATATCTCACATTGAAAAGGTAGTGGCACAAAGCGTTAAATAAAGACGTTATCTTGATAGCGTTCCTTTATTGCAATGTAGTGATTTCTGAAAAACAAAACAAAATTTTTAAATTACTGAAGAAAAATTGTTCTTTAATGCCTTCTTTATATGCAAAATAATATCAGAAACATATCTTAATATAAACCGAAGTTATGGCCATTAAAAGGCTAATATCGTTCAGATATAAGAACATTTGCACTTTGCCAAGTTTAATTTTTTCCAAATATAATTACGTTCCAATAAAGAAGTGATATGTGCCTGTACGGTCTACATTATAATACATATGCATAACTTAGGGTTGGTGCACAATCGAGAGCATTTAAGGGATACAATTTTTTCAATTTTATTTGTATTCCCATAAATTTTACTTTGATGATGTGATTTAGACAATTTAAAAAAGATCTAAAACATTACTTCAAATTTACGATCATATATTGTCTAAATTTGTGTTGAAAATTTCTCCTTGTCTAAAATTACATCGATTTTGAAGTTATTATATTAAAGAAAAAACTTTTCAAATTAAACATGTTTAGTCCAAGTAGAAAAAATGTAACATAAAGAATAATACGGCTATGGCTGAATAGTATATACTTCAGACTATCAGTCAGGAGGTCGCGGTTCAAACCTGCACGCAGCCAATCGCTTTTTTAGTAAAAACATTTTGTTGAAAAATAATGCGTGTGTAATTTTAGGTCGATAATAATCTGTAAAGTATTGCCGACTATTATCGACGTAATTTTCAACAAAATTGTTTTATATCTTATTAAAAAACAAATGGTATTTATATCTTTATATCTTATTAAAAAACAAATGGTATTATTTGTCTTGAGCTCGTTTGATTAATATCAATCATTTTCAAAAATTCAAAGCCTACTATGCTAATTTTTGAAAATCATTTATTTGTAAATTCTCAAATAGTTTTTTAAACTGTGTGCATAAGATAAGAGGTTTGCAACTGTTCAAAAATATGGTTGAAGTCTACTGACGATTTGGTAAAGCACCAATGAAATGCACATATTAGACAGTGATTAACCATCTGCAAATAAATTTCATTTAAAATTAAATTATGACAATATCTGTGTCAAATAATAAATTTCTTAACGTTATATCATTTAAATAATTAATTGGGCTTGCACCTGTAATGGCTTTTTTAAATACAATTACAGAATTTTGTGCTTTAAAAAAAGACATCGAAATATTTTCAATTGAATATATCAACAAACAATTTGTTGACTAAAATTCTTTTTTTAACCTTTTTTGCTAGATTTTAAAATTATTACAATTAAAAGTATTGTTATGTTAACAATGTGAATTGTGAAATATCCCCACGGGGAAATTTTCCCACGGTGAAATTGCACAATATTTGATTATCATAACTGTTATATCAGCAATATTTTTTTATACATATCCACAATTCCCGAGGCCGGAATAGAGCTGGCGGCATCTGGACTAACAAACTAGCGCTTTTGCCTCTCAGCTATAGAGCAATTCGTTATTATATTTACACTGAAAGGAAAATCTTCGTGGAAGCTATGAATTTTTTTACTGGATCAATGAATTTCGCCATTAATAACGAGCTAACGTAATATTTAATTTTATTAATGAAGAATGTTTATAAATTTTCCTATAAAACACTTCATTGATTTCGTGAAACTGTTTCATTCAAAATATGAAATAATTTCATAGTAGTTACATATAAAACTAAGTCATTGCACAGAAAAAATAAGTTTCGTTTTTGATAGCAAAAATCCCGGTATTGTAATATTTTTTGTCAAATTTTCTCTGATAAGGAATTCCGCTATATTGATAAAAAAAATTATTATAAAAGAAAAAAGTATAAACTAAAAAAATTTACATGGCTGGGATACGAACCCGCGCTTCCCGGACGTAAAGCACACTCTCTACAACTGAGCCATATCCCTTTTATTCTTTTATGAGATAAAACATGTTTTAAGCACTTATGTATGAAAGGAAAAGAAATAACCGGCATGGGAAAGAAACACATACAACGAAATATTGTATTAAGATAATGACAAATATTATTGAAATTCATATTTTTTTTCAATAATAATTCTTGTTTATTTTTTTCTGTGTGATTGCAACTTTTGTAAAGGCATTTATCTAAGAACATGAACTGAAACTGTATATCAACATTTTATTGATTATTTTACCTCGATTACGATTCAATGCTATAACGTTGACAACCGCTCACAGTATCGAACACGGACTCTTCATTTTCATCATCAGATTTTTAGACAACGCCTTAACTACTTCAGCCAACAGCACTATAAAAACGGCAAGCATTCAACGCTTTTAAAGTATTTTCTATAAAAAATATGTTTACTGTGAAAACTGTTCCATTATATGTAAGAACAACTGATTAAATGGTTTTTTTGCATGATAATTCATGTATTATAATATGTTTTTGCAATAAATACTCAAGTCGGACGGATAAACAGTTTATCTTTATTAAAACTTTACTTTAACCTAAAGTGAGCGATAGTTTAAAGGCGAGTTCACCCTTCCTGATAGGTTAAAGTGAAGTTGTATGTAATAAAGGTGGACTGTTTATCCGTCGCAAATTTTACCTTTAACTTACACCAAGTTAAATTCATAATATCAACGAAATTATTATCATAAATGCAATGAAAGCTAAAAAAATTAACAAATGCAGAAAGAGAGCGATTTCATTCAGCAATTAAAAATTATAATTCTATTAATGTAACATTTCATTCATATGACGAAGAAATATCAATAAAGCCGCTTCATTAACTGAATGAATGATTTTTCTCTTAGTGTAAGAATTGGATAACGTAATTGTGTAAAATTTATGAAAAAAGTTTTAGACATAAACGCTTCTATTCTCTATTTTATTGAATACAAACATTAACAGTTTATATCATACATATTTGTTTCAAAGTTTGTTTAATTTGTTGCCTTAAAATATTTGTTGCTTTAATTTCTGCAAAGAAAATTCTTTGAAAGAATGCCGCCAACAAAGGATTGGAATTTTCTAAATCATAACAAATTCTTTTATTAAAGCGGCGTTTTACTTTTACTTTTTCCAAATTATTTTAGTTTTATATCTTCGGTGATACTTTATGCAGGCTGCTACTGTTTGTTGGCCAAATTACGTTTTTAGTCAAAAAGTAGCGGTTCTTAAAAATATTTGTGGCCTTTAAGAAATGAGCCAAAACAAAAAGAAACAAAACGCAGAAGGGTCATTGTCAAATCATTACGACAATGATGATAATGGCGATGACGAAGATGAGGATAAAAGTGGTTGTTGGTGGTGTCTGTTTTTTAGTTCGTTTGTTTTTATTGTGATGATTAGGCCAAAAACGCTTAAACAGGCAGCTGTCTTTCTTGCAAACATTTTGATGTTTTGATGGATTTCTCCCAAAAGAACATCATCAACTTGAAATGCATGTGCCGCCAGGTTAAAAAGAACAAACTATTTATTTTAAATTAAAAAAAAATTAAATATTTGAAATTCCTTTCTTGCGAATGAATCACATTTAAGAATGTTTTTTCTACTCCAGTTTAATTTTAATTTTTTTTATACCTATTTGGTATTGGTAATAAAAACTAATTTTTCCAAATGATTAAGCCAAATATTTCAAGGTTAATACTTGCAGACACACATCGTTTTTATGATATTCGTGATGATCAGTTAAAAGAAAAGAAATACAGTTATAAAGACTTCGTTCATTATATCTGTTTATATAACGAATTTTGTTCTAAATTTGCATATTTAATATAAAAAAAGAAAGTTTTTTGCGCAATAAAAAAAAATCTTCAAAATTGGTAGCTTGGCTTATTAGATAAATTACATGTTTAACACAGAGAGAAACGTTTCAAAACTAAAATGTGCGATCGTGTTGGGTATAATACAGTAAACGAATTATGATCATTTAGCGTGCTCTATAGACATTAGCAGGAATGAAATCTAAGTTGGTATTGTACGAATTATGTGAACCCGTTACTTGTGGTAAAATAAAATTTGAATGTATCAGAGCCTGATTCTTCCTTCGTTAGCATAGATTCCTGACTCGAATATTTTTTTTAACTTCATGTACCCACTTTATTTTTCTTCTTGTGAGATCTTTAATATCCCAGCAAAAAACTTTTGTCATTTTTGTAATCGGTAGTACTTTATTAATGGGCTATAAGATAATAAGTGGTACTTATTTATCTTATTACTATACTTAAAATTGGAACTACTACTTAGTTTTGAATAAAATTGGTATGTATTTTATCATTTGTTGATATCTATTAATAAAATAAGTGGACAACCGCTTTTTGAGTCGAAATGTTTTTGTATATGATAACTAACTTTTGCCTCTTAAACTTATAAGTGAACAATAGCTGAGTGGGTAAGGTTGTTGTCTTCATATCTGAACGAGAGCAGGTTCGTATACCAGATTGGTCAAAAAATAAAATAAAATAAGTTTAAAAAATATAGAAATAGAACATAATGCATATAAATTTTGTTTATATCTAATTTGTTTATTTGACTACTTATTTTTTAGCTTCGAGTAAGCCAAATAACTAGTTAATTGCTGTGACAATGTAAATACATTCGTAGGGGTACCCGTAGTTATCGAGTCAAATAGTAAGATGTTACGACTTAAATCCTTATATATTTTTTACCTACTAGTAAGCAAAGGCCAATAAGTCTACAATACTAAATAAACTAACAATTTAAAAATTTATAATTAAAAGAATAAATTCAAAAATATTCAACAAGAGCTTATATTTGTACCCTCTCCGATTTTAATAAAATTCAACATTATTTGTGAAGCGGACTACCAAAAATTTTTTTTCCGAAATTCCTTGATATTTCTCATAACTATGCTTCTAGTAGATATTAATATGTATGGAATATTTTTTTTATGATGTTTATTTGTCGAGCTATGTACACTGAAATGAAAAAACAATTCATACCTACTTAAATTAATCCCAAGCGGTGTCAAAAGTACGGTAATCCGAGTTTTTCTGAGATCAAGTAAGATTGATTAAGTCGGAATATTCAATGCAAAGTGCTTAATTCTAGCCTGATTAGCCTTTATTCTTGTAAAAAATCTTGTTTTAAGTACGAATATGTCTATGAACTTTGTACACAGTTGTACTCGTACGGTGTCAGTGTTTGTTTACTTGATTATAGCCACATATCACGGTTGTGCTCTTGTTGTTGTTTCCGTGCGGAAAATTTGGTGACAAATGATCCAAAAGTACACGTCCTATGACTTGAGAAAATGAGACTGGTACCAAAAATAAGGAGTAGTGAATGGTGAAAAAAGACATATTGTGTAAATGGTCACATATTAACCATTTTCAGTCAATTTAGTTGGTACTCCGGCTAGTATATTAGTAAACGGCACTGAACTAATTCGATGCACCTGGATCAAAGGCCTATTACATAGTATCTATATAATATTAATTGTCTCCCTTCAATGAGACTGCCATTCCACTCAGGAACCTGTTCCGTAACTATATTCAGATATTAACTCCAGCTTAACTGGTATTTATAACATTGAAATATAAGTTCCCCAGTGGTGGAGTGAGTAGTATACTAGCCTGTCATGCCGGAGGTTGTCGGTTCGAATCCTATCAAAGACACCGCTGAAACATAAAATACAATTTCTACTTGTAACAATAAGAAAATAAATTAATCGATAATTACAGTTGAATTTTGGAATAATATTTATATATAATCTATATTATTCTACACCGATTAGGACTCCGTAAGATAGTTCAGTGACAAGTTACAAGGTGCATACAAAGTATCAATTAACCCCATCCTAGGCCATCCCCATGTAAAAGTAGCTGGTCGCAGGTCCGCTTCATAGGAAGTGTTAGAACTCGGGCTGGTCCCTATCACCTGGGGATCGGTCACGTGAGTTGTTTTGTGTCGGTTCCATTTACCGTAAGGTTATTTCTAGGGATGTAACGATACGCCGTTTTGCCGATCCGATACCGATACCGATATTTAAAAATAAATATCGCCGATACCGATTCCGATACCGATACGAATATTAAAATTGAGTTCAAGTTTAGATTAACAAAACTCAAGTGCAATTGTTTTATTATACAAAATTACATTATAAGAGAGAACATTTAAAATTGATAAAACATGGGAAGTAACTTTGCTTCTAAAAAATCTATATTAAAAATATGCAGATAATTAGTAGAAAAGCAAGAAAAAATGTTTAATTCCTTTATAATTTTAAAAAATATTCGCATGCTTTTAAAAAAATCGATTTTTTTAAAGGACATTTACCAACTAATATTCTTCTAAATAACTTAATAGCTTAATTATTAAAAGACTTCTAATTTTATATTTATTCACTTAAATTTACATGAAAGTACAGTTCTGAGTTTAAATTCGCATGAAAACAATTTGAAAATGGGTTATTTTTTATCCCTTTTCCTTGAGAAAAAATCATTATAGAATACCAAAAAAGAAATTTGTCCTAGCATCGCTTCCAATTCGGTGATTGGTAATCGAAAAGCAGAACTTCTTGCAATGGCAAGGATATGTAAAACTAATTAGAAATTATCCAAATTTTGAATTCATGGTAAAATTAACAAAAAATAAATAATTTTTTTACAAAATAACAGCATAAAATATTATTAATTTTTAAAATTGATATTAATAAGATTTAAAAAATAACGAAGTGAATTTAATTCATGGTAAAATCGAACAAAAATAAATTATTTGTTAAAAAAAAACTCTGAAAAATTTTTTAAAAGTATCGTCGTATCGACAGTAAAATATCGCCGATACCGATGTATCGGAAAATCTGAAGTATCGCCGATATATCGGTATCGGTATCGGTATTCGTTACATCCCTAGTTATTTCATTGCTCGAGCATAGCCGACAAGTAGCTGACAAACGTCGTATTACATGTAGATTCAAGCCCGCAGTGTACTTCAATTAATCCGCCGCGTACTTGGCAATCCTAACTTCGTACTTTATAATCAATCCCGCCAAGTACTTGAATCAAGCCCGAATCAGGCTAACTTTTACTTGTTTAATCCTGGAACAGAACAGACTTGAGAATTAAAATTTTTACTACATATATAAATTTAATACATTTACTTACTTATTTTAATTTAAAATTTATTTATTTTTGTTCAATAACTGATTTCAAAAAGTTATGTCTTATTTGAAAGATAAGAATCATATCTTTCAAACTTGATAGGAACCATAGAAATTCTTTTGAAAATAAAGCAGTTATGGCTGTTTAAATTGCAAACTTTAAGAAACCCGCTTTTCACTACATTTACCGTTATAAAATCACTTTACGAAGTGACTTAGAAAAACCGCAGATATTATTTCCACTTCAAAAAGGCAATAATGTCCATGGGAATGTCGAATTGTGGCTTCGCAGAGTAAAATTTTTCTGCTTAGTCAAAAATCTGAACGCTGCAGTGCCAGTATTCGACATATCCAGGGACGAAAACAATTAATGCCATCCAAAGGCCGGCTATGCAGACAATATTCATTCTGCAAAACTATTTGCATGAACTTTATTTCCATTTTGTTATGATCATTATTTCCTTTTCAACGTAGAATAACGTACATGGACGCTATATAATCGGGTTCCTTATGGGTACGGGAGTCGATTTAACAATGCCACCACCCTGGCCTTTCGTCTGTCCGAATACAAAATATTGGGCACCAAGACACCAACACATAGTTTGTAGTTCCTGTTCGGAACAAATCAACAAAATAGCATAAAAAGCTTCAATATTCGCAAATGCAACTATTTTCTTCCTGCTATTTTTCTATGAAGTGCAAAAAAGCCAAAAATCTCGACAAAATTGAAATTGTTCAAAAAATCCTCAAAACCACATAATTGAATATTTTTAAAGCTATGAATTAACTGGGAATATATCAGTGAAATGAAGAAAATTTTTAAGAAATTGCGGAAAAATCACATTAAAGTAAACTTAAAATGGTAAAAGAAAAAATTTTCATGTGTGGAAAATTTTCAAAATTTTCGATGACAAAACAAAATTTTCTCTTTTTTGTCGAAATATTCATATTACAATTTAAAAAGAAAGAAAATAGAAACCACTCCCTAAATATACGACTAACTGTAAAATATGCAAAAACATGCTGTAAAAGGTAAAATATGCAAAAATATACAAATCGGTGCCAAAATGCTTGAAAAGTTCTAAGGCGTATAAATATCTTATTTGTGCCTACATACACCGCACAGGACAAAACATGCATTTGCATATTTTCGGTTTCCCAGGTAGTTAGCAATGATAATTTATACTAGAATAGAGAAATAACAAGAAGCTTAACATAAGAAATAAAGCAAAATATGAATATCAATAACTATCAAACAAAATACAGGTCTAAGAGTGGCGCTATAATTTGATTTAAGGTAAATGATTTGATTTAAGGTAAAAGAGCTCTGACGAAAATAGCGGGAGCTATCGAAACATATTAGTTCAAAATTAAATATTTTTTTGAAAAGAGCAGATGATTTCCCATAAGTATCACAAATTTTAATTATTTTTTTCTATTTCGAAAGAGTAATTTAAAAAAAACCAAAAATTTCAAAAACGGCAACACTTTCGCGTCCAATAACTCGACAAATAATCATCATCCAACAAAATAACATTTTGCATACACATACATACCTGCTAGAACTATAGTTATGCCAAATATCAAGGATTTTCGGCAAAAAAAAATGTTGGGCTGTACGCTTCAAAAATAGTGACCCATATATAATACTTTTGGATGAAAAGGTAAATAAGTTTACAATAATCAAATCAACACAGCAGATTTAACTCATATATAGTCTGACGGTTTTCTTTTAAGTATCAACAATTGTCATTAGCAGGCTTATAGATTAGCTAAACCACAACAAATAAATATATTTTTGGAACATAAATTCTTGAGAATATCTCGAATAAATTAATATATATGTGACGCGCAAAATAGAAAGGGACCTAAGGGTAAAAACCGGGTTTGTTCAGGAGAGCCATTTTAAAGTTTTAAATACGTGTATCTTTGGTATACCATCACTGAGCGTGTTGGTATTGGTATCATTTGAAAGCGACACATCTCATGACGTCAGGAACGTGTTGGGGTCAACCTTGAAAACGCGCGTAGGTCGTCTCTACCTCTTGTTTTGTGTAGTTGGTTTTTACTGTTTTCTACCTAGTGCGCTGTTTCCATGAGTTTGATATCAATTTTGCTCGCGTTTTTTCGAATCCAGGTTTATTTTCTGAAATTATTAATTGTGAATTATATTAAATACTCATTTATAATTCTTTTAAATCGTGAATATCACTCTGTTAGTACGAAAATTTTTTCACATAACCTTATTATGTTATTCGCGAAAATAATTTAAAACTAATAACATTCTTACTGACTGTTTTAGGATGAAATGGTGGACGAATTCGAAGAAGTAGATTGACTTTATCGCTTCCCTGATGACGAGGGTGATGACGATCACTTCTCAGAATTATCGGATAGTGACTCTGAAGATGATACCGATAATATGTACCTTGATAAATCTGATCTTGATTTACGCAAAGAAAGGTAGTTGCTCGACTGTATGGTTCAAAAATACTTCCGTGTTGTTCAAATCAATGCAATGAAGTGATCCCTAAGAAGATGGCTGTGGATTTTCGTACGTCTTTCATGAATTTAGATAAAGATTTAATTATTCTCGCACATCTGGCAGCTCACCGTGACGATGCAATGCTCAGGTGTTTATCCACGCGAACATGGCATGACGAATAAAATTAATCGTACAGATGCTTTAACTACTTTGGAAAAAAAGAAATTGGTTCATTTTTCTGCCGTTTTGCTGAAACTGTTGCTATCACTTTACCTGGACGTCAACCAAATCATCGTGATTATCGTTTATTGAAACTTCCAACTACTGAAAGTAAGACTTCTGTTTACACTAGATACACCAACAGCGTCGAACCGGGTGGTAAAATCGTAAAACTTCGCACTTTCCAAACGCTGTGGAAGAAATATTGTCCCTACATCGTCACTATGAAGCCGGCATACGATTTGTGCGAATTGTGTCGAAATCTTGCAAGAGATGCTGTTAATACAGTAAACGTTACTGAAGTTGTTGTCAAAATGTTCAACACATCTTCTGTATTGACGAAAGCGATTCCATTGGAAAAGGTCCGAATTCAGTAATATCAATGCTTGATTACTACCTACGAGAAGTGCAGTCAACTAAAAAATTTGTGATATTCGCTGATAACTGTGTTTCACAAAATAAAAACAATGCGATTATGCGATATTTACAACACCTTGTCGATACTTCCAGATGTGAGTCAGTTGATTTGAACTTTTTGTTAAGCGGACATACAAAGTTTTCACCTGATCGTTTATTCGGAGTTTTCAAATCAAAATATGCCCAAACTAATGTCGACTGCTTCATGGATGGATGTAGTTGATTGTGTTAGAAAATCATCTCGTAATGGATTTAATGTTCCTGTACCTATTCGACTTCCAAACTCAAGTTAGCCTGTTGTTGAGTGGAGAAAATGGGACGAATACTTGTCCACTAAATATAAAACTTTAATTGGAATATCGAAGTATCATCACTTTGTATTTATTGATCAGTCACCAGTGCAATGTAAACTGTTTGCGAATTCAGCCATCATAAATGAAAACATGCATCTGAGTAACAATACCAGTTTCGATGACAAACCAATTATAATTCCGTCACCAGGGTTATCGATGAAGCGTCAATGGTACTTGTATAAAAAGATCCGGCGTTTATGTTTTGACGATTAAAAAAAAAGATTCGGTTGTTCCTCTTCCTTTGGTCTCTGGAAATGGAAACGAAGAGGAAGATTCGGTGGAAGTGGACAATCCTCAAGAAGTGGAGGCAGCAGACGTTAAGAAGAAATCGAAAGAAATAAAGGACCGGTACCGTCAAGTTCTAAGGAACCAATTCGCAAGAACCGTCGATTAAAATGATTTTTCTATTTTTTTAAATTGTTCATAAGGAAAATAATAAATAAATAAATGAAAAAAAAAATAAATTTTACCGTTAGGTCCCTTTCTATTTGCTCTTAGAATCGTCAACTTCAATTTCATAAAACGCGCATATCTCTGGGATGGAACACTTTTGAAGCATGGGATCGGTCTCATTCGATGCTCAGATGTTGTCCATATCAAAAAAAAAGTGAAAATTTATTTTTTTACCCTTAGGTCCCTTTCTCTATGCGCTGTCACATATTCTTTTTCTTTTAATATATGCCAAACTTTTTAGAAAAACTTCCCAAGCAACATTTTGTTTTATCCAAGCTTCCCAAGAACATTTTTTTCTTCGTCAGTGGAATAAAAGTCAGATTTCTAAATATGTAAATTTGATTTCTGTGTGAGCTTACTTTTGTGAAAATGGATAACTAATAATAATGGCACACTATAGCCCTAGTTTTATAATCAAAGTTGTGTTGAATAAAATAGCTTATTGCATTTAAAGTAGGGTGCATACTCTTTTGAAGAAAACTGCGTGTTTATTTGATTTAATTTAATAATTCTAATTCATTCCAATTTACATGTCTAAGTTCTCAAGATCAAATATGTGTATGTATAAAATTATGAATTTTTTAAAAGGAATATTTTATAATATTTTTTTTCCTTTTTTTTTGTGCTAAACAGTAGCATCATTTTACAAATTAATACCATCAGAATTAAATCCGTTTTTGCTCTTTTTATGTCATAATTACCTGTCTGTCCTTAAAAGGATTGCATGTGTCGATGCATTTTGCTAGTCTTGTTATTATAAAGATTGAATTTAATTAGCTATTTTTTTATATTTATACTTTGGTTTATACTCAATAAAAGCAAGCAAATGAAATGTGAAAGAACTATTATTAATATTTAAAGTAAACTATTTTAAGTCAATCAACAATTTAGTAGCAAGTTAACAAAACGAACATCAGTAGGTTATTAGTAATAACTTATTACGAAAGAGAATTTTACTTTTTTTCTTAATAAAATGTCTGGAGTAAATTTTATTTTGAGCTTAACCAGAAGATGTTTGCATGCATCCTAGATCACATGAGTCTATTATATTAATTTGATGTTAATTGATAATCATGAAGAACTAGCACAATAACTTATATTATTTCCATTTAATATTTATCAGCATGCTACGTATACTAAGCTATTACTGAATGTTTTTAATTAACCCTTATGTGAGTAACAAAAAAAACACCTTAACAGAGTGACAAGGGTACACGGGTGGATATAAACAAAAATTTGAGCTATTTACTTTTTTTGTAATTTTTTCCCCAGAAAATCGCTAACGCTCTAAATTATTTTTTTAAAACTACACTACGAACGGTAGCCTGGTATCCTGTCACTGTTAAGGATGAAAAATATAAATTAATCTATTACGCCAATCCATAGAAACCTGAATAAAGCAAGACAAATTTATTAATAAAATCAATAGACATTTAGGAGTTCTCAAGTAGGTTTAGCTTCCTAGACCAATAACTTTTGCAGCGAGCTCACATTTGAAATAAAATTGGTACGCGGGTACCCTGTCACTCACATAAGGGTTAATTATACATTAATTCAAATAAGAAGTATAGAAATTTAAATGGTCATCAGCTGTGTCAGATATCTTGATATATCACTTTATATAAAAAATCTTTGGAGTAAATATAAATTTTATAATTTTTTTTTTGTATTTCTTCTATGTGCAAGAACGGATCCAACTTCTGCTTTTGTAGGGAAAGATTTTATATGATACATACGATTTTACATACGATATTTTAGCAACAAAAATAAATATATATAGCTAACAGATATTTTTCTCATTTTGGATATTTTTTGCTGTTATATTTATTGTATCTTCAATAGAATTGAACTAACAATAAGTAATCAAATCTTAGCTCTAAAATTTAATTTTTAAGTCCAGCCAATGCCAGAGAAAAATATTTGTTTCTGCGGTTTGTTCTTTGGCTGTCTATGTCTCTCGTGTTTGGCTGAGAGCAAGAGTGTTCCTCCTTCTCAGCCCAGTGTGGCCTCTAAAGTTAATGATGTTTCGGTATAGGGGATTTTGGTACAACTAAAGTTTTTTTATGTATCTTGTCTAAAAAACAAAGTTTTAACCAGCGGCACATCGAAATCTTCATGAATTTGTTTTTTTTTTACATACCATGGGGCTGCTGTAATCGTACGGAGTATTCTATTTTGTCGCCTTTGAATTTTCTCTATATTTAATGCCGAGGCAGTGCCTCATAACTGGATACCGTAGGAACATATTGGTTTTATAATGGAGTTGTATAAAAAAGTTTACAATTCAGGCTTAGTGTACACAAAAAAACTAAATTTCATTTTCTGTAAAGGAATTCAATGAAATAGTAAATATTTTGTCTAGGCACGGACCAACAAACAAATTTGTAAATATATACCTGTAGACAAAAACACCTCAAAAATTTCATTGAAAAAAACGTGATTTTTAGTGAACAAATTGTTTAAATCATAAAAGAGTTTGTCTAAAAATATTTACACTTTTTAAATAAAACAATTTACTAAATCAGACAAAAAGATTTACTGGACTTTCTGAAAAATATCAAACAATATTTTTGTCTGAGTTTATAAAACATTTAGTCTAAAAATAATACCAAATATTAGACGAAATAGTTTACTTAAGCAAACAAAAATATTTACTGGATTTTTTATAATACAATATATCAAAAAGTTTTGTCTGGGTCATCATCCATTAAGCATTTATGAAACTTCATTTTGTTAAATGTGTTCAAGTTTGAATGTTTATCTTAAGACTCTAAAAAAATGAATGAGAATTAATGCAACTACATTAACGAATTCATTCACTCAAAAATCTTCAGTAAACAAACTTTGTACAATCTCATTCCTTTTGCTATCATTGTTGTTGCTGTTATATGTGTGTATGTCGTCATCGGGGTTGTTTTTTACGACACAGTTATTTTTGGTGTTTGCGTCCTAAATAAGAGTCAAACAAACCATTCATTTATTATGTAAAGAACAATTACCGAAAATTAAACATATTTTTACACAAACTTTTGTTTGAAAATTTTTTGATGATAATTTTTTCTGTGAAGAAGAGTTCCTTCCAATGAGCCAATTCATTTGAGCTGCTTTTAATTTCAATTGGGTCACCTTTGCATTTATGTGGGACTTCCATGTTAGACGAGGATCAAAATGAACACCGATATATTTTACTTCAGTGTGTTGAGGTATAGTTCTCTGCACAATCTTGCCCAAAAACTTGGGCAAAATAAAACATTCAAAAAATCCCAGCATTGAGAATATCGATGATATTCCACGCTGGGAAGACCGAAATAGAAAAAGCTTAAAATAGTTGAACATGCTAAGAGAAGACAGTTAGTGATGGCGACAGTCTGTTAATTGAGCTTACTAATATTAGTGGGATTTTTGCTACAGTGTTGTTGCCACTGTCAGCGGTAGTGTGGGTAACGGACTCTGATGAGTAAACTTGGTAGTCACGAAACAGCTGTCAGTTGAACCTTCCGTACATTCAAATTTTTCTTTGAATGTTTAATATTTACATGCTTTAGAATTTCTTTCTTAAATAAAAATTAATTTCATCGAAAGATAAAATAAAAAATGAACTTAAGCCAAATTAATTAAATAACTTTGGATAAAAAACCATACAGTTCGACTAAAAAATGCATAACTCAATTATCATATATTGTCTAAATTTGTATTGAAAATTTCTCCTTGTCTAAAATTACATCGATTTTGTAGTTATTTTATTAAAGAAAAAACCTTTGAAATTAAACATATTTAGTCCAACTGGAAAAATGTAACATAAAAAGTTACATAAAACGCAATTTTTAGTAAAAACATTTTGTTGAAAAATAGTGCGTGTGTAATTTTAGGTCGATAATAATCTGTAAAGTGTTGCCGACTATTATCGACGCAATTTTCAACAAAAGTTTTTTAGAGTGTAGCTTTTCAAATAGTTTTGATATGAAAGGCAATAGGCTTTTGGGCCTATAGGGCTCCACCGGGATAGCATTTGAGGCGGAAAATACCGTTAAAAATAAATAGAATTATAGGGTAGCTCTAAGAGCATTTTATTGCTTATTTTATCAACGCCTGGAGCTTTTTTCGAATTTAAGCCCGTATATCACACGTATTTGGAGTAAATACTTTCTGTAAGTGATTTACAAACAAAGTACCATTTTCAGCGTCAGCTCTTGCCCAGTCTCCATTCGAACCTCGCAATGGAGGCTTATATATCACTGGTCTTTTTAGGCCTCTGGCTGCTCTCCATAGCGAATAATCTGTTTGAGGTCTTGTGTCGAGCCCATTCAGAAATTTTTGGAGAGAAGCGGTTTTTGATATTCTAGTAGAGTTTTAAGCTGTTAATTATGTATATTCCTTTAGCCTAGATTTCAACTGAGGAGATCTGTAGCGTTGTAATTCTCTATGAACTCTTTTTAGATAAAAGCTATTCTCCATCTTCTGAATAGATTTTATTATATCTCACCTGAAGATTTTTAGTAGTAGCATTTAGAGCAACTTGCTTAAGGTTTGACTCAAACATTCTAATAGAGTCATCTATGTCAGCAGGCGTTTTTAGAAAAGTCTAATATATACTGAAAATCGGTAAAACTATAAAAAACCAAGCACTGGCGAAAAATACACTTTTATCGCGAAAATTCGCGAAAAGTTGCAACCAAGCCCTAAAATTGTAAAGAATGCCAAAAAATTCAGAAAAAATCGCGAAAATGGCGAAAGCTTGCAAAAACTTCCTAATATCCAAAATATAGAAAAGTCTGAAATTGATTAAAATCGGTGAAACTGAAACAACTACTTCTATCGCGAAAATAGCGAAAAGTCGCGAAAAATTGCAATATTGGAAATTGGCCCTGAAATTTATTAAAGATCGCTAAATTTGTAAAGAATGCCAAAAAAAAATCAGAAAAAACCGCGATGCTAGCATTTTTTTACGAATTTTGACGAGATTTTATTTTTTCCTAATATTTATTAGTCACTTTTAATGAATTTTAAATAATTTCTGTATACAGGAAAAAGCCGCTGATTTGTTTTTGCATAATTTTTCATTGCCATACCAAATATTATTTTACTTTTGTAATATTTGTTCTTATTGGTTTTGCATCATTTAGCTCATTTATTTTTCAAATATCACACTAATGCTTCGTTCACATCGGACATTTCTTTTGTTGTCATTTTGTGGCATCATATTTTAAAGTAACAACTCAATACGACAAAATGACAAAATGCTGTTATTTTGTTTTTGTGACTGCAATATTGTCGCATTATTGTGACAACCGTTCACATTAGACACGCAAACAGTTCGCCACAAACCGAGAAACATTGGAAGTGGCAAGCGTTGCCGCTAGTGCACAGTATCATGTTTATTTGAGATGTCATAAAATGGCATAGTGTGTACGTAGCGTGTAACATATGAGGAATTGCTCCAAAAGTCATATTTTATAGTTATTCAACTTATATATTTGTATTTATTTGAACAATTATTTTTTCTTCAATTATAATTGATAGTTGATACTTTCATTGTTTTTTCATTACAAATATTTAAAAAATTATAATTAAAATAAAAGCATTGGCATTTATTGGTAGTTGAAACTTATGTCATTATAACTACATAAAATAATGCCAATGAAAATTCAATGCCAATGAAAAACTCCCCTGTATTGTATATAGACAGCACCTGTGATAACCTGTATCCATTAACAGTAACATAATCCTAACAATTGCTGCAATATGATATATTGCAGCAATTGCCAGAATTAAATATGTTTATATATTATATTAATATATTTATTGGTGGTCGATACAGGGGTTATGCAACTGACTTTGGAACTTTTCGGGGATATGGTAACAGACTACTGATGAGTTGGTATAAGCACCAATGAAATGCAGGCATATACACAAACTTAACAAATTGCAAATTTTTAAATTAAATTGGAAGATTTCATTAGATGGTCAAAAACTTTTCTATATCATATAACACAAGTAATTTCCACCAGTTGATATATTTTGCTCTAGCTTATGAACTGAACCTAATCTGGCGAGAAAAACTTCCACACTATAACAGCACAGTATAGTTTTAGTGTTTTGAAGGTTTGTTGTCCATTATAACTTAATTTCACCAATTTATTATTTTAAACTTTGTGGAAATATCATGCGTAGGATTTTAAATTGCTTAGAGATATATTGCGTACCAAGAGGGTGAGTGAAGTGTACATATATGCATATTATTGCTAAAGTTTAATTTACAACATTGTTGTACGAAACAATTACTACATGTTCATTTTCTCTGCTTTTAAAATTGTAATTAATAAATTTTGCTTGTCACACAATTAATTTGAAAATGAATCTGCATAAAAGTTTCAAGCTTTAAACATGTCGAAAAAACTTCGCTTGTTAGGAAAATTTTTTTAATTAAATAAAATAAATGAGTTTTAAGATTTATTAAAAATGAATGAAACAATTATATTAAAAATGAAGACCTAAAAGATATTTGTTTATTATTTAAATACGAAATGTTGAAAGATGTCATAAAAATATTAAAAGTTAAATCAATAAAAATTTACGTTTTCAGTCATTAGTCCAAGTTTCTATCAGTTTTAGAATGGTATTTTGTTATTCTGTTTGTTTTCCAGGAGAACCATTGCATAAAGTCTTTGTCCTCGGAAGTTTTCTCATGTCAATATAACTCAAAAAAGCTACATATGTACAATATCTTAACTATTAAGTTTCACATTTCGGTAAAGGCCGTTTCAGACTATAATACAAGTATTAATACTTTTAAGAAAAATTAAACTCTGACATGATAAATTGTTATTGTTTTTTTTTTAATTTTCAAACAAAATTAGATCAGGGAGGCATTTTCTTCAAAAGTATTAATGATGGTATTATGGTCTGAAACGGCCTTAAGCCACTTGGAAAAGTATATTATTGCCGTCGCTATATTTACTAGCGAAAATCTTTCTACTTATGCATATCGGAATTAGATTTAGAATGCATCACAGATCTGCTTGCATATACTGAAAGCCTGAAAGTATGCTAATTCGTAAAGCAAGTGAAAAAATGCAACAAGTTACATCAGTTTGCACACAAAAAGTAAAAAAGAAAATTCGGACTGTAGTTGGACCGAAAAAATAGATTTCATCACTCGATTAAGAGTACAATTGTGGCCTCCCAGAAAAACTTGGTAATGTGTTGTCATTACCGAACAACATACTATTCAACCACAAACTACATACCGTTTGAATTACTTTACAGAAGCTGATCAATTACTTACTAGTAACTAAACAAACCATTTATTCTCTTATAGGCAGATTACTGGTGTACCTGCTTATCATACAGACGATAAGCTGTTCAATCCCTGGGGAAGCAAAATGGATATTTTTTAATTGTGTTCATAGTTATGCAGTAGCTTAGTAAGCAAAACACTGGCATAAAATAACCAGAGTAGGAAAATAAACTAAACAAAACGTTTGCTTTCGGTTTGTTTTGTATTTTTTCATGTGTAAAACAAAAACAACACAAAAACTACGAGAATGATAGTCCAATTTAGTTTTGTATTGTTTGTGCTTGTGTACACTAAATGTACATTAACTTAAATATACGCCGCTAGAAAAGCAAAGAATGAGAAAAAAATTTAAAAGTTTTAAGAAAATATATTTGCAAACGTTTCCCGATTGATTTGCGCATCAGAGTAGAGAATGTGTTAGTGTATTTATGCTAAATACAATCAAGCGTTCAATAAAATAAATTTCTGCTTTTGTTTCGTAAGTCCTTGCCTCCAATGATATAAAATAACAAAGTAGAGGTAGTGAAGGGTATGTTCGCACACTAAGTCTCGCATCTCTCATCTCCAACTTCTATAAACCTTCCTGCGAAATTTTAGGTAAATACAATAACAGCTATGTTAACGCCTTTGCAACTCTATCACGCCAACATTACAAAATATTTATCGACAGCACAAATTCAACGTAAACATGAAACAATTTTGAAAGTGATCTGTGAGATAAAATAAGGTTTTCTAACATGATTGAAGAACTCTAGTATTGGTTCACAAAGATATATCATCTTTTCTTATTATGGGTCCAATGTAGAGTTATTCGTCTTTAATTTTTTTAGGCACGAATTCTTCTAAAAGTAGAAAAAATAAATTTAGGAATTTCTCCTTATGTTAACCAAGTTGCAGTTTTATACCTCAGTGGAAGGGAGCAGAGTAACTGGTCAGACAGTCCGGCATCCCTGAAAGTATAGAGAAAATCGCTTCACTATATTTTTATACCAAATCGGACTATATTATCCAGTATTCAACTAGTTCTAGTATATTGAATAACGTCTGGCTGCCAAAATATCGACAGCACAAAGTCAACGTAAACATGAATTGATATGGGAAGAAGAATAGAGGGAGTAGTGTTTATGGACATTCGATTTAAACTTTCAAACATTGAAAGTGACACGAAACACCTCTGCAGAAAGGTTATTACACCTAAGAACTGTTTGGCCAAATAATCAACCACAAAAGATTCGCTCTTAATAAAGAACGCGTTGTTCGATGAAAATACCGGGTTTGATATCACCAGAACACATTCCATTGTAGTATCGATAAAACAATGAAATACACCGCACATTGCGACGATTATCTAGCGTGACAATAGAGTTGGTCACCGATAAGCTTCTTCGCCATCTCCTATACGCGGTCGAGTAACTTAAAAATTTACTTTGAAGCAACGGCCCATACATGGCTAGATGGCGTGAAGTATCTCCTACACCGTCTTAAGAAACCGAAGCATTTGAAGGTGTCTTTTGAGTCTTAAAAAAGTGAATAGTCCATCGAACGTCATACTGGATTTTCATGCCAAGAACACCAAGAGATTCACATTCCCCAATACTTATACAATTCCTAGTTACAGATGGTGCAGAAAGTTTGGTCATACGTTTGTGCGTGAGCATGCAGAACTGGGTCTTAAGAGCATTAAGATCGACATTATTCACACGAGCCCATTCAGGGATGGTTATAAGATTGTGATTTAGCGTATCATTCATGTTTTGCTTCATGGTCCTAATCTCCGCCTAAATACCTCACAAGATGGAAATTTACCATACTTTCTATTACTTTAGAAAGTAGAGAGCATATTACGATTGGGCGGTAATTTTCAGTATTACTAGCCTCTCCCTTTTTGGGTATTGACGTTACATTGGCAACCTTCCAACCCGACGAGAATTCACCAGCATGATACATACTGCTGAAGAGCCCTGCCAACGGACATGCTAGCGTCGAAGAACATTGCTTCACGACCAGCGCTGCGATACCATCCGGTCCAGGAGACTTATTTATATCGAGATCCGCTAAAAACTTTTTAAGTGCACGCGCTCGTAAAAATATTTTTTGGGCTTGGTTACAGATATTCTATCAATCATTGGCAGTGGTTGATTGCTTTCCTGCAAGCAGGAATTAATTGCAAATAGTTCAGCCAGAAGGTTAGCTTTATCAATCGGATCAGTGAATATAAATAATTGACCTTTTTAAAAAAGTTGTAGTTGAGGAACTACCATTGTCCTTTACTCTTCCTACTCCGAGTGGCAGGAAGAGCTTTCGCACGAAGACATTGCTCGTATAAAGCTTTTTCACACCTTAGTAATCTGGCACACGAAGATCTCGCCATTTACGCAGCGAATCAGTATCTGCGTTTGTATTCTTACGCCAGATGCTGCACGCATCCTCTCTGGACTTCGTCCTGGGTTTAATCGGAATTTGCATTGATGGAATGAAAGTTTTTATTTCCAGCAAAATGGTGTTTACGATCATTTCTGCCATAGTATTGACATTACTCTCAAGCAGCTCAGCCCAAGGAGCCTCTTCGTAGATAGCTGTCCGTGAAACGTTACGAAGTTCTGAGAACGATAAGACATAGTTCTTTCTGGCATTGGGGTATATCCAGCGATAGAGTTAGCTCCCTCGTTCTGTTGAAGACTTAAGATCGTCCGTTATGTATTGTACTATTCATATTATTTAATTTTAAAGGAGATTTTTATATGGTTTAGTTTTCCTTCTGTTTATGAGCCGCTCCTCTGGAGTACAGTTGCTGTTTGCAGCCGCCCAATGTGGGAACAGACACTACGGTAGTATAATGGATATTGGTTATTTAATGGCGTTAATAACTCGCCATGTCGATTAGAGTTTCAAACGGCATTCAGAATTTTGAATAAGGTTCATTGTCAGGTGTGTCTTGCTGAGACCCTGGACTCTAATCCACTGGATTGTCCGCCACTGCTTATTTAATTTGCACCTGTCCTGCATACGACAGGATTTCCACTATCCGCAATCTGCGAAGGTGCTTCTTAGCACCCAGTCGTGCTTAACGAATAGTTCGTTTATTGCATCTCCCAGAGTTGTTTCTTGGAGGTGGAATATAAAATCCCAAGGAGAGCGAAAAATTATTGTTCCTAAGGTTCCAAAAATCCTTAGGAACAATAAATTATTTTAAGGTCAACCAGAACATGTTTTTATCTTTTTTTCCTTGTACAGTATCGGTTTCTTCAAAAAATAAAAATAAAAGGCTGTTAAGATTTGCAAATTTAAGTTAATTATGACAACAATAGTTCATTACAGCTTCCGTTTTTATGAGAATTAACGACAAAAATAAACCAAACTTACATACTCTTTGAAAAATATAATGACACATCATGCAACCATATAAAATAAATTAATTTTGGGTGTGTATGGATGTATCTATGTGCGAAAAACGGACATGCAGTCAGCAATAATTACTACAATGTAAACTTGGCAAAGCGTCAAAAGTACAGGCAGACAGACGGTCAGTCAGTTATTTAAAGCGGACAGAAAGAGAATTAACAACATCATTAGCTGGGCCAAAAAGTGCTATTAACAACTTATGAGTTTCAGTCTGAGTTCGGGTCATTTACTTGTTGTTGCTATTGTAGTTGCTGTTGCGATGGCAATAAAAATACATCAAGACATTGAACGGATATATATTAAAAATTTTAATATATTTCGAACCAAACCTGGTTGTAAATTACAAAGAAGAATTGTTGTGTCTGTAGTTGTTTTAGTGAGTGCATGAGTTGGGGAAACTGAAAATCGTTTGAAACTTAGGCAGCAATAACATTAACTAAAATAACAATAATGTCATTTGCTACCGCAAAAATTAAATGCAAGTCATGAGTTACTTGGTGTGACATGACAAAAGCGTTGCCAGAATTTGTTATTATAAAGTCAAACATTGGACATCCTGCCAACTTTTTTCTAGACACACATTCAGCTCTCTGCTCTGATATTGTCATTGTTTTTCAACTAACGTAAAGTTTCATTTCTGGTATGAATAGTGCTTCATTAATTACAAAAATATCATATTAGAGTTGTGTCGTTCAGGAAAGACCTAGTTCCACGGAATTATTCCCTAATCGGAACGGTGCGGAACGATTCCCTAAAAAGAACGGTAGGGCACCTTTTAACGGCTAATTTTTTATCGGTTTTCGTTCCGTAATTGCAAACCGTCTTGAGTAGTAATTAATTTGTTTTGACAAACGTTCAAGACCGTGTGTTAAATTTGTTTCGTTCACTTATTTTGTATAGAGAATGATTTATTTTATGTTAATGATAGAGTTTATTATTTTCAAAAATTTATTGCTTGTTGTGGGCTATTACTTTTTTTTACAATTATATTAGGAAAACAGCGAATTATTTTATTGTTATTATGTCAGAAAATCGAAATAAGCCACAATAATGTTTGTTGACGCTTTTAGGAGCGACAGAGACGTTCTCCCGTTCCTCGTTCATTCACTGTTCAAAGTAAAAGAACCGAACGATAAACGAATGGGACGCCCTAGTTCCTGTAGTCTTTCCGATCGGTCAGAACGATTCCACAAAAGGAACGATTCTATGCCATATAAAGGAACAAATTCTATGAATTTTAGTGGAACTGTATGGTTGTATCCAAAGTTATTTAATTAGTTTGCCTGAAGTTCGTTTTTTTAAATTTAAGTGCAGTTTCCACAATACAAACAACTGATTTGAGTAAAAAATTTGTATAAACAGAAAAAAATACACATGAATTATGTTCAAAAAAACAATGTTATTGAAAAAAAATATGAATTTCAATAACATTTGTGATTAGCTTAATACAATATTTCGTTGTGTATATTTCTTTCCCATGCCGGTTACTTATTTTCTTTTCATACATAAGTGCTTAAAACAAGTTTTATCTCATAAAAAAATAACTGGAATATGGCTCAGCTGTAGAGAGTACGCCTTACGCCTGGGAAGCCTGGGTTCGTATCCCTGCCATGCCAACATTTTTTTTAATTTATATATATTTTTTCCTTTTGAAATAATTTTGTTATCTATATAGCGGAATTCTTCACAGGAAATTTGGAAAAAAAAAGATATTCAATACCAGGATGTTTGTTATCAAAAACGAAACTCGTTTTTTTCTGTGTTCCTTTAAAGCAAAAATTCATATAATCATTTCTAATAAATTCATTCCCTCGAAAAATCAGTAAGCTTATTGTAAATTTTCCTTAAAAAGTGCAAACAATGCAAGATTTTTTTTTGAAGAAATGAAAACGCCATAAGATAAAGATTAAAAGATTAAACTAAAAATAACAAACTAATGTTTTCGGAATTATTCAGACCACAATTATGGCAATGGTATTTTTTTTATGCGAAATAGGGATACATAGATTTTTTTAAAATTTATAAAAGATCAGAAATTTGTTTAGCTTACCATTTTTGTTAACTGATCATTGGCATATACTTGAAGTAAAATAAGATTTATTCATTAAAATTGATGGATAATTATTGATGTTATTCACAATAAAGTGAAATTATCTGATTAAAAAAAAAACTTTTGAAGAAGCTGCACCTCCGATTTTATCATAACTTGGGAAATTGTTGCCCGATTTTATTACAAAATCCACTAAAACACTTGAAACAAAAATACCTTTAAGCTGCTTGTATTATATATGTATATGTATATTATATTATTATTATTTTAAATTCTCAATAGTTTTGGAATTATTCAGATCGCAATAATGAAAACTATATTTCTTTTAGGCAAAATTTTGAAAATATAAATTTTTTTTAGCTCATAAAAAATTGAAAATGATACAACTTACCATTTTGATTAACTAATCATAAAGCCACATATATTTAAATTAACTGCCAGGCCCACTATGTCGACACAGTTCTTTCTTTCGCACAATTACATTTAAAACAAAAAAAATTATAACATTTTGTTTTTGCTTTAAATGTAATTGGAAGAAAGAAAGAATCGTGACGACATAGTGGGCCAGGCAGTAAATGACTTTTATTTCATGAAAATCGGTGGATAAAGATTGATTTGATAAAGACCTGATTTTTGAAAAATTGTGAATATTTACACTGTGCAACAAAATAAATTTTTTTTATAACAAGTCTCTAACAGCTGATTCTGGTACATGCCACCAAAAATATATATACATGTATCTGCGTTTTGAAAATTAATATTTAAACTTAGAAACATTTTCTAAATTTAAATTCAAAAAAGTGACGCCAAAGGCGTTTTTTTAAGATTTTAATTGAGCCGAGTGAAATATTTACTATAAACTAGTTCATTAATTTGAGATAAATTTTTTTTTCATCTCTGATCTCAAATTTAGTAAATTTTCCAGTTTTTTTTACATATGGGTATTTCCACAGAAAGGTCTACCGCGGCCAAAAAATTATAAGTTATTAAGCAATTATTTTTATCCAATATTATGAGAGAAAAACATTCAAATTTTGTTATTTTAAAGAATTTATACCTTAACTTAACACCCATAATGAGGAAAATGTTAGTAAAATTCTAAATAATATATTACTTGCTTTCGATTACTTTTAATCGAATTTTCTCTTTAATGGTTACTTTTTTAAAACGCATTTTTTAAGATTGCACTAATTACAAAATAGTTTGTTTACAAGAACAATAAACTAAAAAAAATGCGAAAAGAGCAAAGCGAAAGAAATCTAACTGTTATTTTTCAATTTGTTTTCCTTGATATTCTAATGTCACATGCGCATCTTAAAAGCATAATTTTTTGTCATATGTACCTTTTCAAACATTGACCTGAAGTTGAATTTTCATTTATTTTTGTTGAATTAAAACTTTAAAACCAAACTACATCAAAAATTATTCGAGTTTATCATAAGGGCAAAAATGTCACGTAACGCAATGTCACGTCACGCTTCATATTATGGCTTGTATCAATAAAACTAAACATAAAATCATAAAAAAAAAGTTATGAAAATAAAGCTTAACCATCCCTTAATAATATCCAAATAAGTTACATAAAAGTTTTTTACTTATTTCGCTGGTTTTTACACTTTAGTAAATGTCGAAAAAAACCACTTCTACTTTTTGTCACGTCACGCAACAGCTTTTGTTGACCAATATGTCAGGACCCTGACTTTTACAGCACCCATGCTTTCCACTAAATAGAGAGCTCTAAAATTGCTTCCCAAAAACTTAAATGAAGAAAAAAATATTTGGACCTTAGTTTGATTTTTTTCATGTTGAATACGTGCGACTGTCACGTGCGCAACCATGGAAATACCCATATGTCCTCAAAGAAAGTAAATTTTTCCCAAGTTCAAGTTCATTATGGCCTTAATGCTAGTACTTATTTCTATTTAAATTCTATACTATACGAGATTTATTTCCATATAAACATTAAAGGAATTCACAAGGTGTATTAATGTCTTAGGTACTAACATAGTACAACATTTCAAATAGGACATATTTGAATATCCTGTCATATATTCAAATACTAAACTATTAAAACTTCAGAAACTAAACATCAAAATATTAAATCAAAAGTATTTGTTTACATACAATAAAAGTACAAAAATTAAAATTAAAATAAAAACGGTTTTGTGCGAAAATTATTCAGATGAACACATAGCACACCACAAAAACATATCTAAATAAGTTGTAGTATCATATTATATTTTTTATTGAGAATATCAACAACAAACATACAACTATTATAAAACGTTAGTACCTATTACAGTTAGAACACTTAGGACCACCTTGTGAATTCCTTTATTATATTTTTAATTAACTTACCAAACATAAATATTAATTACCTTTGAAGGAGGCAACTATTGAGCCAGCAACTTTCTGGCTGATAGAATAGCACTCTAACGGTGGCATGTCATAATGTCCTGTGATATAATGCTCATGGACATTATGTCACTCCAAAAAGTGTCCATGGACTTTATGACATTATTATTATTATTATGGAGAGTAATGTGTCCATACTTTTAAAAATAAAGTAAATTAAAACATACATCTTTATATGCTTATATGCTTTTATATCCTTGAGCCCGGTTACCATGGTGGGAAATAAAGTCAATTGACGTCGCACAGACGAATGGACATGATGCAATTGAATCGTTCATTTCAAAAACCAGTCAAGCAATAAAAAAAAAGATTGAGTAATTGGGCGATTACTGTTTTGTAAAGTTAAATACATGGTTTAATACAAAAATAATCAAATACAGTCCCCATGTGATGGTGAAGCAAATCCGAGAAATCCTTGTTTAGTGCAGAAGTCAAGTGACGGCGCTTGACTAGTTTCTGCTCATAGCGATTTCGTTTTGACTGGTTTCGCTTGACTGGTGTTTAAAATAAACGGTTTAGTTGTTTAATCGACTCCCAGAACTGGATTATACTATGTATAATTCGTGATGTCAGAAATAAATATTAAAAAAGTTATAAGCGAATTGCTAAAATTTCCATATTATTTTAAGAGCATATTTTCAACTTTTTGGTGCATATTTAATGCGCATATATCATATGTTTTAGGTCATATTTCCGGTTTTCCTATTGATGACATTTGAGGCAATGCGTGCAAAGGTGGCCTGACCCGCAAAATGCAAAAGTACCGCAAAATTTCATTATAGTACAGTTGAAATGCTAAACCGAAATTTGAAATTCTAAATCGGCATTTGGTGGTTTAATTTTTCTTTTGGCAACATGACGATGTGTTGGTGACTTATGAAATGCTTTCTGATTTGTAGCAATACGAAAGAAGTTGAAATTATAGTCCACTATTTCCAACGTCATCATGTTAAAGCATAAGCATTTCATACAATTGTATGCTATAAAGGTAAATTATATCTTGTAAGCTTGATATTTCTGTCCTTTGTACCTCACATCGCTAAAGCTTCCATGCTGTTCAAAATTAATCCCTGAAGCTTGAAGTTGAAAGTTGAGGGCAAACTAACTATATTTACAGCTTTTAATATTGTATTAAATATTATTAGAATTATTTACTATTGTATAATTCCTACATCAAAGCAAACTTTTTCATCATCTGGCAACACTTCCCCGTAAATGATAACATCTTTGGCAGCGAGATGAGCTGTTGAACAATCATGTTTTAGTATGTACTCGTAGTAAGTTAAGCTTTGGCAAAGTAATTAAGGCGCCAGGTCATTAAAAGAGGTGTGACCGTTTACATACAACAGCAGCAATAGCAAAAAAAGAAACTTCAGTGAATAGGAAAAAATCACAACATTTTTTGCACTATGTACTCTAGTCTTGTGTGTTGTCTGCAAGCGGCGCCCTAATGATGATGAATCGAATTTAATATTTTCGAAAACGACGCGTCGTCATGACATGTTTACATTCAACAGCTTAGAATGAGTAGCTCGACAAGATTAAATACATTTTAGCAAGAGATTTTTCAAGGTTTTTTAGAACATGATCTTAAAGGGGTTTGTTTCTGCGAAAGGAAAATATAAAAAATTTTCTTAAGGAATTTCTTCAAAGGTGGCCAAATATGATGCTGTAAATAAGTCGTACTAACTTTGTAAGCTAGACTTTGATATGTGTTCGTCTATAATTACTAGAATACAACTGAAATTTTATATATTTTGAAAATATTTGTGTTGAATATTTGTGAAATTATTTTTAGTTGCGTTTTTCTGTGGCTTCCCAATAAGCACTCAATTTAAAATTCCAGTACTTGAAATTCAGCTGGAAGTAAACTTCAGTTCAAGCTTTGATTTAAGTTCTTTTCAAGTTTGATAATAATTTTAAGCAAACAAAAATGTATGCTCATACATTGTATTGTTTGTCAAATAATTAAAAATGAAAATATTTTGCAAGATTAGAAAAATAAATAAATCGAAATTTTTTGTAAAATTCAGACAATCATATTAAAAAATTATAAAAAATCACCAATTATGTAGCAGATGTATTGTATTACTGGATATTCTGGAAAACACGTTATGAAAAACATGCAAATTGTGCAAATATCAAAAACACATACATACATGTGTACGGAGTACGTGTTTATAAAAGTGAGTGAAATGCATACAAATACGTTGATTTGATTTCTGTAACGTGGGGAAACGTTCACTTCTTCAACGCGCTTTCCAGATTAGGCACCAATAATTTATTAATTTAATCTTTGTATGTAGTAAATAATTTTCTAATAATTAAAGCTTGAAATGGATTATACTTTTAGCTTGAAAAACACTGCTACTCAATCCTTGATATAAACTATATTTCAAGGCTTGAATTAATCTTAAATTCAAGGCTTAAAAGAAACTATAATTCAAGGCTTGAATGAAACTTTTTTACAACAGTAATGTTTTACTTGAATTCAAGTTCCCATTTTACTGGATAATGCTATTGAAATAAAGTGTATTTCAACTCTTGAAACTGGATTGTTTGACTTCAATACCAATTGTTTTACACTTTATTTCAAGCAAAATTGCTTATTGGGTTATATTAATAACACAAGGGAACACCGATTTTATTACACATGAGTTTTTAGTCATCTCTGCAATCATGGATTCAGTGGGAAAGGAAAACTAATACTCCCTCGGTCTAAATATCCAATCGTTATGTTGCGCTGGTTTAAAAATATCAAGTTTATACTCAATTGTATAGAATTGTGAGAAAAATAACAAAATTCTTAAAAATTTTAAAACAACTAAAATTAACCACAACATATTTTTTCAACGTACACAGCATCATCAGTGCTCATGTGTATTTTGCTTATTGCCACTTATCAGGTGTCTCCGTTGAATGTCATTTAAATTCTTATGTATAAAAATTTTTCGTAGAAATTAAATACGAGAATTAAATCACTTAAGTTGATATTAAACTGTATTTTCCCAGTGTTGCCGTTGGTTTATTTTCTTCATTCCCGTTTTTCTGATTTTTTAGTTTGATTTTATACTTAAGTATGTGTGAGCATATAATTTTTCCCTTGTTCCTTGGAGTATTAATCATGCCAAATGTTATCTGAATATAACGTTATGAACCTTAGCCTAATAATCAATTCAGATTCACTAGTAAATGCGTTCGAAATAATTATATTAATAAGAACTCAAATCTCATCTTTTATAAACATATTCCCAATGCATTAAGTAACAAATTTTTAGACAATTTTGACATTTTCGAGGTTTTCGGAGTAACTTAAAACTTTTTTTCATTTTGATTTCTGAAATGAAATCATGAGACTTTTGAGGGTTAATAGCATGGCTAGAGCATTTTCAAGCATGTTCTTAACCATCGAAATTTGACAAGAGTGCTCGATTTTTTCGGGAAAACTCTGATTTTTGCGAATTTGTTATTTATTTAGTAAAATTATGGATTTTTGATGAATTTTATGCGTCTTTTGTGCATACTTGAATAGGTATGCATTAAATAAGAAATCTTAAGCTATGTACAGACGGTTGTCAGATCTTACAATATTGTAAGTAAAATGTGCTAAAAATTTCATACAATCGTGTGAACTGGAAATGTTTGTCTGACAACGTTGGCAGAAAAAGCATTGTCAGTCGATTTTAATACTACCGGCTGACAAAAAATTGTCAGACATCTCACAATCGTGTGAAAACAACGCGCTCCCATTGTCAGATTATTGTCAGAAATTTTTTAATTGTCAGATGTGCGAAGTTTCTGGCAGCACTGCACACATCTTTTTTTAGGGAAAAAGGAAAATAAAAGAAACTATGCACCCAAAATAGTTAAAATTGTTTCTTTATGTTTAATACTAATTTACATTTTAACTTTTTAAAGTTAACACAAGCACAGATGATAATTAATTGATAATTCCTGTCGAATGAACTAAGTCTGGCAGCCCCAAACAATAGGTCTGACAATTTTTTCATCTGACAATCGTGTGAACTGCCAATTGTTTTACTGACAATATTGTCAGATAAATTTATTGTCAGATAATTGTCTGCCAATAAATTGTAAGCTTTTCTAACAACTTCGATACAACCGTGTGAACTAACAATATACCCTGTGCTGACAATTTTTTATTGTCGGTACATCGTCAGCACATTGGCAGATCTGACAATATTGTAAGATCTGACAACCGTCTGTACAGGGCCTTAGAACAATTTTATAACCTTCGGATTAAATTGAAATTTGCGGAAAATTTTTTCAACTTTACTCTTGCTGATCAAATGTATTCCTGGTGCATTAACAATTATGTTCTTGCTATCAAATTTTCGAATAACTTTCAATTCCGTTGATCAATGCGAATTTTCAATTTCTTTAGTGAAATAAATGCATTGAATATTGAAGCTGTTTGCTCTAACCCTCTCAAGTACTTGATGAGTTTCGATTTTCCAATAAAATTTATAATTCTGAAAGGAGCCAATATTCCACATTTCACTGGAAAAAGATAATAGTCAGATATGGTGCACTGACGACCATGGGTTAATACCCCACGATTTTCCCGGCGGAACGCTATACCATTATAATTTATGCTAGAGAATTCTTGAGTAGAAAATTTAATGGTATTCGTATCTACGTGATGTTGGATAGCTATGCAGCGCTCAAGCCTTACTCTGCTACAAGGTCGCGTGTTGTCATGGATTGTGTTACATCTTTAAATGAACTTGCTGCTCAAAATGAACTAAAGTTATCCTGTGGGGCTGGCCATAACGGGCATGCTGGAAACGAACCAGCCAACAAAGGAGCACAACTTAGGTTTATAAGACCGGAACCTTTCTTTGGCATATCATGTAGATATGTCAAAGATCAGAATAGTTTGTAGGCTCAGGTGAAACTTGTGCGAAATTGGTAATCCTTTCACTGCTAATGTCCAAATTTACCTTAGTTAGTAACGGGGTGCTTTACCGGACACTACGGTCTCAGACCAAACCAACTTATTATTAGCAACTCTGAGATTAAACGATGTAGACTCTACGAAATGCAAGAAGAAATGCGGAGGAACATTCGCGTTGACTGTTCGCCAGTAGTGGCACGCAGAATAAAGTTCCTTGGAGGTATATTCCAGGTGAAGGGTAGTATAATTGGTTGAATACACTGAAGAAAAAAATTCAAGAAAAAAGTTCATTGTTTCAACGAATCGTTTATTAATTTTGACTTAATGTACTAGTACGTCAAATCAATGAACTAGCTCAAGAATTTTTTTAAACCATAACAATAATGAATGTTTTCAACGAAACATTTTGCATTAAGGTTTTATGAATATTTTCATTTACATTTTCATATTACATTGAATCAACGTATTTTTACGACAAAATTAATGAATGAAGGTCAATGAATGTCATTCGTTAAATTATGTAAAATAACTTTTTTAGTGTACGTAGCCTTAACCCACTTCAGTGAACATCTGGGATGTAAAAAAATATCGTTTGTGTTGTGGTGCGCGTAGCCTGATCACCTTGGACGTAAATAGGTTAATAGAAATATAACATATTTTATGTTGCTTTTATACGCACAGTAAAAGGTTAGATTAGGTTTGGAAAGATAGTGTTAATTCACATTTCCACTTGATGACCAAATGGATCTCCATTGTGATTCCCTTTTTAAGGACCTAAAGGATTTATCCTCCCATAAAAACGTCTGCCCAACCATTTATCACCATGTCGTTGCAATTTCAGGCATGACAGGTAATATGCTCATTAGTTTCTGGCTCCTCAACATTGTCGCATTACGTACAGAAATCAGCGGTGATAGTTTTCCTAATACTGGTTCTCCTTCTGATCAAACAGTCAAGACTCACATATAAATATTTTTAGAACTTTCCTATTCATACCTAACAGTAGTTCGAACCTCCTTCTATGTTTTGGTCACAAAGCTCTCGAGATATAACAGTCGCTCCTTTTTTCCTAATAACGACTGGTTCTGTCCAACTCCCAACTACTGAGTTCCCTAAAGGAGTGATCAGTCGGTAAATTTACGCGTTTCCAATCCCTCAATGCTACAGTGACCTGGAACCCAGCATAGTCTGATACTATATTTATCCATAAGCTCACTGACTAATTCTGATTTGACACTGTGTCAGTACAATCATTTAGAGTCGTCTGACTATCAACATAGAGGGCGACCTCCTCGCCTTCAGTCACATTATCGGCCACCAGTTATTCCATGGCCATTAGAATCGCTTGGAACTCAGCCTACACCCATTCGGAACTTTGAAAGACTTACGAACATCCGATCGCAAAATATAGATACCAGCGCCCACACTCTAAAACATGACTACAAATTTACGATCATGTATTGCCTAAATTTGTGTTGAAAATTTCTTCTTGTCTAAAATTACACCGATTTTGTAGTTATTTTATTAAAGAAAAAACCTATCAAATTAAACATACTTAGTCCAAGTGGAAAAAATTTAACATAAGGTATAATATGGCTATGGCTGAATAGATAAGTCAGACTACCAGCGAGGAGGTCGCGCTTCAAACCTGCACGCAGCCAATCCCTTTTTTTAGTAAAAACATTTTGCTCAAAAATAATGCGTGTGCAATTTTAGGTCGATAATAATCGGAATAGTGTTGCCGACTATTATCGACCTAATTTTCAACAAAAGTGTTTTAGAGTGCATGACTATTTTAATTTTTGACCTATCTGCAGAAATAAGAGGGTAAAATGGAAAAAAGAAGAAACAACAGAAAATACACCAATTTTTTTTTTGTTGTGGAACTGCTAATAATTTGTTTAGCAAATCGTTAAAATATTTCAAGATTTCCTTATCACTGTAATTTGAAAACTGACACATATCGATCTCATTTAAATCCCAAAGATCCCTTATATGTGCATGTGTATAATATCCTTAACAATTTCTTCTGATCGTTTCTTAGTAATTTTTATTTGGACTCTTAAAAAAATACTGCTTAATTTTGTGTGTGTGTCTGGTTTATGTTGTCAACAACATGCCAGTGGTAAATGTTGCACGTATTCGTGTGCCATTGTATGTAAAAGTGTTTGGGGTTTAATAAGTGGTTTTGCATGAATGCATGCATGCAAACCAAACAGCTCCTTTTATGGTGTCACAATAAATATTCGTTTTTAATGTTAAAGTTGGCCATCGCCAAAAACTAAAATAACAATCAAACAACTTTTGTAGCCATTCAACCAACTAAAATAACCAGTCAACCATCCTAATTTAACCATACCATGCCATGCCATGCCACACCATACTATTCCAAACAATTGTTGTCATCGTCATCATCACCATCATCCACCTCAACCACAAGTCTGTCAGCCAGCTTGGCTGGGTTTTAGCACCAACCAGCACTTTTACACGTATAAATTCTACTTCTTGCAGGTAATAATGAAAATTAAACCACAAAACAATTTCAATTTTTGTCAGCCATTTTTATTTCATATTGGCGTTTCAGCAGCAAGTAATTTTGTATCAGCAGTAAGTAACCAACAGAAAGCAACCAAAGCAGCACATTTGCAATTCACACTTTAAGAAATGTGTGCTTGATGTTGTTTGCTTAAATCTCTTGTCTTGTCTGTCCATCGGACAGCCTGTCGCTTTGACATATGCAATGCAAAGACATTGAAGAATTTATGTTTTCAAACTTGGGTTGCATTTTGCTGCTTCAATTGGATTGGATTAAGAACACCAAAGTGGTGCAAACTAGTATGCAAAACTTTTTTTTAATATTATTTAATCATTAATTTACACTATGCCAAACGCAAATATAATAATTTTCTTCTTGATAGAAAATAAAATAAAATGCTATGAAACATGCCTCCATAATAAAAGTTTGTATAAAACTTGTCCATGAAATGTGGGTTTCTTCATTTGGAAGTCCGTCATAAAATAGTAATAAATTTTTTTCCTTCAAATTTTTCCAATTTAATTATTTTTCTGCATTTTTTCTTGTTGGGATTTATTTCACTATGAATTAACTTCCAAATGAAATAAGCCCCAACGAAATATGGTTAGAAGCCATTTAATTTTGTGTATTTTATTGGGAGTTATTTCCTTTATTTTTGGGACTTTTAAAATAGGAAAACTATTTCAGTCAGGAGTCAGTGCCTTTTTTGGAAGTTATCTAATTTTATTGAAATTTATTTCATTTGATTGGAAGTTATTTCATTCTTCTTGAAATTGCATTTTACCTTTGGCCGGACGCAATCATTATCTCCTCTGACGTATGTCCAAAACTGGCTTCGCTTTCTTAAGTTTTGAAGCATTCCCAGAATTCGGCCGGATGTAACCATTTTCTTCTCTCTGGTGTGTCAAAAACTGGCTTCGTTTTCTTAGAGTATCTGCCAGTGACGGCATTCGACCGGACACAAACATTTTCTGCTCTCTATTATGTCCAAAAAGGCTTCGCTTACTTGAGCTTTATTCATTACTGCCCTTCGTACTGGCGCAGCTATTTCCTCCTCTTCGTTGTGTCTAAAGCTCGAATCGGTTTCGTAGAGTTGCTTGCATAACCTGCCTTGGTCTTTGTTTAATACTGACTTCGCTTTCTTAAACGTTCCTGGATTGACGGACCACGGATAGATTCAACCATATTCTCCTCCCATGTATGTGTGTTCTTCGTTTCCTTAGACTTTCCAGCATTGTCGGCCTTCGGATGCACGCAACTGATTTCGATTTCTTAAAGTTGTTTTCATTGCCTTCGACCATGGCCTTCCAGACGCAACCTTTTCTCTTCCCTGGTATGTCCAAAAATAGCTTTGCAACTTTTTTCTCCTCGCATGTTTGTTCAAAACTGGCATAGCTTCCGGCCCTTCGGTCGGAGTTTCTTCTTGAACTATTTCCAAAACTGTCACCGCTTACTGAAACTTATCTGCATTGTTGGTCTTCAGCCGGGTGCAAACATTTTCTCTTATCTGGTTTGTTCAAAGCTAGCTTCGCTTGCGAAAAAGGTTAAATAAGCCAATTCAGTTTTGAACATACCTGAGGCCGAAGGCCATATATCTTAAAGAAGACTCTGACTTTGCAATCATCTAGAAATTGATTGCCTGTATGCCCAAGGCTGCGTTCATATAAAGCCGGGAAACCACGGGAAAGATGTTGCACTGATTCTGTTTCTTCGCCGAAGCCGCTCCTGCAGTGACCACTATGGGGAAAGTGACATACATCCGCTCGTGAAGTGCCCGGTAATGATTGCAACAAGGAGTTCATGCCGCCTTCTTCCGAATTTTCGGAGTTGCCTTATCCTAATACTACTTTGTAAGATTCAAGTGGTATTGGATATCCACCACCTCAAGGTCTGTTTTAATTTCATTTAACAACTCAACGAAGGAAATATCAATATGTACCTCTTTGTGATCTTTATACATATAAAGCCGAGCCTCTTGTTTCATACTTTAGAATCCAAGCAGAGGTAGAGATCGGATGCATGCCTGGGTTGGTCGTCCTTAATAGGGATATCGACTGAGAAGGTTTTGTATAATTTCATATCAGCAGTCATGAAGTCCGTTCGAGTTAAAAAGGTGCTGTGCTCAATACGTTCATGCCTTAACTCGCTGATGTCGTAGATATGTATTTGATATAAAGATCAAGGGGAGTTAAGTAAAGTATTATCTCTAGCCTGGCCTGAAAAGTTGATTTCACTGCACTAGTGATTGAGAGACATGTTATATTCAAAATTTACCAAGTGTACAGAAAGATATGGCATTAGTTCTATAGCTTATTGACTAACCACATGCTGTTAATATGTTTTCTGGTATAAAGGGTAATTTGGAGCAACGATCGTGCTTCAAATCAAGTGAAATAAACAACACATAAGGGCACAGCTATGTCGCTACACATCTTGTAAGGTATAATTCGAAACAACGGGCGTGCATACATCTAAGTATCCACAGAAAGTGAGATGCTTAGATGGTATCTAAGGTATCCGCCTAGATCAAAGTTTATAAAAATTTAACATCCAGTCGATTTTTCTTGGAGGCCATACCAGACACCATGCCATGGAACCAGCAGCTCGACACTTTATTCCTACATGGAATGTATATCCTGGCGGAGAACGTTTGCCATCAAGCGTTGATTCAGTGACCGGTTGTTGGTGAAGCCATCTTCGGGAGTCTGACCACATTCAATGAATGACTTACGGTGAAAAGTGCCTTCTTTTTCCAAAGACTCTTTTACGCAAATAGAGTCTTCGTCATCATGTCCTCCGCATTACGTTATCACAAAGCCTTGGATTTCAAGATTATACCGAGGTAATTATGCCATTTCGAGAATTGCAGACTAATACCAGCCGATTTGGTGGTCTGATTTCCAGAATTTCGTAACGCTTAGTAAAAAGTACCGATTTGGTATTTATAGGAGAGTACCCGTAAACCATTTCCTTACTAATAATTTCTGCATTGTCAGCATTCGGTCGGCCTTAACGATTTTCTCCACTGCGGTATTTCCATAACCGGCCTCGCCTACTAAAGATTTTCTGCATTGCCGTCCTTCGCTCTGGATCAAAGAATTTCTCTTCTTAGGTATTTAGAAAACCGCCTTCACTTACTGAGATTTTCTGTATTATCGGCTTAGGTCGGGCTTAAGGATTTTATCATCTGGAATATTTCCAAGACCAGTTTCGCTTCTCTAAAGAATTTTTACATTGCCGGTCTTCGCCCGACCTTAAGGATTTTCTCCTCTGCGCTATTTTTAAAATCTGCACTGCCGACCTCTGGGCGATCTTAAAGATCTTATCTTCTGAAGCCGATTTTGGAAATATCCAAAACCGGCTTCGCTTGCTAAAGAAGATCTAAATTGCCGGCCTTTGCTCGATCTTAAGGATTTTCTCCTCTAATGTACATGCTATAACTAGTGAAGCCTCAGAGGAGAAAATTCTTAACTAAAGTCGAAGGCTGGCAATGCACAAAATCTTTCGTATGCGAAACCGGTTTCGGAAATACCTCAAAGGAAAAAATCCCTAGTCCCGAACGAAGAACGGCAATGCAGAAAATTCTCAGTAAACGGAACCGGCGCAAAATGTCGATTTAGCTCATGATTACATCCTAACTTAGCTTGTAATGTTATATTGTTAGGCCATGATCAAATTTTGCCACTTATGCTAACTTCATGCCAAATTGTCATTATTCATAATGTTGTTAATCATTTACTATCTATCCAACCATAAAAATTTTAAAAAAATATTTTATGTGCCGACACGGTTCTTTTACAGATTTATTGGTCCCTTAATGCAAACAAAATTTAAGCAAAAATGATTCTTAATACATTTTTTATACTTAACAAATATTTCAGAATTATGTTTAAATCTAAACTTAGGATACTTACTAAACAGCAAATTCCTGCTAACATTTTGAAAACTATAATCGCATTTTATCAATTTTGATATTTTTGTTTTCTTTTGTTATAGATATGACTATGCTGCACTAAAAGAGCTAGTATTTATATCTATATTTAAGACATGGTTTGCTTGAAATATTTTTGAGGCGTGAGCATTATATGAGAGCTTTTTATCAGTGAAATATTTGTGTTTTATGTTTCAACGTCTTATATGTATCTGTCATCTTTGATATTTGTCAAAATTCAACACATTTCCTTTGCAAAACTTTTCTGTACTAAAATTAAACCGCCTGACTAAAACAACAACAAGCAATAAATCCTGTTAAATGCGTATAAGAATAATAGAACTGCGTATCATTTTTCTTTTTTTTTTTTTTCTTCTAAATTTTTGTCTAGATTTAAAAAATGATGCATAAATCGCTTCCAGTCATCAAGACAAACCGCTACAAGCCACACATGACTTATAGACATACCATTTGACAAGAAAACAACACCAGGATAAAGTTGGACAACAAATCGAAACAGGATTTGCTGAGGACATTTAAAAATAATGTTGAGCACTTTGTTAGTAAAACAAATCCCAACGCAAAACTTAAGTCGAATACAATCGTAGAAAACAAATGGTCATTTTGGTCACAACTTATCACAACAACCACTGAGGCACTGGGGGTTGTTAAACAGAAGAACAAGAAGAAAAAAATTATTAAGCATTTTTCGTATTTGCTTTTAAATTGTTATAAATTGTAAACGATTAGTTTTAAAAGGTCGTTTGAGACCAAATTGGGCAAATAAGTTGTATGGCTGCCTAATTAGAGTGAAATATAAATGACCAGTTAATGTATAAAAAAATATTACGTTTTTTTATATTTTAAAATAATGTAAAATTATTTGTTATGTTAAAAATGAAGCAATATCGAGCCCTATTTTCATTTTAATCGTAAGCGAACAAAATTACAGTTTTCAGGAGAAGTTTTTTTTTTATTATTTTCATATATATTTTATTTACATAAATTGTTGCTTACGATAAAAGGTCTGTTCATTTATTTTCCTAGCAGAAACTAGCAACGAGAGAGTAATGCATTAAACACATTCAACACAGCAGGCTACACGAATACACGACTTCAAATGTCGCTAGCTTCATTTGTCGCCGTGTAGCCACCTACTTAATTATTTTGAAAGCGGCAGAGACATCTTACCAGCTGGCATTTTGTTGTAGAAGTACATGTTTCGGTGGTGCCACTTTGAAATGTTTCACGTGTATAAAAATAAAAGCGCTTATTCAAAATATACTTAGATGTCGCAAAATGTAAAAGCAAATAAATTTATTTATTTAATATCTCGTTATTGTTATTGCACTTTTAATACTTGAATTTTTGATGTTATCTTTGCTAAATCAAATAGAATACGGACTAAAGGTACGTACGGTCACACTTGTCAAATATTTACCCAAAAAAACGTAACCACTACTTTTGCCCGGGGTTAGTGTGATTTAACTTCGTTTTTATATCACAAAATAAAGTCAATTATGCCGGAGAATGCTATTTTTATATTATTTTTAATAAATGCGAACCCATATTTAAAAAAATATTGGAATTAAAGATATTACAATTTTAGCTTGTCTGTTTGTCACGTATTTTCGGAAAAATGACGTAGTAGCCTTTTTAAACAGAGAATTTTAAAGGATTATTTTAGAAGATCTCTCTTGGCTCTGGAGTTACGGGGTTAAAAACTAATTTTTTTATTAGTCATAACTCCTAGAATTAAGAACATTCATAAATGATATGGTTATCACGGTAAAGTTCTGTAAAATACCTTCCTACTGGTGTATAAATTTATTAGATTTATTGACCCATTGCATGTGAAATGCAACTTTAAAATTTTGATTTATTACCTTTCACACAGAATCACCGTTATCTTAAAAACTAGTCGATACAACGATACATAACCATGTATCCACATTTATAGAGAACCTTCCATGCTTTTATTTGGTGTATTTTTGAAACCTGTCACCAATGAAATACGTAAGTTATGGTACTTTAAAAATGATTTTATGAGTTAACTTATTTTTATAGTGCCATAACTTACGATTACAGCTTCCAATTACATATCAAATTAAAGCTTGAAAAATTCTATATTAAACTAAACATACGCTTGTATCGTTGTATCGGTCAGTTTTTAAGATAACGGTGCTTTTAAGTGAAAAGTCATATAAAAATTATTTTAAATTCCATTTTGCTCGCAATGCGTTAATAGATTTAAAAATGTTGTAGACCAGTGCAAAGATATTTCAGAACTCTTTGTAATGATAGGTGTCATCGTTTATATCTGTTATATATTGTAGGAATTATGATCAATAAAAAATTAAAGTTTTGAAACCCGTAACTCCGGCAACAAGAGTGGGCGCAAACAAGTACTAAACTTTTTACGTTAAAAAGTGCTATTTCCGCATAATTTTATTTCTAACAATGTTGCCATTCTTGACTTGCTTTAGAATATTTTTATTAAGCTCCTAATTATTTCATATTTCTCATTGTAGCAGCACTAATTTGTTCATAGTAGCCCACAAAAATAGAAATTAACTTCGAGTATGATCGTGGAAAAGTACATAAACGAGACTTAAGCCGAAAAACATACATGATTCCAGACATGTACATGAACTTAACTCAATATTATAGAAATACATGACATGTGTATAACAATATAAATTAAATTATTTAAAAACTCAATACATATATATTGTAACATTTAAATTTTGTAATTTTCATTTTTATTTTATAATAAAAAGTATTTCTAAGCACTCATTTGCTTTACATATTTTGTTATATTGTCAACACTGTTTTTGTTTTGTAGCCAACAAAAATAGAAATTAGTTTAATTTGACTACGCGACAAAAGTAAGCATGGACAACAACCTGCAGTCGTGTAGTAGTGTAGCCGTGAAAATAATCATTTTCGTATACACACATGTATTATATTGTTGATATTTCGTAGTCGGTATCCTGTTGTGGTGAATGTGTTTAATGCATAAAGCAGAAATTTGTAAAATTACTCTCTCAGATATGAAACAGTAAATGAACGATTTACTAGCAAAAATTTGCAAGTAACAAAATAAACAGTTTATACACCAAAAAAACTCTACATTAGCAGTTAGTACTTTTTACGAAAAATTAGACATATCGTAAAAAATATATGAAAATTTTATCATTTTGAGGTACATGAACACAACTTAGGATAAAAAAGTGTTACCTTTTAACTGTCCGTATATGAAACTTTGTGTTTAAAGTATTTAAATGGCAGAAATAAAAATACAGCTGCTTATACATAAGGATTTTTTAGTTAAAATATCTGTAAACAGTAGAAATAAAGTTAATTTCAATGTAATTGTAGAATTTCTTTTAATTAATTTAGTTGAATTTGTTCTTTGCAGGAACTTGCCAAGTTTTTTTCTTATATTTGACTCACATAATATTTCGAGTGTATCCTTTATGATTTAGTCTTAAGGTGGAAAATTTTCTGCCACGCAATTCAAGCGTTTTAAACTCTTTAACGACCACTACTGCAGTCAAATTAAAGAAAAATATGCAATCTTACCGTATTTAATATTTTTGACTTCTTAAAAAGTATTAATTTCTTAATAATTCAATAAAATTAGAAAAGGTTTACCTTTTCATACATATTTCAAACATTTATTTTATAAACAAAAGATCTAAACAGCTGTTTGGCTAATTCCTGCAAGTAAAAATTTTACTAGCAAAAACTTGCAAAAAATTTTTTCTCTCAACTTTTTATGCTCTTTTTTCACTCTCTTGTTGCTAGTTTTTCGAGTGCGTGAATAGTTTCCAGTAACAACTAGTAACAATTAGTAACAACTTTCAGTTATTGAACAGACCTAAAATGTTACAGCCTGTATTTTAAAAGCTATCAACAATTTTAGCATTTTGACAATTCTAAACTTTGCACATACGTTAGATCCAGGGTGCATTACTATTTGAAGACTACAATGGTGGGAGGTGCCTAGCTCATACTGATTGTACTCATGCCATTCTGGTGCAACTTTGCGGACACATTGAATTTTTCTGAAAATCCGGTTTCATGTTATAAAAGTGGGCAGTCGCACGATCATTCCAAACAAGCATTATTTATTTTATTTCTTTTTTATTATATTTCAACTAGTTTTACACGAAATCTTTTTAAAACTTTGCACAGAAATTAAGTTACACTAACAGTGCAATTTAATGATAAGAAAAAGTCTTCTAAAATCGCAAGTTTTAAAATTTTTCTTATTGAGTTTCCAATCCTCTCTGAAAATTTCCAACAAGACGCATCGTGCCCATTATAAGATCAAGGTAACGAAAATAAAAAGCAAATTTTACACCTTTAATATTTACACATGGTAGGGACGGACGATAGAAGCATTAGTTTGGCCTCTTAACAAAAGGTCTTCGAATTCTCGGTTTTCCTAGCTAAGGTCATTTTAATAGTCTATGAACTAATATATAAAATCCTTTTAGAGTTGACTCAAAGACCAAAATAATAATATTCGAACTACTACCCGAATAGAAATTTTCCCAATACTCATATTGTGGCCCGATTTGAAATGCATATGACACGCCCAAAAGGGTTATCCCATTTGTCATATGATCGGGAACTTGTTGTGATAGCCATTATACAAATTAATGACTTAACATAAGTTCTTCCCGAGTGGGAAATTATTGGGAACTTGTTGGGAAAATCTAACACAGATTTTTAATCGTATATTTCGCCCATCTTCAGCAGAGGTGATTGCTACATACTTTTTCCCTTGGATAGCTTCAGCAATTTTAATTCAATATTAGAGCTTAATATTTTCCCGATCTGAGTAAATTTTTACAAGATTTGATATTTCCCCACAGGAAACCAATCGGGTCCCAAATACGTTTCTGCGTTACTTCGGAATTGGGATCCTAGTTAGATCCCAAATGTGTTTGGATGAAAATTTCTAGTCGGGTAGCAATGTGATGATCTCACCCCGGACGATTTATACTGAACGTGGGCAGCATGCACACAATCCCTGTTTAGCCAAATATAACAAGAGTGCCAAGCAGTGGCGAAAATATTTAAAATTTCGCCCCTCTATAAAGGAACACACGATGTAAGAAAATTTATATGAATACAATTTATTTTTATTAAAACTAGTATGCCCAATGGACGACACAATCATCCGTATTCTAGATATAAATAATTTCATTAAAGTTCATAGAAAAATTATTCAACGTCATAAAAATCTCTTTAAAAATAGCATCACAATATATAATGCAACTGGTATAATTAATTAGTTAATGATAGTAACTTTCCTACACTGAAATTAAATAAATTCAGTAAAGTGAAATTTTGACTCGCACACGAAGGTTTGCGTTCGAATACCATATTCACAATTCCCATTGGGTGGCATTGATGAAGAAATGACTAGCTGGTGTAGGGGCTGATATCGTAATGATGATAAGGGTCATGGGGTCAAAAACAAAGATACTTGGTATAGCATTCATGTCAGATTACATCAGCGTTATGACGGGCTTTCTATCAGCGATATTATACTGATGACATTTCGTCATTAACTTGATTAAAATTTGTCATTTCCCTGATATCGGTGTGTCATTGCATTGATGACATATTTGGCATTGATGACCAGCTGATGTAAAGGTTGATATCATAATGATGAAAAGTGTGATGGTGTCATAAACTAAGACACTTGACATAGCCTTGATTTTAAATTACATCAGCGCTATGACAACTTTTTTTAAGATGCCACTTATAACTTATTTATACAAACAAGCTATTTACTTGCTCGCTTCCAAAAGTTTGCGTAAAAGTTCATTAAAATATTTATTAGCCAAGTATTGAACTATTTATGAATACTAAGTTTTAAGCGCTTGTTAACTAATTTGTACTTTAAACCTAAATTAAGTTTAATATTCTTAATGTGGCCGTAAATCTTTAAGCTTCGATGGAAATATTCAAGTATTTGTGGCTTAAAGATAATTGTCTGTCTCTTACTCGTGTATTCTTAACGTCATATAATAAATAAAAATTAGTTTTTAAGTGAGTCAAATAAGTTGCAAACATCATCAGCAGGTACAAAGAAGTTCTTCTTCCTACATATTCTTGTGCAACCCGTTAGGGACAGTGGTTTTGAAGGAAATGAAAAACTAATGCATCTATTTATAAAAGCACCATCAAAGAATGCTTATAGAAAAGCTTTCTTTTCTTTGTTAAAATTTGCTTTAGATGAAAAAGATAGCTTAATAGTTTCCTTGAAATTTTTTGTATATCGTCACCTTAACGTGCAAACGTGATAAGTCCTTTTCTTGAAATTTTACAGGAGGGACAAAAAACTGTCTAACTTTTTTTGGGCTTTATATTTTCTAAATCTGTAAACGCAGTTTCTTCGTCGATTCATCGCTCATTAATGTCAGTAATTAAAATATTTCAAAAAATGCTATTCGCGACGAATTGGCTTTTTTGGGACTTATCACATTTGCTTTTTATGATTATGATTTCTTAGTTTGGACTTGGAACATTTTCTTACTATTTATTTATTATAAATTTATTATAAATTTATTATAAATTTATTATAAATTTATTATAAATTTATTATAAATTTATTATAAATTTATTAAAAATTTATTATAAATTTATTATAAATTTATTATAAATAAATGTTACAATTTTTCTATATTTATTAGTTGAATTTACACCTAATCGATTGTTGTTAAATACATAGAACGCGTATTATTAACTTTTTTCATGTGGCTCCTTATATTGCGAAAACCAAAATTACGAACATATTCCAAAACTTTCTAGGACTGAGAAAAAATTATAAAGTGGGTTTATTGGAAAAGAACATCTTTAAGAAATTTATTATTTGACGTATTGCCTTATAAATACTTTTATTGTTATCCAATGGATTTCTAATTGTGTAAAGGTGTGGAAAAATTAAATAGATTCATATCGAATACAAATTATTTGTTGGGTATTGTATAAGTTTCTAAACCTACTACACTTATTTTATTCTTTAGTGATTTTCAAAAATATTTTCATTTGTAACTTCTCAAATGGTTTTTGAAAGCCTGTGCATAAGATAAGAGGTTTGTATCTGTTCAAAGTTGTGGTTGAAGTCTACTGACGATTTGGTAAAACACCAATGAAATGCATATAGACAATGTTTAATAACCATCAACAAATAAATTTCATTTGGAAAATTATTTCGACATGAACTCTTCTATCAGAAACTTTTGCACACAAAAAATTAGAAAAAGAAATTACAAAAATTGGCAACAACTTCAAAATTTTTTCAATATGAATGAACCTATAAAAAGAGATACGGCAAAATTTCGCAGGAAATATAACAAGTAATAAACGACACACAGTAGTGCACAATCAAAATATTTTACAAATAGATAAACCAAATCAAAACCGATTGGATTCAGTATATGATGTATACGAACATAGCAGAAGAGTACGCCTATTGATCCCAGGAAGATGAACTTTCCATCTTGCACCGGAGTGGAGCTATGGAGTCCCAAAGAAGGTCGTCCAAAGTGACCTTCTAAAATTTTTCATCGTGTGTAATATTTTTATTTCCCGCTCGACTCCAAAAATGTTGTATGTAAGTCCTTATAGCCCTCATAAGGTTCTAAAAAAATTATGTTTAATTGAGGTATACTTATTCGAAAATTAAATTTTTTTAATTTCTTAAGCTTGGTTCAGTATTTTCAAGATATGGCATCCATATAACAACGGATTGTCACAACTGTTTCGCTATTAGTTACGCAACAAAATTGTAAATTGTTAAAACAATATGTGTGCAAATATTACGGCTAAGCTGGAAAATATATAATTTGTAATTTGTGTTACCTATTCGCGGTTCAGGTATACCAACAAATCGACCATGAAAAAACTTAACTGATGCTTTGGCACCTTGGTCACCTTGTTTAAATGAAAGGCATCCAAATAGTTTTTCCATCTAAGGCACAACTTAATTAAAAATAATAATTTTTAAATTTTACCTGGACTTAGAACATTTTTTTTGTTTGTTTGTTTGCTGTTTTGTGGACTTAGAACATTTGCATGTCACTGCATAATAGGAAGTAAAAATAACATAATGGTAATTTCTTTTTTCTGTAAATGATGTACTTTGAGTAGTATTATCATACTGCATCAAAACATGCATTTTGGAAAAAAGTGGACTCATCACGTTTGCACGTTAAGGTGACGATATTATACCTTTACATTTTTACTTTTACGGACGGAAAAAGCGTGTTGTCTCACTGTATTAAGTACACTGCAATACATTATTTTGTATTTCAGTATTTCATCATCAATCAGCTGCCAGTTAATGAAGTCGAAGTTGTAAAAATCCACCATCTGACTCAGCTTGTGGACGTGAACAGTTCTTATTACATACAAATATACATGTTAACTTTAGCAAGTATTTAAAATAAAGGTAATATTTAACTTTCTTTTCAGGTAAATACTAAACAACTTAGTTAAAGAATTCATAAATTGTATGTTTAATTTGACTAACTACCACAACAAGTCTCAGTATATGTATATAAAAAAAGTGGGCTATATACTTGTTTGCCGAATCTTGAATACCCTATGTAGGTAGAATGTTTTTGCTTTTTTCACATCATATTTTTATGGGATATTGGGCTTTATTAAGGCAAAGATTTTTCAAACAATTCCGAGGTTTTTCATCGCTTTAGATTCTTGTTTCAAAAATGTATGGTTATTTTTAAGGTTATAGAGCTAAAGAAATCATTTGTGAGTTTTAGGAAAAATTTCCTTCCAATATCAAATCAAATATTGTACAATATTTTTATACTCCTAAGTAATTCACAAATTAATATTACATAAATTATCAAAAAAATGACAAACTTATATCTCCCCTACTTCCGATCTATGGTGAAGTGTATAAGAATACAAAATAATTTAAATAGCACCACACAGTAGCTGCCCCCCAAATGCCAATAAAATGTTGAGAGAACGTTATTGTTTTTCTGTCCCATAAACTTCTCAACTTTACGATTTACATGTATTTTTAGGACAGACAGGAAAACATAAAAAAAGTTGGGACTTATGCTCTTAAGTGATTGATCGTAAAAAAAAATAAATGACTTTTTGTTTTCTTTACATTCGCTATTTAAGCATAATAAGGAACTTAAATATTAAATTTATTTTTATTTATGACTGAATGGTATTGTTTAGTTCAACTTAAATAGAAATCATTATGAATTGTTGCAAATTAATAATAATAATAATAAAAGTTATTAGATGTGGAGAGCTTTAAATTGAAGATAGTTTTAATATTTTTAAAATTATCTTTATTTATTGCATTAAATAAGTGTGTCTTAAGTCAATAACGCTTTGAATGTTTGCTTTGAAGTGGCCAGGTGACTCTGAATTAACGGCATTAACAAACGTCAACTCGCACGAACGATACGTTCAATTACAAGGAACAGTGGGGACTTTTGCAAAATAAATTGTAATAAATCTCGAACTTCTAACTGCTGATTGAATTTATATGAAACTTCGAACATATTTAGAGGAGCAGCCAGGTTTTATAACACGCGTCTCGGTGGCCTTCTGGTTTAAGCACTAGAGGAGTTACAGTGTCCAAATTTGACCACCTGGGATTCAAGAAAACTTCTGGTAACTTTTTTAAAGGTAATTTTATTCCGCATATTCTGGTGGTATATTTGTTGAAATCGGACGACCCGATCAAGAACTATGATGAAATATATTATCGTGACCGCCCAGTGTTATTAGTACTAAGTACTCTTACATAAAAAACAGATTGTATAATTACGATGAATATTTTTTTTTTTAATTAAGATATGAGTTTATTCGAACTATATGGGCTTATATCCAAAGAAATTTTAATTATTTTGGCTTGAGTTCGGTTTTAATTTAATTTTTCAATTAAATTATATTTTTAATTAGAGATAAATGTGAAGCATGTAGACAAACAAAATTTTTACTGCGCGGAGGGTTGAACTGACGTTTCGATAGCTCCCGCTAATCTCATCACAGTTCTTTACCGCTTAGACCACTTGACCAAAGTCGGGTGTTTGCAGTCAAGAGCTGAATATCATCTATCTTTAATCAATTTATACTGTCACTCTTAGAGCTGTATTTCATTTGATAGTTATTGATATTCAGTTTTTTCTTTATCTTATGTTAAGCTTCTTTTTTATTATTTCTCTATTCTAGTATGAATTATCATTGATAATTACAAGTACTAGTGTGTGTAAATGTTTGTTTGTTTAGTTTTATTTGAACATACACTCTCTAAAACATTACTTTAAATTTACGATCATATATTGTCTAAATTTGCGTTGAAAATTTCTCCTTGTTTAAAATTACATCGATTTTGTAGTTATTTTATTAAAGAAAAAACATTTCAAATTAAACGTATTTAGTCCAAGTGGAAAAAATGTAACATAAAGTATAATACTGTTATGGCTGAATGGTAGATATGTCAGACTATCAGTCAGGAGGTCGCGGCTCAAACCTTCACGCAGCCAATCGCTTTTTTAGTAAAAACATTTTGGTGAAAAATAAGGCGTGTGTAATTTTAGGTCGATAATAATCTGTAAAGTGTTGCCGACTATTATCGACGTAATTTTCAACAAAAGTGTTTTAGAGTGCATATAAATCCTTTTGCTAGTTGCCTTTAGAGTTTAACAATTAAGTTATGAGTTTAGTCGAACTATATGGGTTTATATCCAAAGAAATTTTAATTATTTTGGCTTGAGTATTTTTTTTATTATGAAAAGCGTACTAAACGTATTGTACAGGGTGGCGCAGAATGAGCTACACTCTAAAACATTACTTCAAATTTACGATCATACATTGTCTGAATTTGTGTTGAAAATTTCTCCTTGTCTAAAATTACATCGATTTTGTAGTTATTTTATTAAAGAAAATACCTTTCAAATTAAACATATTTAGTCCAAGTGGAAAAAATGTAACATAAAGTATAATACGGCTATGGCTGAATGGTAGATACGTCAGACTATCAGTCAGGAGGTCGCGGTTCAAATCTGCATGCAGCCATTCGCTTTTTTTTGTAAAAACATTTTGTTCAAAAATAATGCGTGTGTAATTTTAGGTCGATAATTATCTGTAAAGTGTTGCCGACTATTATCGACCTAATTTTCAACAAAAGTGCTTTAGAGTGTATATGGTTTAAATAGTTTATAACTTTTTTTTATGCGATTATTATAATTTTTTTCTAAATACAGTATATGATTGGGGAATTTTTTGCAATTAGCTTTGAAAAATGATATCCTGTAAGTGATGTCCATTTTCTGCTTCGCACATACGTGCTCTTTTTAGCATATTTTCCACAACTTTTCGCAAAATTTCGGGTGTAATGGCCATGATTTCATTTCGAATGATGGTTTTTAGTTGGAGTATGTTTCTTGGTTTGTTGACGTACAGTCTTTCTTTCAAATATCAAAAAAAAATGCCTGGAGCTATTAAATCTGGTGGCCTCCACGGCCACTTAAAATCGCTTGTGCGCGAAATAATGCGTTCGCCGAATATGTCCCTTAACAAAGCCATTAAAGCACCTGCAGTATGTGCTGTGGCTCAATCTTGTTGAAACCACAAGTTTGGATGGGTTTCCACAGCTGGCCTAACAAACTTTTCCAACATTGTCCGATATGCACCACCGCTGACAGAGACTTAGACACCACTTTCTTTTTAAAAAAATATGGGCCAATTATCCTTTCTGAGGATAAACCGCACCAAACAGTACACTTAAGTGGGTGAGATTGTCGCTGATGAACTGCTCTTGGATTTTCCGTAGCCCAAATCCTGCAGTTTTGCTTGTTGACATACCCATTTAATAGGATATGGGCTTCATCGCTCATTACCAAATTGTCAATAAAGTGTAGATTTTCCTCCACTTTTTCACGTAAACGAATGGCATATTCAAGCCATTGCTGGTAGTTTGTCATCTTCAATTATTGCACAAGTTGAACTTTATATGGGAACAAGTCTAATGTACTCAAAATTCTCTGCAGCGACCGCCGTGATAGTTCTAGTTGTGTCGAACGCCTCCTTGTTGATGTTGATGGACTATGCCACACGCTCTTCCGTACACGTTCAATATTTTGACCAGTGTGCACGGTAGGTGTTCTTGCGGCACCAGGAAGGGTTCTCACAAATCCATGTTGACGAAAATTTCTAATGAAATGGTTTATTGCTGACACTGTGGGTGCAATGCGCACATTAAAATGATGACGATATGCACGCTGTGTCAACACAATAGACTGTTGGTTTGAAAAATAAAAATCTATTATTTTTGTACGTTGTTCGATCATGTAATGATTCATAATTAATTCCCCAAGTCTTCTTCACAAAACGCTGAAAAAAAAACAAAGAAAATATAATAATTAAAAAAGTTATAAAGAATTCAAACCATATAGCTCATTCTGCGCCACCCTGTATAATATTAGAAATGCAGCTTTGCTGTTTTTATGACGTGATAAAAGGAAAGAAGCTTAGAGAATTCTTTATATTCTTTGAAATACACACCCTACAATCGGAATATCTCGAGATCAATTAAAGATATTCGTATAATTGTTTCATGCGTAGAAAAGAGATTCATATAGAAGTCAAACACGTCAATTTAAGAAAATAAAATTATTTTAACATATATTTTTTTATGGCACAAAACTTTATTCTTCTTAAATTGTGACTTTTTTCAGAAAATATGCGCGTATATCCGCATTTATGAACAGGCTCCCTTCAATTTATGCCAAAATTCTTAGAACTAACTACATTATAAATCGGTGTTGTTGGAATTTTTAAAATCCATCAGCACAATTTTTTATAGGCTCTTAAACACAAAAAATATTTTTAAAATTTGCGTTTTTCGGCCATTGCTGAATGTAGGGTACATATCCAAAATACAAAATAATTGGCGTTAAACATATTTCCATGGATTGCCTTTTGCAATATGTGTTTAAATATTAGGGTTTCTAATTTCCCAAACTTTTTCCAAGGAAATAAAATTTCTTATTCACGGGATTCCCGCGAATTTTTGAATATTAGTGATTTAAATCAAGATAAGAACTACAATTTTTTTAATAAAAATATAAATATAAAACTAACTAAAATTATGAAATTCATATTTATATATATGTATGTTCTTTTTTTAAATTGTCTAGATCACATCATCAAAGTGAAATTTATGGGCGCAAAAGAAAATTTTAAACAATTGTATCTCTCAAATGCGCCTGAAATGTGCACCAACCCTAAGTTATACATTTTATATCTGTCTATATTATACAGCCACGTATCGATCCTTTATTGGAACGTACTTATATCCCGAAAAAATTTAGCTTGGAAAGGAACGTACTTATGTATATCTCGAAAAAATTAAAATTGGAAAAGTGCAAATGTTAGCAGATATATATCCGATGTTAGCCGTTTAATGGCTATAACTTCGGCTTATATTAAGATACATTTCTGACTTTTTTACATATAAAGAAGGCATTAAGGAGCACTGTTTCTTCAGTAACTTGAAAATTTTGTTTTGTTTTATTTTATTTCAAGATATCACTACGTTGCAACAAAGGATTGATATTAAAATACCGCCTTTGTTTAACGTTTTGTACCACTATCTTTTTATTATCTGATATAATTTTTCTTGTTGTACTTTTTCAACAAACGAATAAAAAAGATTAAAAGCCATAAAAATATTTTGGAACGCTTGATGTAGGAATCGCATGAGAAACCTCTATAACATCGATTTTTATTACGGACTTGTCGTAAATCCCGCACGAAGTCAATAATTCTTTCACCTTTGTATGAAGGCCTTTTCGTACAAAGGGAATATTGGACGTAATCGTTGATTTTACTAAATTATTTTCATACTACTGATTGTGTAACAAAACAACGAACAGCAATGTAAGATCCATAAAAGATAAATTGAATTTCCCGAAAATTCCCGAACAACATTTCCCGGGACTTGTTTAAAAAAAATTCCCTGGATTTCTCGGGAACTTTTTTCCGCGTAGAAACTATATTAAAGAGTAAATGTGTTAAACAAAGTTTTTTACAAAATAGGAAATAATGACGATACTTTTTTTTTAAAGAACATGCTTTTTAACTGACTTCAAAAAAGAAGGAGGTTATCAATTACTGTGTAAGTTTTTTACTTGTTTCTGTTTCTACACACATAACTCTGTCATTTTTGAACAGATTTTCGAAATTCTTGTTTCAAAGAGGTTGCTTGAAAGGGCTTGCTTGCAGGTTGTCCCATAAGTTCTTTTCGAAAATCGGCGGGACATTTTTTCCCCAAAAAGATTGACTACCATTTATGCACCAATTTTGAAAACTCTTTTTTTTTGAAGGGCTTTTGCGAAAATCGTTGCAGTGTATTTTTTAGCTTAACTCAAGGCGCCTTAAATGCCTAAAATCGGATAATATTTAAAAAAAAGAAGCCTCAGTATTTTTTTTTTTGAACCCCAGGTGGTTAACTTTGGGCCACTGTTACTCCTCTCAAGATTAAACTAGAAGGCTACCGAGATACGCGTTATAAAGTCTGACTCCACCTTGAAAGATGTTTGAAGTTTTAGATAAATCCAATCAAACGTCCTCACTGTGCCAGGGGAAATTTTGTGAAATTAGAAGAAGTTATAACAAAAACCCTCCTCGATAAAGGCTTTTGATCAATTTTAATATTTATGTTTATAACATTTCCTTATACTACCACCCCAACTTAATTCATATCCATATACTAAGACTAAGTGAGCCTTACTGATCTACATTTGTTCCAACTGGTTTTATTTACGGATTAAAAATTAAACTAAAAGATTAAACCTTATGCAAAGAAATAATTTAAAAAAAAACAAATAATCTTTGTACTTGTATCAGAATGATAATGACCCAAACTGTACGAGTCTTACACAATAAAATGATAAGAATCTATATCACAGACTGGCGCTTACAGAATGAATAAAATACACAGATTTTTATCAAAAACACAAGATCTTAACATAGTTAACACGATCTCTAGTTGTAGGAAGTTTTTTTTTGGCTTGTTTTCATTTTTATCTCTTTTTTCATTCATTATTTAAGCCAAGTTAGTGAGTGTATTTTTTATTTTTTTCAGTACTGAAATGTTAGTATGTGTGTTGGTACAAAACGAGGAACGTAAACAGAATGCACATGAAAGATGCATGTTTAAATTAAATGGTTGTTACTTATTCGACATGTTTACAATTTTAGTATTTAGACATACCAGCAAGTTGATTTGCTTAGGTGCACTCGTGGAATAATTGACTCACGAAACTCTGCTTATGCACTGTCCGCGTAAAACGCGCTGATACACAGAAAGAAAAACGCCGCACTAAATTCAAGTATTTTCTACTTACTTTGAGTATTCTTAAATTGTGTATACAAATTGTTATTTTATGTATTACTATAAATATAAACTTTTTACACAGTCATAGTGTGTTGGAATTTGTTTGCTTGTTGTTAGCTTCAGTCGCATGTTGTGCTATATTATTGTCTTGTTGTTGGTTATTCTGTTTTTTCTTTCGGTGACGACTACTAGCTGTCGTTCTTTCTATACTGAGTTAGCTAAGTGGTCTAAGGCGTTGGCTTACAAACATGATGAGTTAAGTACAATACTAGGAATGATTCGGGCTTGATTCAAGTACGCGGCGGAATTGATTATAAAGTACGCAGTTAGGATTGTCAAGTACGCGGCGGATTGATTCAAGTATACAGCGGCCTTGAATCTACATGTAATACGGCGTTTGTCAGCTATTTGTTAGTTTTGCCCGAGCAATGAATATAAACAACAACAAGAGCACACCAGTGATTTGTGGCTATCATCAAGCAAACAAATAACAACACATTGCGAGTACGACTCTGTATAAAGTTTATAAATATATTCGTACTTAACGTAAGAATTTTTTTTACATGAATAAAGGCTAAAATTAAATATTTTGCACTTGAATATTCCGACTTAATCAATCGTTCTCTACTTGATGACAGAAAAACCGGGACTATCTTACTTTTGACACCGCTTGGGATTAATTTAAGTACCTATGGCTTGATTTTTCTTTTCTGTGCACTGAGAAAACAGATTGATTGGAAATTGGTTACAGTTCTAAAAATGTTGTACAGTTGATCAACTGTCTGTTAAATTTATTAAAAATTATTTATAATAAAAGATTTTCGTTAGCCGTAGAATCCTTACGGCAATAAATTTAATATTCTTACACATTAATATTCTTACGTTTTTTACGACAATCAATAATGTATAGCTTGTGAGAATAAGTCAAACGAAATCTAAAGAGGCAACCAATATAATTTGCATTTCTAAACTAAATATTCTGAATAATAATTAAAATTTCCTTTGTATAAAAGAATACTTGTGTGTGATTAAATTTTCAGTTAATATTATTGTTGAATTCGGTACTTCCAGCCAATAATAAGCTATGGTGAACAAAACGTGTATGATTTTATTTTATTTGTCATTAAAATAAAATAAAAAATACGAAAAAGTATCAAGAAACCAAAAAATAGTCAGAACATAAAATTAAAGGGATTAACGGGCTATGTAAGGGATAAGTTTGGCACTATTCATAGTAAGTATTATGAAATATATAAATATATTATCTTCCGAAAGCAATAAATTTTTAAATGATTTCAGTGCAAAAACTTTCAAAGAGCTGATGTGATGGGCTGCCGATGCTGGACGCACAAGCACAATCTGATTCCTGACATACATACTTTGAAAGGAAAGGTGAGATGTTTAATATATACTTGCTAAACTGTCACGATTTGCTAGCATATTTATATTAATATCGTTTAAAATTTTTAAGATCCTCCTTAAATAAGACGTCTTCCCGCTCAAGACTCAAACCTGGACTTGTTGGTCATAATCATTTAAAATATTCCACCTGGGCAATAAATGTGCTTTGGAGATTTATTTTTATATGTATGAATTTGTTTGTGTCTTTTCATTGTAAATGTTTGGTTTTTGTCTTTGATAAATAAACTAAATTTAAAAAAAAAATTTTTCAATTCACAGTAGTAAAATTTTATTAAATTTTTGTACCGTCAGATTCATTTCCTACTATAGAATTCATTTGATAGTTATAATAGAATTATACAGTAGTACGTGCAACTGACAAAATTCGATTGGCTACAAATTCGGTTGCCACAATGAATCTGTTTTCTCTGTGTGTAGATATCGTAACACACAGAATAATTCAAGATATCTACTCGTTTCTTCCCTGAACCGGGGCAGTGACATATGCAAGAGTCTAAAATTTATCCATCATATCGCTCCTTTATTGCAACGTAGTCATATCTCAAAAAACCAAAATTTTTAAGTTACTTAAGAAAAAGTCTTCATTAAAACCTTCTTTATATGTTAACAAATTTTTAGAAACATATCATAATATAAACCGACATATCATAATATAAACGTCAGCAAATGTTTTTTCAGGAAGAGCTTCTAGTATCATACCATTAATATTAAAAATACCTCCAATTGAGGGCGCTGGTGGATGTAGAAATTATTAATTTGAGTGTACTGTTTTTTTCCGACGGCGTTTGTTTGAATTTGGAATGATTTTCCGTCATCCGACGTCAAATTTGGTTGATAAACAGACCGATTTTGACTATGTGCCATCTTCAGTGTTCTCTTGACTATTCAAGAGACCGACTGTCTTCAATATAATCCAAGCAAAGGCTCTGCTGCTACAATTTGGAAATGACTAAGACGTTGTTTGTATGACCGCATTGGAACGACGGAAATAAATATATTAGAGTTTGTAGCAAGAAGTATGTCAGGATCGTTTTATATTCAGATCTCAACAACTTATAGTCTTTTGTGTACTTTTTGACATTTTCACTCGTAGAAAAGAACGGAACAATACAGAGTAAAATGCATTGCAGATTTGAAAACTACATAAAAATTCTAAAAGATGGAAATATTTTAGAGTTTGTTAACTGATTTTCTTATTGCTGAATATATCCCAAAATATTGCCATAATTTATCTAGTTTTAGGAAATGTAGCTAAATCAATTTCGACCTCCGGAAAATAAGGTTTCTTTTTATCAGGATCATCACATATAATTACGTACTTAGTGCTAATGAAGGTCAATGTGCCCTTTTGTTAATTGTTAACTTCTTTACGTACATACAAATTTGTAGTACAAGTGAATCTTTATGTTCATATTATACATATTTTAGTTATCCTACTAATATTATAAATATGAAAGTTTGAACCACAATCACGCAAAAACGGCTTAATGGATTTGAATGAAATTTGGTAGACAGTAAGGCTCTATATGCAAATGCAAAATTTCGAACCTGAAATTCAGGCAGAACTGCATACTACGCTTTAGATAGGAACATAAGCTAAGTATTTTTTATATAGGTTGTCACTTTCTGCATCTCCGAAACTATTAGTCCAATTTTATCTTCTTGCATTTTTATTGATCATTTACGCATATGCAAATATATTGACGCGAGCGCAGCCGCGGGTAAAAGCTAGTTTATAAATAAATTAAACACATTTAAATATATAAAATCACAGAAATTTAATAAAAAGCATCGATTTGCATTTATTTTAATAAACACTCACACATGCACACTAGTTTATTTTCATGTACGTGTGTTGTTCGACAGTTTATCTCAAAAGATTTTTGTTATAAGATTTCTTATAGCAACGCTCTCATTAAAATTCTTATAAGATTGAGATAATACTCATTTGAGGTCTAGACGTAACATAATTCTCTCCACATATTATGTTACTTGTAGACCTCAAACAATACCCACAAATATGGACCGATCTTAAAGATTTTTATTTTTTTGGATAATCATTTTCTCTATCTCGTATAGTTGAGGAAATATTTTAATTTCAAAATCCTTTTTTTTACCTTGACTTAATTTGGGGTTTCTTCCGCAAAAAATAAACAAAATTCTGATTTTCAGAAATTTTCGTATTACTATCTTATCAAGCATGCTATATCCTATTTCGTTTTTTTTTATTGGCAGGTTTGAGGAAAACTACAAGGACACAGGCACCATACTTAAAAGTATGAAATAATATAAGATTTTCATATTTAATATCCACTTAACAGTTTTTTTTCTAAATTTATTTCAAAAGAATCATCTATATTCGATATACCAGCTGATACGCTCCCAGAGAAATGGTAAGAACTTAAAAATGTCATTAAACCTTAACAATATTCTATAACAATGACTATTCATCATTCTAGCAAAGCTGATAATCTACGAAAAAATTGTGCTGAAGCGACTGCTTGCACATAGCGCAATGGCATTTATAAGATTTTGTTCGAAAAATACAATAGTTTGTCGTTTCTGGTGGAATGTGATGTTAAAACTAGGGATGTAACGATACGCCGTTTTGCCGATCCGATACCGATACCGATATTTAAAAATAAATATCGCCGATACCGATTCCGATACCGATACGAATATTGAAATTGAGTTTAAGTTTAGATTAACAAAACTGAAGTGCAATTTTTTTATTATACAAAATTACATTATAAGAGAGAATATTTAAAATTGATAAAACATTAGAAGTAATTTTTAAGGAGCTATATTTTCTTTGCTTCCAACAAATCTATATTAAAAATATGCAGATAATTAGTAGAAAAGCAAGAATAAATGTTTAATTCCTTTATAAGTTTAAAAAATACTCGCCATGCTTTTTAAAAAATCGATTTTTTTTAAAGGGCATTTATCAACTAATATTCATCTAAATAACTTAATAGCTTAATTATTAAAAGACTTCTAAGTTTATATTTATTCACTTACATTTACATGAAAATACAGTTCTGAGTTTAAATTCGCATAAAAAAAATTGTGAAAATGGGTACTTTTTTATCCTTTTTCCTTGAGGAAAAATCATTATAGAATACCGAAAAAGAAATTTGTCCTAGCATCGCTTCCAATTCGGTGATTGGTAATCGAAAAACAGAACTTCTTGCAATGGCAAGGATATGTAAAACTAATTAGAAATTATCCAAATTTGCAATACTTCCAGATCGCGAATTCTACATTTTCATGACTTCTTTGGAGTATCTCTTTTTTGCTGGAATAAGATTTAAAAAACAACGGCTTGAATTTGAATTCATGCTAAAATTAACAAAAAAATAAATAATTTTTTACAAAATAACAGCATAAAATATTATTAATTTTTAAAATTGATATTAATAAGATTTAAAAAATAACGAAGTGTATTTAATTCATGGTAAAATCGAACAAAAATAAATTATTTGTTAAAAAAAATCTGAAAAAATTTTTAAAAGTATCGTCGTATCGGCAGTAAAATATCGCCGATACCGATGTATCGGAAAATTTGAAGTATAGCCGATATATCGGTGTCGGTATCGGTATTCGTTACATCCCTAGTTAAAACCGAAGGTGGCGACTCGACTTTAACACAAAGACGGTAAGATGGCTCTGTAGATTTCTATCGTGATTGGTCTGAATATAAAAACGATTTTGGCAACATCGATGGCGAATTCTTTATTGGCCTAGAGAAGTTGCATGCTTTGACAAACTACAATGGGCCACAGGAGTTGCTTGTTATCTTGGAAGCTAAAAATGAGACCGCAAAGGCTTTCTATAGTAACTTTGCTGTCGGTGGTGAAATTGATTCGTATGATTTAAAACATTTGGGAGTTTACTCTGGAAATGCGGGTGATTCATTAAGACCTCATTTGGGTGCAAAGTTTACTACTAAAGATCATAATAATGGTGAATATAAAATCGACAACTGTGCTACAATGTATACAGGTGCTTGGTGGTATAAGTCTTGTCATTCCAGGTGAGTGAATAATGAATGTAACATATAATTAAGTTTTTTTAAACAGTTTTCATAATTTTTTTTGTATTACTTGCAGCAACCTTAATGGTAAGTTTGGTGATGATGCATATGGTAAAGGCTTGAGCTGGTTTACTTTCCGTGGCCACAATGAATCTATACGAGGTGTTACAATGATGATCAGACGCCGATCATTCTAAGTATTCTTTTCTTGAAAATTTTTTAAGTTATATAGCAGTTCTAAAAATAATTTTCTTTATAAATTCTATTGTACACAAAACTTTGAGTAAAGCTTTGATTTGTAATTAATTAATCGAAAAATTAAGAGCAATGGAAAGCATCAATTCTATGTTAATTATATGCTCGTAAGTTTTTTTAAATAAAAATAGTAAAAAATTAAGTGGAATGGGTTTATTTATTAAATTTATTATTTGAGATATTCTCCCAATTTTTTGTAAATAAATATTTATTTGTTGAGGGTTAAGCAGTGTGCATATGGATTTCATTGGTGCTTTACAAAATCATCAGTAGACTTAAACCATACTTTTGAAATGTTTTAAGTCTCTTATCTTATGCGTAGACTTTCAAAAATCATTTGAGTAATTGTGTAAAATAAGTAGTGCTGTTTTATCATTTCAGACGTCTGGGACTTTTGGCAAACTTAAGCAAAATCGCAGGGCGCATTTATAATATATATTTTTTTTTTGGAATCACTTTTTTCTACACTAGTTGTTCCTATTTAACTATTGCTCCTATTTAAGCTCCATTCCAAATGCAATATTGCAACCAAGTTCCTAAATATAATTCAGGATTTATTTGCAAATTGTATAAACTATAAAATTCTTAAATAAAAAGTAGAAATGCTTATAACCACGGCTTGGACTTTCATGCAAATGCATGTTATTTTTTGTGTTAGAAAAAGAGGTATTGACTAATTATACTAGTTCACAAAAAAATGCACCTCAAAACTAAGATGTTTTTTAAGCTACATTGGGGCTGCTGAACAGGAATATGGCATTCATTTATTTTTCTTAAGAACCGTTTTCGAGATATTCGCGAAAAACTAGTTTTTTTAAAGTTTGTAAAGATATTTCCAAAAATCTTGAGTACTGTTTAATTGAATTTGGCATTGTTGCATAGATATGTTTTTCCTCTTTCAGTTCATATTTACACTGTGTTGATCAGATAAAAATTCACTGAATTACAAGCCTTTATATTAAAAAAAAATTTTATTTTTTACGTTTTTTCAAAATTCACCATTTTGAAATGCTCCATTAAAGCAAACAAAAAATTTAAAATATTTGTTTTGACGCAAATGTGCATTTCTGTTAAATGTTAAGCTCTTTACGCACACACAGATTTGTAGAAAAAATGTACAAATGAATTATGTACATATTTTAGTTACATATTTTAGTTATTCGTACATATTTTAGTTAATTTTGAATAACAAATATTTAAAAAACAATTTGGTACAATCGGACTGAAAAAAGTACGCTTTTTCTTGAAAATTAGTACAATTTGTTATATCTGATTTTGCATCCCTGGTGCAGGTAGATTTGTAGCAAAATTTTAACATCATCCCTCTGTTCAAATCTGCGAAAAAAATTTTATCAACATTGGTTTTTTTCATACGAAAAATTTTACAAGAAACCAACCAAAACTAGGCCTTGAAAGTACGCAACAATTGCTTACGTTTGTAAAAAACCCAATGTCTTTGTTGGAAACTCCACACGAAAAATAATGGTGCTCATATTATTTCGCATGAAGACCCAAAATGTTGTAGATACATTTCATATGTTTTACTCAAAGCAAAAAGAGTACTACTTCTGCAACAACCTTTCTTGAGCAATTCGTGTAAATTTTTTATACGGACTTTTGACAGCACATCGCACTAAATGATGAACAGAGGATCATGCTATATTCCAAAAAATATAGCCAAAGTAGTTGTACTTAATTAAGTCCTTAACATTGTGCATATCTAGTTCTTCTGGTAATATTTGAAGTAGATGTTGTGGTATGGTTGCGTCAACAATGTCATGTTTCCCGATATAGTTTATGGATGTGGCAAATAAGTTTTGTTTTCTAGCGTCAAGTAGCGGCATTAATTAGATTAGCCGTTTTATTATTTTTTTACTTCGCCGACGGTTCTGCTACAATACCGATGGTTGTGGCAAATACACAAGTGGTTTTTGTTTTAAATGATTGTGAACCTTAATTAGTTTACCACAAATAAACTCATGTTTATATACTATTTTAAAGCAGATTGTATTTAATCAAGCTTTGATTATAAAAAAACATAGGTGTCTTCTTCCAAAAATGGTTTTTCTCACACTTGGTTGAATGCTTTTTTGTCAGCTTTGTGTTTTACTTGTAAAATGTTACTTCTCGTGTCCGCTTAGTTTGAAAATATAAAAAGCAAAAACAATAAAATTAAAATCAGAAAACAGATAAATGCTAACAATCAATAAATAAAACATGTGTCAACAAATATGAATGTGAAAATAAATATTTTTTATTTAAGGTTTAACAAACGGACCAGTTAAAAAATGTTTTTTTTGATTTTAGCTTAAAAAAAATTTTATTTTATACCTCCTGTCAATTTTTTAATCAAAATATGATTCAGAAAACAGCATATCGTCATATAAAATTCAAACGGGCCTAATTACATTTTAAAAGAATTTTCAGGAGAGATAAAAAACTTAATAAAAAGCAGACTATTGTGATTATAAAAAAATTGTTAATTCAGCAGAGTGTCAGTCATTAATTCAGTCTTTATTAATGATAGGGCCTATTCACTTATTACGTAACGCTATTTTCGGAGGTTTTATATCCCCCCCCCCCCCCCTTCGTAACGCTTATTGCAAAATTTTCAGTATAAAGTATCTAATCCGTAACAAATCTTTAAGAAATTTTGAATATATGCTGTGTTTTCTGGTAATTGCGCCTTCTGATTGCTGTTAGCTGGGAATAATACAGTTCAATTCGTACGGTCACCATTTCATATGTATCTTTTGCAAATTTCGAGATATGACTCTTAACTTAGAGTACCTCAAATGATGAATAATTTACCCAAGCAAATCATTATGAACTAGCAACCAAATTCAGCTCCATATTGCTATTCCTCATATAATTTACTATTCTGTTTTATATCATTTTCTTGTAAGCTTCTCTTCCCTTGAACGAATGTTCAGTACTGTTCCGTTGCATTTACAGCAACATGATGTTTGCATTCAAGTTATGCATGTTTAACATCTTGTTATTGTTGTTGTTAACCGATCGTTCGTTCAATCGTTTTGTAAATTTTTAATAGTAAAAGAAAATTTTTGCGCGGAGATTCTGAAAGATTTTTGTAGCAGTTGTTTTCTCTGTGCAGCATTTTTTATCTCTTGGCATTAAGAAGCTAAAGATCTTGTTAAACATGTTACAGTTAAAGGTTAATTGCAAAATAATGTTTAAAATAATGTCAAAGTGGTAGTGACTTCTGCTGTGATTTAACATTTTCTATAATATATGTAACTATCGATGTTGGTGCTTTGTATATACATTGCTGGGTTAAAAGAATGAAGATTTCGATGTGGGAGTTGTTGTTAGTTTGGCCGCATACTCGTGTGTACATCTCCCAGAAGTAGAAATTTATGAACAATAAAATTGTTAGTAAATCGATGTATGCCATTGTAAACATTTAAAACCGCTTGCTAATTAATTGTGTTTTCTTCATAGAAAATTGTACGCAGGGATATACAATAGAATTAGATTTGCTATTTCATATGACATGAATGTTTGGAAACGTAAGCATTTCAATTTGTGACGTCTTTAATTGTATGCACTGTATTCCTAAATGCCGACAACGCGGGCAGAGAACCGATTTATATGAAATTTGGTACACAGATAGATATTTGGCCCACAATTAATATAGGCTGCAATTGTTTCCCGGACCAGGAGGAGATAAAATGGGTCAAAACCTCCCCCTACGCATAACTCTGTCATTTGTCAACCGATTTTGGAAATTCTTTATTGGTTTGAAAGGGGTTGCTTGAAGTTAGGTCCCATATTTTTTTTTTTCAAAATCGGTGGAGATATATGACCCACCCCTCGCCGGCTGAACCGATTTTAATGAAATTCGGTACACGGATAGATAATTGGCCCACAATTACTATAAGCTGCAGTTGTTTCCCGAATTTTGGACCGGGAGGGAATAAAATGTGTCAAAACTTCAACTTACGCATAACTTTGTTATTTGTCAACCGATTTTCAAATTCTTTATTTTTTTGAAAGGGTTTGCTTGCACTTAGGTCCCGTAGTTTTTTATTTTCAAAATAGGTGGTGATATTTGTCAACCGATTCTTAAAATTCCTTTTTGGTTTGAAAGGGTTTGCTTGCGGCTTAGTTCCATAATTTTTTTTTCGAAAATCGGTTCGAAAACGGTGGGGAATCCCCCCGATTTTCAAAATTCCTTTCTTGTTTAAATAGGGGGGGGGGCGTTAATGTGGTCTCCCACGCATTTTTCAACCAATTTTTGTAATTCTTTTTTGAAAATGTTTTGCTTGCAGTTAGGTTCCATAACTTTTCTCCAAAATCGGTGGGGAAAGGTACCCTCCCCCAACACACTTTTCTTAACTCTGCCATTTTTGAATCGATTTTTAAAATATTTTCGCTTGAAAGGTTTTGCTTGCAGTTTGGACACACAATTTTTTTTGAAAAAGGGTTAAGGGGGGCTGGGGGAAGTTTGGTCCCCCACTCATAGCTATGTCACATGTTGTTTTGAATTGGTTTGCTTGCAGTTAGTTTCCATAATTTTTTCCAAAGTAGTTGGCATTACAATTACTATCTTAATTAAGTAATTATAGAAAATGTATGTAATAATTACTTTTTTTAATAATTACAAATTATTAAACTACAACTATTAATAAACTTAAAAATTATAACAACAATCCCATTTGTATAATTAAATAATTTGTTACATATCGTTAACTTAAACGCAAAACGCCCTAACTATCGAAATATTGGGAAAAGATGAAAAATACACATTTTTAAATTTTAAGGCCTCTATTAAATCGGCATAATCAGTGTATTGTATGAAATAATAGAGAGATATCTATCGAACAGTGTACACTTTATTTTATTCAGATGAGCCGAGCCGTTTCCGGAATTTTTGGCAATAAGCGAAAAAAACCAATAAATAATTTTTTCGCGAATATCGAAAACGCTCATTAAGAAAAATAAATTAATATTATTTTCGTGTTCAGCGAACTCAAATTAGCTTAGAAAATGTGTTTGTTTGCAAGATATGAAACAGACTTAGAAATTCGAAAATTTGCTTTATTATATAATCTTAAGTTTGTCTGAAATCAGACCCTGTATGTATATAAGTACCCTGCGGAAACTTTGGTGACAAATGATCCAAAAGTACTCGTCCTATGACTTGAGAAAATGAGACTGGTACCAAAAATAAGGAGTAGTGAATGGTGAAAAAAGGCATATTGTATTAATGGTCACATATTAACCATTTTCAGTCAATTTAGTTGGTACTCCGGCTAGTATTGTAGTACACGGCTCTGAACAAATTCGATGCACCTGGATCGAAGGTCTATCACATAGTATCTATATAATATTAATTGTCTCCCTTCAATGAGACTGCCATGCCACTCATTAACCTGTTCCGTAACTATATTTAGATATTAACTCCAGCTTCACTGGTATTTATAAAATTGAAATATAAGTTCCCCTGTGGTCGAGTGGGTAGTGTACTAGCCTGCCAAGACGGAGGTTGTGGGTTCGAATCCTATCAAAGACACCGCTTAAAAATAAAATACAATTTCTACTTGGATTTGTAAAAGTAAAAAAATAAATTAGTCGATAATTACAGCTGAATTTGGGAATAATATTTATATATAATCTATATTATTCTACACCGATTAGGACTCCATAAGATAGTTCAGGGACAAGTTACAAGGTGCGTACAAAGTATCAATTAACCCTATCCTAGGCCATCCCCATGTAAAAGTGGCTGGTCCGCTTCATAGTAAGTGTTAGAACTCGGACTGGTCCCTACCACCTGAGGACCGGTCACTTGACTTATTTTGTGTAAGTTCCATTTACCGTAGGGTAGTGCGTATTTTGAGTGTAATGAGTTATAACAGCTTTAAAGAATCTATAATATTTAATCCAGGCGCGTATACAAGGGAGTTTGGGAGGAAAAGGGATATTCTTCCTCCCCCCCCCCCCTTAAAACGAGTAAATTTCTATAGAGTTTCAAAAAGAAGTCTGGAAAAATAGTATGTTTTGCTTAGAAGTTCTCCCCCCCCTCCAAAAGCTCAAGCTGGATCCGCGCCTGTTTCATCATATTATGTTTCACAAATTGATCGATTTAATAATTTTTCAAAATCTTGCGGTAGAGGGCTAAAAGTAGGTCGCAATATTTTTTTCATTATTTTCCCATGTACCACCTATACAGAAATTGCAAAATTTTAGTGCTATTCGAAATTGAAATTCGCAAAAAGACAATTACACTCAGATGTATTTTGTAATTGAAATTTTTCCAATTACAATTACATGTAATTGTAATTGAAGGTTTTCAATTACAATTACATTTTGTAATTGTAATTAAAGTTACAAAAATGTAATTGTAATTGAAAAAATTGATATTACATTTACATGTAATTGAAAAAAATGTAATTGATATTGCTCATGTATAAGCCCATGTACCTTATGCCTGTCTTACACTATCTCACAAACCTTTCTACTTTTGTCGAAATGGAAAGTTTTAAACAAGCAATAACAACACATTATATCAGGATTGCATTTTGTGCAGAGGTCGAACCGAACAGCTTATAGAATAGTCTAAAAACAACTTTAATAACAGCAGCTAATTTATTTATAACTAAAATTTTCTTCTTTTTTACTTTAAACATTTTGTAGGTATTAAATGTAGAACACGCGACACTATAAAATTTCACACCAAGTGACTATTTGACAGTTGACCGCCGAAAAAAAACAGGAAAAACCTTCAAACTGAAACTAAAATTTCTTTCATATATAGAAGAAATATAGTTGTTCGTATTATCCAACAAAAGTTTTTTATTAATATGATTATTTCAAACGTATTTGCTTGTTGGGATAGCCCATCTGATTTAACATCGGTCGGTCCCAAGTAGAAAACTATTAGGAACTTGTTGGGAAACTCTAACGAAGATTTTTAATCGTATTTTTGGCTCATCTTCGATAGAGATGATTGTTGCTTACAGCTTTAGCAAATTCTAATCAATATTATAGTTAGCTATTTTTCCGATTTGAGTTTTTGAGAGTTTTCGATATTTCCCCAGCAAAGCAATCGGGTCCCAAATACGTTTCTGCGTTACATTCTAATTGGGATCCCAGTTGCATCCCAAATGGGTTTGAATGAAAATGTCTAGTCGGGTAGTCTTATAGAGTCTTCACATGATCAAATAAGATCATAAATAAGATGAACCATATGTAGGAGAAGGTGCCAGGGTTAAATTAGATCGCTGTGTACCAGAGTATGACAATAAGTACTCAAAAAATAAATATACTTAAGTATTTACTCTTAATTTTATTAACTGCGCATAGTCATAATTGTTGCACAAATAATCCGTACGCATATATATTTGCTTTCAAACTAGTATAATTATATCCGATTCCAACACACAAACGCATCTGTACTTCATATATGCGAAAAACTTAAATACTCAACAACTATAAATAGAAACGCACATGAGTATTGGAAGTATTAAGTATCTGTCATAATTATACTTAGAGTATTTTTATATTTAGAGTATATATTTATTCGGATAAAATAAAAATACTTGAGAGTATTTATTCAACATACGCCCCCGTATGAGTTTGTGTGTATGAAATGGATGTAAGACACGATTTGGCTGTTTGAAAACATTAATCAGGTATGGCACTATTTCTTCATTTCCAATTAAAATAACTTTTATATTTAAATTACAAATTTATACATACATAAATAAAAACATTTTAAAAGAGCATTTCAAATAAAATATTTTTAATTGAAGTTGTGTTTATTTAGTCGAACTATATGGGTTTTATCCAAAGAAATTTATTATTCAGGCTTAAGTTCTTTCAATTTAATTTTTACAATTAAATCATTTTTTATTGAGAAATAATTTTTCAAAGCATGTGGCCATTGAGAAGTACAAATACCAATTTCTTAACTTTTTTTGTAAAGGTCGAACTGAACATCGATGTTTTCGGGATTAAAATATTTTTAGGCAATACGGAAATACTCGAATTATATATTTGTTTTCCATTAACTAAAGTGCTTTTTCTTCTTGCGTCGCGTGGGTTTTTATTTTACTTCTTAAAATTTGGAAGCTAAAATTCCCAAAAAAAATATTGGAAACTCATTCTTAGATAATTTTTACAAAATTTACAACAAAAGCAAATCGAGTAAAAAATACGTACTTCTAAGAGTAATAATGTTAAATTCATGCATACACAAAACGGCAATAAGACAATTAAGTTTTGACCCGTTTTTTCTTGTAAAAAATGCTCAATGACTTGATTTGTACAGAAATAGGTATAAAAAAAATAAAATGACACTAAAATTGCTCTTGCCAAAGACAAACTTCCAACAAAATACATAAAGGAACATTGTGTGCATTTCGCACTTCTTATGCGATTTGGCTTTCATTTCAAAACAAACATTTCTAATGACCTGACTTCTACAAGAAATGAATGGTTACTATAAAAATTAAACAACAAATGCATACATCCTGATGATAGCGAAACTCAAAATATACCCACGCAACAATAACACTATTAAAATTTTTTGTGGGTACTTTACTGAAAGTCACCCTTTTCAGCAGGTAGGACCTGCATTCAATGCTTTTGTTGTTGTGAAATTAGCAAACAAAATTATTGGTAAAAAAATAAGAGCATCACTTTATAATTTCTATGCAGCTGTTTGTGACTTTGTTTTGACCTGCGTTGCACAAAAAATGGGAAAAAATAAATTCCATTTACAAAAACGAACTAAAATATGCACACTTGTTGGACAAACGGTTTAATGAATATGACGCGATGGATTTTCCCGGAATTAGTGTGTTTGAAATTAAAAGAAAAAAATATTAGCTCACATTTATGAATGTAGTGATCAATGTATTTCAAACTCTGGTGCTAAATAGATCAGTTTCAGGGTGACTTAATAAGAATCCTTAAAACTAGTTTTGTTAGAACATTTAATTTACAAATTCAATGGAGGAGTTCACGCAACATTCGGTAACTATTTTCTCGTCAAATTGGTAAAATTTCCCGTATATTTTGTTGTCAAAAATTTTTTTAATAAATTTTACAACAATAAAATATATCGAAAATTTTACCAATTCAACGGGTAAACACCCTACGGGGAAGGGAACTGACACAAAAACTGATACCTTTTAGACATTTTGTGATGGGTCACTAGACTGATCTAAGGAATCGTGCAAGTATACTGGCACTACTACTGCAGTAGTAGTTTCTATAAAACTGGTTTCGGATATAGTTCCAAGGAAAGTAGGAGTTCATTTAGTTTACATAAACCCCTCCCACACATTGTAACTCATCTGGATTTAATTATGTTTCAATTAAATGTTTTTTTTTACTTATTTTCAATAACGTATGTATGAAATTTATTTATATTTTAATTTGATTTTATTTTTTGACAACCAAACCAATCGGCATCTGATTTTATCTGATATATATGATAAAAAAAGGTACGATAGCTTGTATTTGCACTTTCGCAAGACTATTTGCATCAAAAATTTAATTAAAACTTTCGTAGACATGGATATATGTAAATATTTGTAAATACAAAAAAACGAAGACAATATTTTTTAATTTTTACACAGTCTTGGAACATTTATATCTGGGGTCTAGTTTGACCGGTCATGGTACATTCCTATTTTCACAAGTCATAGGACAGGTACTTTTGGAACAAGTGACACAAATTTTCCGCAGGGCAGTTACCGAATGTTGCGTAAACTCCACTAATATTAATTTTTGTAATTATAGTTACTACAGAACTAATATTTTGCAATTTGTAAAGTGATAAAATATTGCGAGTAAATATATGTATATGTAGTTACAAATGTTTTTAGCAGTCAGGCATTATTAAATCGCACTTGCCATCCCTGTCATGCAATCTGTTGAACAGCAAATAAAATACTCCTGTAAATACTTATGTATGTGTATCGGGATAAATACTTGAGAGTATTTTTATACTTGTGTGTATGATTGTAGCTGATACAGAGTATAATTTTTTTTATAGTCATTTGTGCTGCGTAATTTAAAGAATCTGTATGCACATAATCGTTGGTTGTTTGTATTTATACGTATTCGTATCAAGTCCCCAGTAATTTATTGACCGAAGGCGTAGAAATTTTTGAAAAACGGAAGCCCCGTTCATTAAGTGATGAATTTGTGTTGATTTTTCCCAAAAGTGTGGGCATAAATTTTGATTGTTACCAAGTTGCAATTTTATTATAATTGCGATTTAGTCGTGCGACAAATAATTTAATATTGAAGTCTATGTTTTTAAATTACACAAAGAAGAAAAAATAATAACTTAAAATAGTTATTCCTATTCAGATCTCACTTTATAAAAGTATCTGCGTTTCCTTAAAAAAATTTTATATTAATTACTAAATAAAAAATGTCATAAATAACACTAATGTTAAGTTCATTTTTTCTTATCACAAGTTAAATAAAACATACAAATATATTCTGGGGTTTTTGCGTGTGCTATATTGTTATATTATAATTAAAGGGATAAAAGTAAGTAATGCGCCACTATGACCGACGTTAGGAGGTAGTGTGGCTGAAAAATATGTCAGCTGGCTATATGGATCCAATTGTTTTCAAAAATATTATGTGATGCTAACATCCAAATAATGCAGAAAACAGGTCTCAAATTAAAATTACAACTTCAACTACGTAAAAAAAAACGTTTATCATTTTATTCATAAAGATCATTAAATGCAATACTGGTAGCAACTTTAAGTGAAACGATTAATAAAGTAATTTTAATTTTTATGGGGATTTCTTGCATTATTTCAATAAAAATTTTTAATTACCAGTAACATAGAAGCATTAAGAAAAAAAGCTCAAGTAATTTCTTAATGAAAACCTTAGTTTTTTTCTTGCTCTAGCTCTTCTATCTCTGCATTCATTCATAAAATTCCAACGCCTTAATGGCGCCTCGCGTTTTTTAATTTTTCTTTGTCTTCTAAAAACTACTTAGTCAGTCAATCTTCCTACCAACCATTAAACCAACGAACCTTCATTTTGATATTGGTTCTAGTACAACATAATGCAATCAATACGAAACAATAAAATAAGCAATTGAAGTCGTACTCGTATTTATGTATTTGTATCATCCTCAACCTCATCCTCGCCGTCACCACATCACCAGTGAGGTTGTCATCAGCATCATCATCAGCACCATCCATTGTCATTTAATAAATGTATGCAATACAATATGACTGCTTGAGTTTGTATATTTTACTTCTATTTGCTGCTCAGTTTGATATGGAATGGAATGAATGGTGACATTACATAAATTTCTTATTGCAGCTTTTAGTATTAGTTTGATTTGTTCAAGTACCCTACAGGCCAACAAATAATGCGATCATATGATTTTTTTTTAAATTAATGATTGTCAACACCTTTTGTAGAATTCATATTAATTCATTTTTATTTTTATATACTCTTCGATTTCACGAACAACTCCTACCAGAGAGATTAATTAGGTTAAAGTTCATTAATGTTTTTCTATTTTAATAAAACAATGCTTACATATGGATAAAAAGTTGATAGTATTTAATCTAAATTTTACGATAATGAGGAGAACAAAAGTGAAATGAAAGGGTGTCCAGTTTACGGCATACTTTAAAATCTACTCTAGACTGTTTGATGGTTACAACTTGGCACTTTCGGTTTGGGAAACCATCATCGCAACGTCAGATCTAACGAGACGAGAATTCGACTTCTCGCCTTGTTCGGGTTTTCGCTTACATTTGGATTTGGGACCGTTTAACAACCAAGTAACCTGGCCTTTACACATGCAAGTGCAAGTTCGAAAAACTCAATACACTCAAACTAACACACTTTTTGTTCAGCTATGAGAAAGACAAAGAAACGAAATCAAATTGCTTTTTCGTTGATAACACTAGGTCACAAATAACAAACTTTTGTCTGTTATTTGTTTCTAGCATACTTTTTCTCATGGATTTGGACCTACTGAACACGAAAATGAATTTTAAAAATTTTTCTGTCGATTGGTTTGCGAGATACAAATTTTTTAATTTTTTTTTTTTAATTTTTGGAGGTACACTTACTATTTTGAGCATATCTTTAGTCTTCTTTGACCTATTTTATCCTACTACTACTCAAATTAAAGACAATTGAGCCGTCTACAACTTATTCTCAGAAAATTTTCAAATCGGGTTAGTAGTTTTGATGTCAGCTATACGTAAAAAAATTAAAATCGCTGTTAACATCGCGTTTTATATTTTATATGAATTTTTACATGAATTTTTCAGCCACATTTTTAGTAAAAAAACCCAGTTTTTTAACCTTTTTAAGCCGCCAACATCAAAACTACTAACCCGATTTGAAAATTTTCTGAGAATAAGTTGTAGACGGCTCAATTGTCTTTAATTTGAGTAGTAGTAGGATAAAATAGGTCAAAGAAGACTAAAGATATGCTCAAAATAGTAAGTGTACCTCCAAAAATTAAAAAAAAAAAATTAAAAAATTTGTATCTCGCAAACCAATCGACAGAAAAATTTTTAAAATTCATTTTCGTGTTCAGTAGGTCCAAATCCATGAGAAAAAGTATGCTAGAACCAAATAACAAAATGGCTGTTGCCTAGTGTAATACGTACACAGAACTTACATGCAAGTACTTACATGTCTAAACGCAGGGTAATCAAGTAGCTCGCCATTTAGGCAGTATCAGCTAGCAAAATATCCAAGTATAGGATCAATCTAATCCAATCCAATGCACCTGCAAAAAACTAGATGCAGATTTTTGAGCTGCGAAAAGTACAATGCTGGAACAATCATCACCAAGGCGATCGCCACTGATTTGATCAGGAATGTCTGCCGTAAAGGTATAACCTAATGGTAATCTTATTGGCACAGGTCGAAATTATAATACTTTACTGCCTTAGCTTGGTAGTAGCTACATTTTGGCTTTGACGCTAGTCTTAGCCACGGATGAATTTAAGCATTCATCAACGCTCTTCTAAGTACATTGAATACGCCTGTGAGACTTGAGCGGTACAGACAGGATGCAACTTATTGTACGTGGTCCGCCCTAACAAGAACAAATACTTTACTGAGTTCGTTTGAGCTATGTATTCTTATACTATACCAAGTTAATAGCCAGCAAACTAGAATTCTAGCAAATAGTCAGAAGAAACTGTAATCGCTTTCTTTTGTAACCGATTGTAAACTAGTACAGACGCAGCTTAAACTGCATTAGCAACAGCACAAAGACTGGTCACTATTCGAGCATTACCCACTTAATGAACATTATCTCCTAATGGTTTTAGTTTCAACCAAAACCACCACGTATAATCCAGATGAAGATCCAGCCGGTCGGTATTGTTCCACGAGGTGTCCCCTATAGGATTGTAGATCTACTACAATCGTATTGGGATTATATTAGCCTCGATATCGAGCAGGTGACCTCATTAGATGATCTATTCTGCATGACTCCAAACAGATTTTACTGAATTTTAGTTTTACAGCACCTCAATGGGATGCCAATCATTTGAGCCGTAATTCGAATGTGCATTCGGCTTTCGGATTTGGCTAGTTCATTGGCAACAATATTTCGGTTCAGACTGATATGCCCTGGAACCCAGAGCGAAGCCCATTTAGAGACATCCGACACACCAGTTAGATACATCCGGCATTCATGCACCAAACTGGATGTTGTACAAGCACCCGAGAGAGACTTGATAGCAGCTTTGCTGACAATACACACTTGCATATCCTCATTGTGTATCTTATCGTACCTCATTCAGGTAGCTGCTCTTTTTATTGCTAATATTTTAGCCTGTAGCACGCTACATTGATCATGTAGCCTAAATGTTATCCTCTGTTGGTAAGGTGGAATAAAGACGCCTCCACTTACTGCAAAGTTCGATTTGGATCCGTCCATATAGCTATCTAGCACGTTCTAACGATTATAACAGGACGTGGCCAAGAGCGTTACTGCAAAAATTTTATCGGGCAGGGGAGGTATGGGTTAGCAGTAGTCAATGTTTCCCGGCAAACCAGTTAGAAGTCCGAAAATTTTGGTATATCCCCAGGTGGCCAGTTTTTCATGCACCTGCTGCCTCGAATCTGATCTTAGAATTCATGTCTAATTGTTTAACCATGATATCAGGTGGCAGCCAATACATAATTGTAAAGAGTGCTTTTGGTAGGGTGATGCGTAAAGCAATTGTGATCATCTAAGAGGACGTTCGCAGGATCTCTTCTAAGTGCCGACCATAGGTGATCTTGTCTAATTCATTCCACCATATCAGTGCACCATATGTAAGTATGGGCTTTATTATAATGTTGACGAGTTATTTATATTTTATAGAATTTATTCCATTTAAAGTTCCTAGGAGTCTTGCCTATAACACGTCTATATGGTAACAAATATGTATAACCAACGCTAAATTCATAAAAGTTGGAAATTATATCAGGAAACCAGAACCCGCTAATATTGGGTTTGATGCTATCAAAAAGTTCCAAAGTTTTACCTTAATTAGCAAGAAGTATATAACTGGATTGGCGTCACGAGCATAATGAACAACAAAAGTTTGGAATGTTAAATATTGTTTGGCAATCAATACATTCAATAGGGATTCGATGAGTTTTGGAAATATCTCTCTTCAAAAGTGTAAAGTAAAAGTAAGATACAAAAAACCTAGTGATTTGAGCCTACCAGACATTTTCGTATTGTGTTTTCTGAAAACAAAGTTCTATGCATATAGCTGTAAAGGATCCATTCCATCAAACTCAATAACACAGGTGCTATATATTAACATTGTTATTTGATCTGCCTACATATTATTATTTAACACTAAAAATCTGAGATCGTTTCGAATATCCGGAGTTATTCTTCTATTCTGTTTTTTATTTTAACAATATGCAGTATGTAGTTCAAATCGAATATTCGTTCTTTACCATTTTTTTCTCATACAAATCTTTTTGCATTTATTGGTTTTTTTTCTTTGATTTTTCTATTTTCAAAGTTAATGAACAGCAGATACCGTCGCATACGAAAACTAGTATGCGAAACATTTTGTAAATAGCTGTGTTCATTTACTGAAAATTGTTAACAATTGTTAACAATTTTTGATAGAAAGTGTTCATTAACTCCAAAAATTTTCAACGAGAGAGCGTCAAAAGAGAGCAACAAATTGAGACACAAAAAAATTGTTGAAAATTCTTGATAGTAAAATTTTTACTTTCAATAATTGTTCAAACAGCTGTTTTGTGTTTGTATTTACAAATCAAGTTTGCTAAAAGAAGTTGGGAAATAAAAATATTTTTGCAAAATTTAAGAAATTCTAAGTGAATGTTAATTTTTAAAGCGATGAAATATATTAATACGATAGAAAACCAATTTTTGTTTAATTTAGGACCAACCGCACAAAAATAAGATGTCTAAAGCAATGGAATTTAGCAACACAGGATCTAGTACATCAGGGCCAGAGGATGTTGCAGCAAATTTTAGTATTGCAAATATTATGAGTATCTAGATACTCGGTACTTTACACTATGGCGGTAGATAATCCAATTAGTTCATACATAAATATATTTAATGTTAATGTAAATTTGACTATGTAATTTAGACAATTAGCAGTATCTTGGAAACCATAAGAGGGAATTTCTTGAAATTAAAAAAAAGCTAATATGTACTAAATATTTCAAAATTAAAAAAATGTCAAAACGAAAAATCGCCAAAATGAAAAAGCGTTTAACGGAAAAAACACCAAAATTGCAAAAAAATTACTAAAACGCAAAAAATCACCAAAACTAAAAAGATCGCCAAAAAAACTTAAAAAAAAACCCAAAAACCGAAAAAAGTCGCCAAAACGAAAAAAACACTAAAACTAAAAATATCGTCAAAAACGAAAATTCGCCAAAAATGGAAAAAATCACCAAAGCGAAAAAAGCGTCAAAGCTAAAAAATCGCCAAACACCGAAAATTTGCTAAAACGAAAGTGTCAAACCCAAAAAATCGCTAAAACTAAAAAAATCAGCAAACACCGAAAAAATTCCCAAAACCCAAAAAAGCGCCAAAACTAAAATAAATCTCTAAAAAATCGTCAAAAAGTAAAAAAAAACGTTAAAACAAAAAAAACGCTAAAACAAAAATATTGCCAAAACTAACGAAAATACACAAATAAACATACGTTATTCTGGCATATTCTGTGTTTCACAAAAAATAAAATAATGTGAATTTTCTTGGCATTGTTGTTATAAAAAATTATTTATAACAACAATGCTATGAGAAATACACATAATTTTATTTTTTTGTGAAACACAGAACATGCCAAAATGACGTTAACATAAAAATATTTCTGCAACTTTCGATTGATAATTGGTCCCAAAATGTAATCCATATATAAATTTTTTAAATATTGTACTTCATTACAAAATAATTTGTTTTTGTTTTCATTACCTCAAAAGTTTAAAATTTCAGATATGTACCCTTTTTTCAATTTCTTATTCAATTTTGTTGAAAAGAAATAATAATAAATGCCGAAATCACATTATTTTTATAGTAATAGGTACATATATTACATTTTTCCACATATAGGAGTAGTTATTAAGTACTCATATATACCTATATATTATAACACTATTTTAGCTTGAAAATTTTGGATGGTAAAGTGTTCATTTACTTTTTATTATTTTTGAGAGTAATTTTACAAAATTCCTTTTTACTCTCTCGTTGATGGAAAGTGATAGGAAAGTAAATGAACAAAGCTAATGTTGCAAAGTATTTTTGTTGTTTTATTCATTTATGCGATTGTCTGCAATTTGAATTAGGCTGACACCGAAATTATACAAGGAAACAAATGCTTTGATTTGTTTTAATAAAACTGGAATACGGCTGGGTTATGTTAGGTTCAACAGGCTGTTTCAATTATTACAATAATTAATATCCGTAGTACTTTTGCTGTTCGTAGTAGGGGGCTGTTGGTTGAGTAGTTAGCGCGTTTGACTACAAACCCTGAGGTCTTGAATTCGAGACTAGTTTCAGGCAATCCAACAACATCATGCATTTTTCTCATGTGTATTGGTGTGTTATTGTCTTGGGTGTTGTTGGAGTGTTAAAGTGATGAAGCCATAGCACTGATCACTTTGGCACTACCAGCAGCGAGTAATACTAGCATATCCTAATGCACTTCACTGCACACTATTTCGTCGGTATTGTAGCAAAGCCGTCGGCGAAGTAAAATGGCTACACAGCTTAAACAACTCAATACCTCTATTTTACTATTGTCTTACTTTTCTTTTCAAAAAAAAGGTAATTGAATCAATTAACATGCTAATATTTAGTCAATTAATTTTTTGATTCATTTAGTTATAAAATTTGTTTAATTTTGCATATATGTAATTATTTACGTAATCAAAAATAAAATTTCTATTAATTGGAAAAAAAATCATCCTTCATTATTAACAATTTCGATAAACGATATAATCATTTTAGTGATAGGTGCAGAACACCTGATTACAAACGATACACTTTACATCGCATTTGATCATTTTAAGTTGATCTCCCCTAATATTAATTTATACTATTATGTGTGTACATCTGAACATATTTATGTTGTATTTAGTTGATTGCCTGGATAACTCTTCGTATATGTTTGTGACCGTATGTATGTATTAGTGATGTTACGAATATCAATTTTCAATATTCGCGAATACGAATATCTGAGCCAATATTTGCCGAATTCGAATACGAATACTCAATCTAAATAGTTAGCGCGACTTGATATATCAAAAAAAAATTCACCGTTTGCTTTAATAATTAGAAACTGAGAAAAACTGTCACAATACTATAGGTATTTATCATTATTATGACATTCCGATGACTGAATTTGAAGTTATTAACTTAGCACCTGAATGCCAATTTTTAGGGCTCCGTCTTTTTAGGGTTCCGTCTGTAACAGGCTGTTTTCTCGGGAACCGTAAGAGCTACGGACCTAAAATTTTCAAAAATATATATAAAACTTTGACTGCTATAACATATGATATATATGATAGTTAAAACTTAAAGGGTGTTCTAAAGCAAGCAACGAAAAATATTGAAACTACTGTATTATGCGGACACTTATATATAGACACTTTACATTTTCAAAGTTCGTGTTAATTGGTGTAGCCTGTAGAATAGACTACACCAAATAACACCGATATTTAAAACACTAAAAAATTAAAGGGTGTTCTATCAGTTAATGTAATTTTACTATGTAATATAGACAATCTGCTGTATCTTGGGAACCGTAAGACCCACGGACCTGAAATTTTCACAGAATATGTAAAACGTTGGCAGCTACAACAACAAATATATGGCAGCTAAAATTTAAAGGGTGTCTTAAAGCGAGCAACGAAAAGTGTTGAAATACTAATGTAATATGCCGACACTTATATATAGACACTTTACATTTTCAAAGTTCGTGTTAACTGGTGTCGTCTGTAGAATAGACTACACCAATTAACACCGATATTTAAAACAATAAAAATTAAAGAATATTCTATCAGTTAATGTAATTTTGATTATGTCATTTAGTAAATTTGCTGTATTTTTAAATCTGTAAGAGCTAAAATCTTGAAATTTAAAAAAAACCATAAAACTAATAAATCCAAAATTAAAAAATTTCAAAACGAAAAAAAGCTAAAATGAAAAAAGCGCTTAAATAAAAGCACAAAAATGAAAAAATTGCTAAAACGCTAAATATCATCAAAACTAAAAAGATCGCCAAAAACCTAAAACAAACAAAAAAAACGAAAAAAGTCGTCAAATCGAAGAAAAGCACTAAAACAAAAAAAAACACTAAAACTATTAATTAATATCACCAAAAACGACAAAAAATCGAAAAAAATTTAAAAAAATCGCCCAAATGAATATAAAAGCGCCAAAACTAAATAAAATCGCCAAAAAACGAAAAAATCGCCAGGACGAAAAAAAATTTCAAAACCAAAAAATATCGCTCAAGCTAAAAAATCACCAAAAAGCCTAAAAAAATCGCCAAATCCGAAAAAGCTCCAAAACTGATATAAGCGCCAAAACTAAAATAGATCGATAAAACTAAAAAAATCGTCAAAAGCGAAATAAAAACTTAAAAAAAGGCAAAAACAAAAAAACGCTAAAACTAAAAAAATCGGCAAAAAAAACAAAAAAAAATCCAAAAACCAAAAATCACAAAAAAACGAAAAAAATCGCCAGAACGAAAAAAAATGTCATAACAAAAAAAATCGCTAAAGCTTAAACAATCAGCAAAAACCGAAAAATCCCCAAAACGGAAAAAAGCGTAAAAACTGAAAAAAACGCCACAACTGAAATAAATCGCTTAAACTAAAAATATCGTCAAAAAGTAAAAAAAAAACGTGAAAAACGTCAAAACCAAAAAATCGCCATAGCTAAAAAAAATCAGCAAAAACAAAAAAATTGCATAAAACGAAAAATCTGCAGAAAAAAATTAAAAATCACGAAAATTAAAAGAGCTTAGCGCAAAAAAATCGCCAAAAACAACGAAAAATACTTAAAAAATATAACAACTAAAATTAAACAAAAAGCACAACGAAAAAACTGGCAAAATGATAAGAAGGGACAAAAACGAAAAGGGATATAAATATGTGTATTCATACGGAACCCTGCGTGTGCGAGCCAAAGTCGCACTTTACTTAATTTATTTAAATTTTTGGTGGAAAGTAAATAAAGAAAATTGTAAGCTTCTTTTACCTATAGCCAGGCAATATTTATTGATACCACTAGCGAGTGTTTCGAGCGAGCGAATGTTCAGTGGTGCGGGACTTATTTACAGACCGCGTCGCAATAGGCTTGAAGGAGAAAATACTTTAAAACTTTTATTTTAGAAGTTCAACATTCCTCTACTAAGCTTTGATTATTACTTTAACATGATTAATTAATTAATTTAACAGGACTTTATTTTCTAAATACCGTGTCGTTGTGAAATATATTTTGTATCTTTTTGCATTACTAAAAGAAGATTATTATGATTTTGCGTTAGAGACAAAATGGTTTTTTAAGTAAAAATTATTAGAAATTAAGGGCCTATCCCACGATGTCGGCAAGTCGATGTCGTTCTCTTAACTATATTGACAATAATAACAAAGAATTTAAGAAGAGAACGACATCGACTTGTCGATATCGTGGGACAGGCCCTAATATTTTTATTTAATTTTCAGTATATTTTATGTATTATTTTTTGGAACGTATTCGCAAAATATTCACTTGAATACGGCGAATACGAATATCATGAAAGAGGCGAATATTTAGCGATTCGAATACGTAACATTACTAGTATGTATTTCGTGTTGTAGCATTATAGATCTTTTTGTTGTACATTATTAATGCATTTGGTTTACTCCATTTGTTGTTATTGTTGTTGCTTTAAACAAAATGTAATGTTCTTTATTTAGTTTTTAAAAATTTCTTTGTTTTATATATATATATCATCCTTTTTCAAACACGAGGTCTAACAATTTAATTACTCTATTTGGTTTTGTCTCATTTTTTAGTTTTAATATTGTAAATGCATTGTTTATTTAATTTTTTAAACTATACTTTCATTATTGCTTTTTTGCCTTCTTTTTATTTTTTATTTTTTTTTGTCAATATTGGGCGTCTACGTTAGCAAATTGCAATTTGTTAAAATTATTTGAGTTTGGCAAATGACAAAAAAAAGCAACGAAAACTTTGATAATGAACGTTTTCTATTTGCTGATTGTGCACTTGTATGTTGTTGAGGGTTAAAGTTTTAATTGATTTTATAATGTTTTTTTAGTTGTAGGATACAATTTATATTTTGTAAAACGTGACTTTTAATTCGATAAATTTGTATCGTTGGTTAGCACATTTATTACTACACAAGGGATTTTAAACAATCATAAAAAATTAAGAGATTAAGGAAAAAATTACTAATGCAAACCATACTGCAATGTACAAATATTGAAACTATTAACATTTTTTGTTTAGCTTGTAGCCGCCTGGACTTTAATTATTTATTAATTAAACTTATTTATCTAATGTTAAATCTAATTAATAACGCTGTGGTGATTCCCTATTTATATTAGAGAAGATGGGCACTTAACAATGAAAAACTTTGGACATTTCAAGAATAACCTGGCCTTTCCACATGCAAGTGCAAGTTCGAAAAACTCAATACACTCAAACTTTTCTACTAACACACTTTTGGTTCAGCTATGAGAAAGACAGAGAAACGAATACAAATTGCTTTTTCGTTGATAATACGTACACAGAACTTGCATGCAAGTACTTACATGTCTAAACGCAGGGTAATAGTCAATAACTTTTTAAATTTTCAAGCCAATTAGGAGTTGTTTGGTCCAAAATAGGGCGACCGTTGAAAGTTTATAAAAAGTGGCACAAAAAGGGGATTTTGAGAAAAAAAAGTGGCAGCAAAAGGGGCATTCTTCAAAAAAATAGGGGGAAGTTTCTTAAAAAGGGAATAATTGAACCAAATTCTAGTACTTGATGAATTTCTAGAGCATATAATGCTTTTGAAATAAAATTAATCAATTTTGTTGTTTTTATATCTAAAAAGTGATGTCTTAGACACCCAATTCCTTTCCCATCTGCATCGTGGTACATCCTTGAAATCTGAGCAACCTAAATAAAGATATGGTAACCAATCAATATGGGATTTTAGGTCAGGGTTAACGAGAAAGGGAGTTCCAATTGGGCAATTGCTGAAATAATCAGCATAATGGCCAATTGGAATTGAGTATCGGAAGAACTCTCCTCGTACCGTCAGTTCCCATATTTGGCGTCTGCAAACAACGTCTGTACTCCAAAGGGGCGTCTGAAAATGAAAAAGAAAACTACAAACTGTCCAGAAGGCAACGGAAACCACTGAAGTAACATCCCTTGTACATCATACAATGCAAAGTACACCACATTACATACGGCCCTCAGTCTCCATCCAAACGAGGGTACTAACAGTCCCCGGAGGTAAAACAAATGAGAAACTTAACATCGGAACATGGAATGTTAGAAGTTTTTACGAAGCTGGAGAATTGAACAATAGCATAACTGAAATAAATGGACTTCAAATAGACATACTGGGTATAAGTAAAACATGGTGGAAAGAAAGTGGCGAATTTAGATCCGAAAACATTAGAATGTATCACTCAGGAAATCAGGATGATGTCCACAGAAAAGGTATGGCAATTATTGTCAAAAGCCAAATAGGTGACAGTGTAAGTGACTACGTCCTCATGTCAGATAGAACAAATCTACGCCCTTACATGTGATGGAAGTGCTGACGAAATTGAAGAATTCTACGATGATATAACAATTGTAATAGGCGACTTTAACGCGAAAGTCTGAAGGGATGAAGTAATGAGTGTCACCAGGAAACACGGATTGGGCGAAAGAAATGAGAGGAGAGACAGGCTAGTACAATTCTGCCAAGAATACAGACTGAAAATAGCAAATACCCTATTTCGCCTACACCCTAGAAGAGTACACACATGGAGATCACCATAGGACAACAAAGGAGACGTTGTGAGGAACCAAATCGACTATATATTAATAAACAGACGATATTGCACCTGTGTGACAAAATGCTCAATATACCGGGGAGCAGACGTATCATCTGATCACATCCTCCTGCATCAAACTTGCTATTGCTCGAAAACAGAATCCACAGCCAAAAATTTATATTGCAAAACTTAATGATCCATCAATAAAAAAAGAAGTTAAGGAAAGTGTAAATAATAAACTTGGAGATGTCGATGGAGACAATGTAGAAAATCCGAGAAGTAGTCTAAAATATACTATAAATACGACTACGAGAAACACTATTGGAAGCTGCATAGCAACAAAGCAAGATGAATGGATGACTAGAACGAACTGAACGAATTGGGAATTGAGCAAAGACGTCCAAACTGCAACCCGAGCTGCCAAGAATGCACTACTAAATTGTCAATGCCAGGAAATTGAAATACTGCACATTTTTGGCTGTGGGTTCTGTTTTCGAACAATAGCAAGTTTGATGCAGACATTTTATAGTAGGAGGTTGTGATCTACATGATACGTCTGCTCCCAGGTATGTTGAGCATTTTGTCACACAGGTGAAATATCGTCTGTTTATTAATATATAGTCAATTTGGTTCCTCACAACGTTTCCTTTGTTGTCATATGGTGATCTCCATGTGTATACTCTTCTAGGGTGTAGGCGAAATAGGATATTTGTATTGTTTTATTCGTCTTAAGAACCCAAATGTTCTTAGATAGGTGTTTGAATCACTGCTGTATACATCCATTGTATAAGGCTATTTTACACGCGTAGAAGGCGTGTAGAGCTGCATTCATCCTATCTTCCGCACTACGTTTCTATGCGAGCTTAGAGTACAGGATTATGCCATCAAACTTAACCTCTTCCGATAGTTCCAGAGTAATGCCCCTTAAACTTGTTGTTCTTACTTTGTCCGCAATTTTGTAACGTTTGTTAAAATTTTCCAATTCAGTCCTTGTATGGTTGATTTTTAGGTCGTTTTCCTTAGCCCATTCAAATAGTTTGCTGCGTTCCGATTTTATGAGTTCTCTAATCTTTGGCAGAAATTTACCTCTAATCAGCAGCACTACGTGATCTGTGTCGGCTACTACTTTTGTGCTACTCTCATTTATATTAAAGGGGATTTTAATTAGGACAAAGTTTTATAAGATTGGAAACAAAAATCTACCTCGTAGAGTGCCTCTTATCGCAGCCTTCTTCTTCGTATTCATACGCAGACTGAAAATTATTTATGATCCTGTTTCTTGTCCAGTCTTTCATTATACGGTTCACACCAATTTCACAAAGTGCACCGCTCGTCGAAGACATATTCACATTCTATGCAGGCTTAAACTCTAAGAAAGCCCCAGATGTCGATAACATAAGCAACAAGATGCTCTTGGAGCTACCCCGCACAGCGAAAAGAATAACTCTTTCCATTTTTAATGCTATTTTGAATACTATCCTGCGTATTAGAAGGTTTCGTTAATTAGCATGGTACCTAAGCCCGGAAAAAACCATACGAAAGTTGAATCATATCAGCCTATAAGCCTTTTATCAAACATGTCAAAACTATTTGGAAAGCTAGTTATTAGTAGGCTGACTCCTCTACTTAATGAGAGGGGATGTATTCCAGATCATTAATTTGGTTGCAAGAGACAACACAGCACCATCGAACAAACTCATAATATGGTTGGATGGTTGGACGTTTTTCAGGCTTTTGACAAAATATGGCACGAAAGCTTCGTTTATAAATTGAAACAAAACTTACCAGTGAACACTCACACGCTACTGTAAAAATATTTATCTGGATGAAAATTCATAATTAAAGAAGGTGATTTTCTGAGCTCACCACAGCCGAGCTTCTCAACGCAGTATTTTAGGCCCGATACTGTACTTGATATATGAAGGATTTATATTCAAATAGTTTATTAATATGTGTTATCGCCAGTTCAGATAGCCTAACGAAGGCTTGATAGACAGCTTCTGCAGAAATCCTGAGACGCTAGCCCCATTAATTTGGCGTGGTTGCCGAACTTACACAGTGGAATGTAATTGTTACGAAAATGTCTCTCAGGTGCGTCTTTTAGAGCCTTAAGATGAGCAGGGAAGTCCTACAAGTAGGCTCGGTAAATGATCTGGTTCGTGCCAGAGTACGGAAATAATTTTCAGTTTGCTGCTTGCAAGCATGTAGAAGAATACCGCAGAAGGCATCGACGTCTGACTCTGGTAGCTGTCGTGTCCTTAAACCTGACCAGGTTTAATTATTCGTATACGCCTGTTAGGGACCTACCCGACTAGAAATTTTCATGCAAACACATTTGGGATCTAACTGGGATCCCAATTCCGATGTAACGCAGAAACGTATTTGGGACCCGATTGGTTTCCTGTGGGGAAATATCAAAACCTTGCAAAAATTTGCTTAAATCGGGAATATATCAAACTCTAATATTGAATTTAAATTGCTAAAGCTATCCAAGGGATAAAAGTATGTAGCAACCATCTCTTTTGAAGATGAGCAAAATATACGATTAAAGATCTGTGTTATATTTTCCCAACAAGTTCCCAATAGTTTCCCATTTGGGAAGAACTTATGTTAAGGCATTAGTTTGTAGATGGGCTGCCCCAACAAGTTCCCGATCAAATCACAAATGGGAAGACCCTTTTGGATGTGCCACATGAATTCCCAATCGAACCCCAATATGAGTATTGGGAAAATTTCTAGTCGGGTAATTCCGGCTTTGTTGTTGGTAAAAATTCGGATATTGCTATCGAATATCCTATGGTACCTAAGAAAGTTAGCCGATCTTTTGATTTCCGATATCTCGGCCTGTAATATGGAAGTCAGAAGGATATACTGTCAGCCCTCTTGAAACCATCTGTGTAAATATCAAGTTGTACCATGAGGGGATCAGACTCTTCAGTATACCTCAGTTCCTCCGAGATGGAGATGCTGAAGTCTCTGTAGAAGTATGGTCTCGGGGCAGATCATCCCACGAATCGATGATGCTTGCATGAGCCTACCGCCTGTGCAATGCATTAGAAGCGCGCAGACGCACTGCTAAGTCCAAGGCAAGCTTTTTAGTTAGCAGACCCACCGCCAACCAATTCAGCATATCGAAGAGAAACTTATTAGGCGTGAAGCGTAAGGCACCTCTAACTAAGGACGCCGCATTAAGGAAAAAACTTTCCATTTCTTTTCATGTTTCTAAAGAAAAGGGCAGTATTGATTTCAAAATTCAGTAAAAACATGAATAAATTAAAACAGGCACAATTATGGACGACTAAAAAACTAAAAAAAAAACGTTTAGAAATTGTTTCCTAATGGAGAGGGAATCGTCTAACTGTAAAATGAGTTCATGTGCATATTTATGTATGTATGTCCATATGTGCATGTGCGCAAGATGGATTTTTATGGCATTTTCTTTAGAATATACAAAGATTGCGGCGACTATTCTAAAAAAAAGTTTTTCATACTTTAAACTGCTAATAAAAACGCGTCAAATGCACTCCGCCTACTTTTGCAGACAACTTTTTATTATTACTGGCTGAGTGAACGATGGTCACTCATAAGGACAGACTAAAAAATAGACGGATAGATGGATGAATAAAAGCATGTTTGGATCAAACATACGAACGATACACAAGCAACTGGTATCTAATAAAACAATAAATAAATTTTATTGTTAAACATAAATACAAACATGCATTTATTAAAACAATGATGATACCCACAAAAACCAAAAGCGACAACTCACATCAATGCTCACAGAAGCTTATTGTGCTTTCGAGTAAACAGCACTAGCGAACACTCTGGAAAAAGAGGAGAAATAAAAACCTAAAAAGCTCCAACCATAGATGGATAATTTAGATTGTTAAGTACAGTTATTTATTGGTCGATTTTAGAGGGCAGCCGAACCTTAGTTAGGCTGGAAATTTCTAAAAACAATATTATAAATGGTAACCGGCAACGTTTGATTACAAGGAAATTTCATTATCGCTTTTTCAACTATTACCCTGTAAAAATTATTGGTCTACATGGTCCATTTTAGCTGATATGGACTAGTTACAACATGGACCTATGTTATGCAACTATGGACCACTTTCAAGCAAATGTTCGTGCTTTAGCACGAAATGTAGTGTTGCCAAGAATGTTATTTCATAAAATATCATCAATTACCAGCAATATGGTAGCCCTGATGGCACAAAAGTTTATTTGTGGTTATAATGAATGTTTGTAATTAAAAGTTTATTTTTTGGTAAAAGCGAAAAAATAAATAAAAGTGAGTTTTGTTTATAAGAAATCAAAAATGCATTGTGCTCCCATCAAAAAAGGAGACTTATTAAGCTACAAAGTGAAAATGAAAACTAGTTTTCTGTTTGTGCACCATGGAGTAGTGACATAGAGTAGTTTCAAAACTAGCCCCTGTAGGTCCTCCATGGAGTAGTTACATGGTCTAGTTTTTATGTTAGTCCGATGTAATGCAAAGCTGGACCACGTGGTCCAGTCCTAGGACATCGCAATGTAAAATGGACCACGTCTAATGCATTCGTTTTGGGTAGCTTGGGACTAGTACTGGTTCATTATGGAGTAGTCCTTACACGCATGTATGGACTAGTCGCAATTTTTGCAGGGTATTGTCTTCTCATCTACACAGAAGAAAATAAGTTTCGTATTCAATAATTTTCCAGTATTCAATAATTTTTTTTTAAATTTCTTGTGATAAGGAACTCCGCTATATTAATAATAAAATTATTTCAAAAGAAAAAAATATAAACTAAAAAGAACGTTGACATGGCTGGGATACGAGCCCGGGCTTTCGGGACGTAGGGCACACTCTATGCAGCTGAGGCATGTCCCAGTTATTTTTTTGTGAGATAAAACTTGTTTTAAGTACTTATGGATGAAAAGAAATAACCGGCATGGGAGAGAAATACATACAACAAAATATTATATTAATGTTGTGAAAAATGTTATTGACCCTACGTCTATATTTTTGTCATGTTAAAAATATATCAGGTATAGACGTAGGGTGAAATTTTGTTTCAATAACATGGTGTTATTGAACATAATTCTTGTCTATTTCTTTTTCTGTGTAATAGGAATATTTCAATAAAGAAAAAGTATGGGATACGGTTGGCAATACGGCCATCTCTAGAACCTCCCTTTAGTCTCAAGCTCACAGCACTAGAAAATCCATAGATTCTAACAGTAATTAAAAAAAATTTTCTCAAAATTTTCGACCACAATATACATATATTAATTTAATATTATTAAACCATCAATTTATATTAAATTTGTGGTAGGCGATGCGGTCCAAATAAATGAATGAAATCTAAAAATCGATTTGACAAGAACATAGTGGGGATTTTGAAAAAAAATGGAAACAAATATGCAGTATCTAAACGTGGAGTCATACGGCATCTATAGAGATGTTGGTGAGCTTAAGTTTAGAGTTTGGACATTATATCTTTAAAGGGGCGGAACCACAAGACCCTAAAGTTGGTCACCTCGGGCTTCTGAAAAATTTAAACATATGCCAAGCTGATGTTTTTGATCTGATAAAAGTGTTTTTGCAGGTAGATTATCCTGTCTAAGAGAAAAAAATGACTACTACATTAATGGGTTTCCGCTTACAGTTCAGTAAATATTCAACTAAAAAATAAAAATTTCAACTTGTTTACTTACCAGGGTCCACAGTTTTGCTACTGGGGAAGTCAAATTTTTTTCCATTTGCAAAAACTTATTTTTCGTTTATTAGTAAAAAAATTATAAATATTTTGAAAAAAAAAATTTCAAAAATCTCTACTCAATCAAAAGTTATACGCAGTTTAAATTGAAATTTTAAAAAAAGTTGATTTTCCCCGTTTTTTGCAAAAAAGTGAGTTAACTATTTCGTAATTATAAATTTTGTTTGCAATAATACTTACCCCATATTTATACCTATTTGAAAGGTAATACTATAAAGCAGATCACTGCAATTTTTTTTCAAAATTTTCGTTATTGAATTAGCCTGAGCGTTTCGAAACTGATTTATTTTTTATAGCAAATATCAGTTTCAAGGCGCGTTTTCTCAAATCGCAGGGCTGTAATCAAAAAGGGATATTAACTCATCTTGAGGCCTAATGTCCGCGTTAGCATTTCCCAAAAACAAAGTAAGAAAAATACAGCAAAAATACTGAAAAATCTAATTTTTGGGATTTTCTGGAATTTTTTGGGATTTGTGGGGTTCCCAGAGGCAAATCTTTAAATTTTTCTTTGTTGGTATTCTATATAACTGCTATATTTTCGAATGAAATTTGAGGAGTTTATTCAGATCGGAAAAGATTTGACTTCGCCGTTAGCAAAACCGTGGGTAAAAATGTTGAAATTTTAATTTTTTTAGCCGAATATCTTTTAAATTCTAAGCGGAAATCCATAATTGTAGTAAACTGTTTTCTACCTCTGAAATAGAAAAATCTACTTGCCAAAACTCTTTTTTAGCAGATCAAAAACATTAGCTTTGCATAGGTTTAAATTTATCAGAAGCCCGAGGTAACCCAATTTGGGGTGTTGCCACTCCGTCACCCAAACTCCAAACTTAAGCTCAGCAACACCTCTTTGAATATGAAATTTTATAAGATTCAGACAGCGCGTTTAGAAACTGCAGATTTATTTCCATTTTTTTCCAAAATCCCCCACTGTGCGTTATTAAAACAAAGCGTTTTTTGGAAAAAATATCTTAACCATATCTTTCGAAGAAATCAACCGACTGTACCCAAATTTGCAACAGCTGATGCACAGTAGTTCCAATTGGAAAAAGAGTAATAAATCTGTATCCTTGGAAATTCTGATCCGATGACAAAACGAAGTATCGAAAAATCACACAGGAGGACCTAAGCTGTAAGAATATTGAAATTGGGCCACCCTGTTGAAAAACACGGCGATCTATACAGAATAAGGGTCCAGTTATTTTGATATTAGAAAATTTTGAAAATGTCAACACTTTTGATCTCTATTATCCAACCATGATAGAAGATTAGCAACAAAAAATTCAAATTAAAAGAACTCAAAAGAGCTTTTGTCTCCATCAAAAAATTGTTTTAAATAATTCTCTTAAAATGCTTTAAAAATGCACTCAGTTTATTTTCTCTTCTCAGCTGAAAAATTGCAATATTTTCTTTTCTTATAGCAATCCTTGAGATACAACATTTCATAGTATATTTTTGCAATATAATATCATGTTGGAGTTTATATATGAATGTATATATACTTTTTTTCAAAGTGTCACAATGTTGTTGATGTGTTTTGTTGTCGGTTGTTAAACTTCTTCTAGTCGTAACATGTTTAATTGAACTGGGTTTTAATTGAAATGTTTGTTATCCATGCAACAATCCATCGCAGTCTATCCATTCATTCGTTTATATATTTGCAGCGCTCATTCTTTAAATGCATTTTATTTTTTTTCCCGACTGACTTTAATGTCTGTCCGTGCATCTGTCTGCATTTCATTACATGGCATAATTTTCAATATTTCTTTTTGCTCGCTTGTTGTTCAATTGTTTGTCCGTCTGTCTGTCCGACAGTTTTTCTGTAGAGTTTTTACCCTCAATGTTTGATTAATAAACATACATAAATAATGAATGGTTGATTGTTACTAGTGGCAGAAACGAATATTATTTTTATACATATTTACATAACATTCATATATACTCGTGCATTACATTCATTATTTTTATTATTATTTTTTTCTCCTCATAAATTTTGTTAGTTTTTGTTTGTTTGTTTTTTTATTCCTATAAATGTCATTGGCGATGATTTTTAACAATATAATTATGGGTTTTTGTTCAATTTATGTGAGTTTTTTATTTCTATTTTATAATAATTTTTAAATTGTCTATAGTTAATTATTTAAAAATGAGTTAAAATACATTATAATTCTGTTAAAATGAATTGTATATACTTAGTGAAGAAAATGTCAATTGTGAAATAGCCGACGGCAAGCCTTTTTAAATTGCAAAATAAGTTTTCAGTATAATGTTTTAAGTAAATCACGCTGCATTTGAGCAACAACGCAAATATTGGCTCTAAATCAGAGATGTAAAAGTTATAAGAGAAATAGTAAAAAGGTCTTATTTAACCATTAACATTTATGAATTCAAGTAATGGTTATAATCAACCATTATCGTAAGATATATTTCATTTTGGTCATCGTAACCAATATAAGTTAGAAATATTTTTTGTTTGGTTATTAATAACTACTAGGGTATTCATTTAATCAGGCTTCTGCTTTAATCGGTTAATCGCTCGATTAATTAATCGAGATTTAGGTTTAATTGGTTACTAATCGCTTAATTTCGGTATTAATCGGTTAACCGATTATGTTTAATTTAACCGATTAATAAAATTTTTTCATTAATCAAGTAATTTCAACAAATAAAAATGCATACATAACATAACCCCACAAAATACAATGTTTTCCCCCTTCAAAAATTCATAAAACTTTTTTCATATATCTAAGTACATTAAAAGAAACTACATCATTACTTTTTTTTCCATCACGCAGGGGTGTTAAGTATGACGATTTTTTACGATATGACAAAAAACGACATGACGTACTATGTTGTCATATCGTGCGTTTTTTACGATATGACAACACTGAGAAAGCCATGAACAGTGTATGGCTTTCTCAGTGTTTTCATATCGTAAATAGCTTAGGATATGACAACACAGTATGTCATATCGTTTTTTGTTATATCGTAAAAAATCGTCATACTTAACACCGCTGCCATCACGTCACAATTTTTTTATGAGCCTACCTTATATTTTTACGAGGTATACCAGTATAATTCACCATAACTCGAAGGAAGTATGTCCGACGTCGAGCAATAAAATATCATCGGATAGCTAACAAAATTTTTTTCAAATCATATTAATATGGTAAGCTAAAAAAATCAATGGTTCCTTAGTTATTCGTAAAATAAAAATGAAAAATAATTTTGTTTGTAAAAATTTAACAATTTTATTTAAATTTTTACAAAAAAATTAATTTTTCAATTTTATTTTACGAATAATTAAGAAACCATTGATTTTTTTAGCTTACCATATTAAGATGATTTGAAGCAAATTTTGTTAGTTACCCGATGGTGTTTTATTGGTCAACCTCGGCCATACTGCCTTCGAGTTTTGGTGAATTATACTGGTATAGCTCGTGAAAATATTATATAGGCTCCTAAAAAAAATTCCTACGTGATGGAATTTCTTAAATTTATTTTCTGACGCTTAGTACCTAATACCTATCCGAATTGCTTATTAATTTCTTAAGGGGGCAAACCATCGTGGGGTTGTGTTTATTTATTATTTTGAGTTGATTAGTAAAAAAAACAATACCATAACAAGCAACAACTCTTGAACTAAATCAAGCAAAAAAATCAAAAATATGTATTCAGTTAAAAATTAACAAGTTTTTGATTTTATTAGTTATTTCAATAGTTTAAGGAGATCTTCTAAAACAATCTTTCAAACAAATAATTTGATTTGAATGTTTAGGATTTAAGCGATTCTTTTCTTTAATTTTGATAAAACTTGAGTCGGAAAAATCCTTATCCTAGATGTTGAAGAAATCCAAAGCAATCCATAATACAGAATATATAGTTGCTCAGTCCTTTTCCTGGATTTCTCTTGGCATATAAAATCTTCCATTATGTAATTAGAGTCCTGTTTGGGTTAATTTTTTTAACACATTTCTTGTATTACTATCGATAGTTTTTGCTATTGTCAGACCATCATCTGACTCATACTAGCAGAGTTCAGCAAAATTCCTAAGTTTCCGTTTTTGTACTGTATTTTAAAACACTGTTGCTAGAAGGAAATATTCCTAGTAGTGGTATAAAATAAATGAATTCACCTCTCATTAAATGTAATCCTTAAATTTTTAAATAAATCGTTGGCAACAGTATTGTTGGCTTTTATAAAATTACTAGATGTGCCCGCCCGCTTCGCACGCTTAAAGTTCGCTTTATGACTATAAATAGTAAGGTGTTTGTAATATATAATAATACGTTCTTTACATATTGCTTAAAGTTCTCTTTATGTAAAATAAACAGTGCTACCAACATTAAAAAAAAACAAAAAAAAATTTCTAATTTCCAACAACATTTATATTAGTAAAATAGTGTATATTTTCGTTTTTATTTTCTATTTTAACATAGAAATAAAATATATTATCGCAGTAAAAAGAGTCCTAAGTATGAATCAGGACTATAAAGTATTCCATACCAAATTTCATGAAAATCCATTCACTGGTTTTTGCGTGAAGCGTGTTCGGACAGACAGACAGACAGACAAACGAAAATTCCACAATTTGGTGTTTTGTTCTCTACATCGATTACTGATTACGCCACCATAAAAATTAAAAAACAAATTTCATGTACAGACACGCCCCTTTTAGAGTTTTGTTGTATGTATAGATCAAACAAAAACGCAGATAAAGGCAGGAAAGAAAAAATAACAATTATTTTCGGTCCCTTCTTTAAAGTGCTCTTGTTTACCAACGCACAGGAGTGTAAAATAAGAAACGTGGTAATAAGTTATAACTTCTAAACTACTATATGGATTTGTCTGAAAGTTTAAATGTTTGTAGAGTAAGAGTAACGTTTTTAACACCAGGTCTTGTGAAGTCTGTTGCTGCACCAGCAGCGGACCTACAGGTAAAGTTCCATACTTATAACAAATTTTTTGTTTATTTACACCTCTACACAAGAAAAGAATATTTCGAATTTCTGCTAAAGGAAAACTAAATTTCAATAAACCAGCATTTTATAAAATTTGAACTTTTCAACAATACAACATTAAATATTAAAGTTATACCATATTTATATATGCATTGTACACACATCACAGCCTTAATTATTCTTTTCGAAAACATTAATTAGCAAAAGAAAAATTGGGTAAATTACACAAACACAAATATTAGAATACACATTGAGCATTACACACACAAGCATACAACCTTTTAAGGATCATTAACGACTTGTTTATCTCGGGACAAATGATACCAAACGATTGTCTAATTCAACCCACACCATTTGTTTTTCAAGTGGCCAAATATAAAATTCAATCTTCTTCTTTTACAGCCACCCAAAAAGTTCAACCAAGCAAACAAATGACCTTAAATAGAAAACAGGAGAAAAAGAACCAACAAGAAAAAAACAATTAAGGTTTAAGGTTAGTTTTAGTTAATTTAAGCCACACAACATATTAACATAAAAAGTAATTAGTATAGAAACATTGAATAGAACAAACAACTACACATAGAAAAAATTTTAATTGATAGGTACTAATTTTTTTTATATAAATTACACTATACAACAATTTCGAACTTCATTCAAAATTACGGGGTTAAAGTTTTCACCTTTTGGCATGTTCGTGCAGCATATCGGTACATGAAACTATAAGTTCTTTACATCTGAGGTGTAGGGTATATTCAGAAACTTTGTAGAAAATATTAGAGCAAAAATTTTTGTTGAACATATGAACCCTCTAGCTGGTCCACGTAATGGTAATTTTCTAACAAATCGTAAAAAACACCCCTAAAATGGCGGACTATGGGGAAGAAATGCTCAACAATAATGTTGGCCATAAAGTTTTACTATAGGATTTCAAAGACAACTAAGCTCCAGACTCAACTTGTTCGCTACAAATCAGTGAAAACTCAAACTATGTTTAAGGTTTCAATTTGGATCGATTTTCCGTCATCCCACGTCAAATTTGGTTTGTAAACAGACCGTTTTCGGCTATGTGCCATCTTCAGTGTTCTATTGAATAAAAAATTAAGGTTTAACTTCGTATTTATTCACAATTAGTACTCGGCATAGGAAATCTTGTAAGTTTTACGCTTAAGGTAGGTATACGATGTGTTCAGCACTTTTATGTAACATACCTCGAAAAGCATTTTTTGGAACATTTTAACCCTGTAACTCTTCGTTTTATTGGTCTGTTTGCACATTTCTTAAAAAGGGATAAAAAACTCCATTCAGCGGCGATAAAGGGTACTAAACGATTCTGCAAAAATATTTGCTATAAAATTCTACTATAGGTCCTTAAAGAGATCTAAGCTCTAGACTTAACTCGGGCGCTAGAAATCATGCAAAACTTAAAATGTGTTAAGGGTTAATTTTGTACTTGAGCAAAATTCGTACTCGGCATAGATGTGTTCAGTTTTTTATGTACAACACCACGAGGAACATTTTTGGAGAACATTTAAACCCGCTATATTGTCGATGAAGTGGAGTTTTTTGCCACTTTTTCAATAAATGTACAAAAAAACATATAAAACGAAGAGTTGCCTGCTTAAAATGTTCTAGGAAAATGTTTATATATGAGCATATCTTATGCCTTAAACGTAACAATTACAAGATTTCCTATGCCGACTACTCATTGTGAATAAGTATGAAACATAAACATAGTTTAAGTTTTCAATAATTTCTAGAGTACAAGTTGAGTCTGCAGCTTGGTTGTCTTTGAAGGCCTATAGTAAAACTTTATGGCCAACATGCTTGTAGAGTATTTCTTCCCCGTAATCCGCGTTGTTAGAGGTGTTTTTACGATTTGTTAGAAAAGAGCCAAAAATGACCGTTATATGGGGCAACTAGAGAGTTAATATGTTCCACAAAAAATTTTGCCCTAATATTTTGAACATACCCTGCACCTCAGATGTAAAAAAACATATAAATTTCATGTGCCGATATGCTGCACGAACATGCCAAAAGGGGGAAATTTTAACCCCCCTAAAATAAAATTCCGATGTGATGCTGCAAAAGGCGACACACGTATATTTTTTGCTCTCGTCTAGCAGAATCGGCTTACAGTGCCCCGTAGTTTTTGTTTCGTGCTGTACAGTGTTATTTTTTGTTAACGGCCTGTCCCACAATGTCGATAAAAAAAATTTAGTTCTTTATTATTGTTTTCAATATAAATATACGAAAGAAATTCTCTTATCGACATTTTGGGACAGGCAGTAAGTGTTTAGGTTTCAATGAAACCCAATAAACCTGAATGCTGATGAAATGCTAGTGTACAAACTCTGCTTTGGTACCACCAAAGAGAGACATCAATTGTAATTACCGACTTTAACTTGCTTATGGTCCTTTAAGCCAAATGCTAGTGTCAGTCGTTACAACCAGAAGAGGTAGTTGGCGGCGTCCATGACGCTCCTACTACAAGTACAACTTAAGCGTAGGATGTTTGGTTGCAAATCGGTCTTAAGATACTTAAATTGATGTATACAGCAATTTTACATGCCATACTGACTTGTATATGGTAGTCCGCCACAAGTAAAAATGTTTTTAGACTAGACTAGTGTAAAACATATAAGGCGTGTTTTTTAGAGTGCCACTACTTTGAGTTGGCATCACTACTTTATTTGAGCTGATAGTTACTTATACAAAATACAGAGATCTGACTGCATCAGGATTACAGGTTATTTACGTACTAGTCATTCAGAGGCTCTAACTGCTGTACCTTCAGTTCAGTTCAGTCTCAAGATCAGGGTCATGCAAGAATCTCTGTCGAAAAATTTTAATATACTTATTTTTTAACCAGTAACACTTCGTAATCTTATATAATTTTTTTCTCTGTGTTTATTTTTAATTATTTGCTAGTAAAAATAGTCATATAACATAATTAGTAATGACAACAGCAAAGATTCTACATTAAGCAGAGTCTCCCTCAAACTTAAAAACGTCACTGTAACAAATGATAATGCAAGAGCTTCACAAAAGCTAATTGTCTTTTGCCAGACAGAAGAACTCAGTGTGCAGAATGATATGCAAGAGGATGATAATAACTCAATATTCTAACCAGGGCAGGGAAATCTTAAAATATCAATCAACAAACGACTTTTAAATAATGCAAGACTTTTTAACGATTCATTAAAAATTTTAGTAAACGAAAGTTCTTACAGGGATTGGCATGAAATCAGGAGATAGTCATTACTTATGCAATGCATTGTGACGAAACTATGAAAAGTGGTATTAGGGAGGAGGATAAGAGGAAGCAGTGTTTGTGGACACTTGTTATAAGTTTTCTAACATTGAAAATAAGAGGAAGACATCTACAGGAATTCGATTTTCTTTTTAATACATAATGCGAATCACTGGCATATTGACCACAAATAGACGTTCTATTAATGTAGAACGTGTCGATCACAAGTTTCATTAGACCACATGAAGTGGTTTGGAGCTTCTTTCGCGACTTGGAAGATGTGAACTGTCACTCTGAATTTTCATTCCGAGAACATCCAGAGTTCTAATGCCCTCTTATTTATACCACCAATAACTACAGATGGATCAGCAATTTCAGAGTGTGAGAGCATACGATCCTATTCGTACGGTCATGATTTAGTATTTATATCATTCATGTTTTGCCTTATGACCCCGATCTCCGACAGGGTTGGCGTAATACTGATTGATAGTGTCCGACCGAATGTTCCGGGTATGGTGTTCGGCAAAAAGCTATGTTCGGTTGATGTTCGACGCTCTGTAATATTTTCACCGAACACCGAACTTTGTATTAATTTTTTGGAACGAACTCCTTATGGCACGATGTGCATATGATATGCTGGGCCTATTCACATATTAAGGGCCTATTCATATATAACGTAACGCTATTTTCGGAGTTTTCAGAGCCCCCCCCCCCTTCGTAACGCTTTTTGCAAAAATTTTCAATATAAATTATGCAGTCGGTAACAAATCCTCAACGCCCCTGGAGCGTTACGGAATATGTGAACAGCCCCTAAGGAAAAAATACGTGTAACTAATACTGTTAAAAAATAAGTGTAACGATAAAACGAAGAATTCCTCAAAAACTCAGTGTTGCCGCATTGATATTTTCGAGATTTTCGGTGCTGCCATTGTTTTCCGAAGAAGTTCTGGGATTTATCTTTGTCCTAGCTTTTGGGGAATCCGCAAAGCTTTGGGGATTTTGGGAACATTTTTGTTCTAGTTTTTGGGAATACGATGACCTTCTGGGATTTTGGGAAGATTTGTGTCCAAGTTCTTGGCAATCCTTGGACCAGACTTCTGCATTGGCTAATGTTTGCTGCCCTTGCGAAATGAAGGTGTCTCGGATAATTTCTAGAGAAGTATCGCCTAAGTAGCTTCCAGACGATATTGTTTTTTTTTTGCGAATTAAATATCTTCTTTTTCCATCTTGAGGTTGAAATTACTGTTTTCGTTTACTTGATGTCATCAAGGTAGATTTAATATTAGTTTTTAAATTGTAATTTTTATTTTTGGTAGGGGTCATGGTGCCGGGTTCGTTAACTAGGCGGAGTGTGTCGAAGTGCGATAAAAGTTAGGGTGCGTCTGACATAGCGACCTAATGTGGCCAGCAGAAGGTTGTCGGCCGAAGGTGACCGACCGAAGGTGGCCTGCCAATGGCATAAAGCCGAAAGTGGCCGGTCGATGGCTTAACGCCGAAGGTAGTAAGCCGAACACGTATCGTGGTTCCAATTGGAAAAAACTGTAATAAGTCTGTAACTTTGAAACTTGCGATCTGATTACAAAACGATAGATGTATGAAACATAGAGGAGTAACGTAGGCTTTAGGGATGTTGAAATTTGCTCCACCCTATTGAATTACTCGTTGAGCTACAGGGTGTCAAAGTTGACTACATCGGGTATGAAAAACATTTTCGGCCTCATAACTTTTACAAATAGTATCCGATTTTACTGAATTTAAACGTAGTGTAAAGATAGTGTTTATTCCATTAAAATATCTTTAATATTTTCGAAGTTATTTGGGTTTTCATTTTAAAATTTGGTTTTTGTCCCCTACTTTTTTCTCTATTATGTCAATATATTCGTTAATAGCATGGCCAACATTTTCAAAAAAAAACGTTTGCTTTTTAAAACAACCCTTGATAACACGCAGAGATTTTTTTTCAGTTATTTGAATTCATGTAGTCATTAAAAGGAATCAAATTTAAGACTTTGAAATGAGTGTGACAAATGGCTAAATTTTGACAAAAAGAGAGTTTAATTCTGCGACGGCTTTCTAAAAAAATGGCAAAACTAAAATTTTGTATTATGTATTAATATTTCAAAAATTAAAAAGTGGTGAGAAGAGCAGAGATGCATAGAACTAATTATTGGGTCAGGATCTATATATCCGGATGTGTATCCTATTCCCTCTCCGCAACTTTCTGAAACCATTTGGTAACAAAGAAAGCTTTTACAAAACAAACTTTAATTTCTCTATATCTCTATAAGTATATAACTTTAATTTCTCTATATATATGTAAATTTAATAGTGGATGGTCTTGGAATAAAGTGCAACATCCAGCAAAACCTTGATGGTAAAGAAGAAGTGTGTCGGGTACTTCTCATTAACATTCTTTAATTAATTTTTCTAAATTTGATTAAGGTTACTCTGATAACTAAGTTAGCTTTCAAGCAAAAGCCTGTAGGTATAGAAGGAGGTGACAAGTACACTCCATATAAAGTAGTTCTTAATTTATCTACAACTACACAAGAATACTGAGCCTCTTTAAAATTATTGTGGATTAATCTGAGTGCGTTTTCAAGCAAAAGCCTGGTGGAATCGGAGAAGGTGGGACAGGTGATCTTAATAGAAAGTAATTTGTACTTACCGAACATCTACGGATCACCATAACGAGACTCTCAAAATTTTATGCAGGCTACTCTGAGAATTAAATGCTTTTTCAGGCAAAAGCCTTTGTATAGAAGAAGGAGCCTGCCTCCTTACAAAGTAGTTATTAATTTTTCTATATCTGCATAACAACAAAAGCGGGACACTCTAACTTTTATAAGGGTTCCTCTGAGAACTAAGTGCGTTTTTAAGCGAAACTTTGATGTATAGAAGGGTGGACGGCTAACTCTAATACAATTTAAAATATAATTACCCTATATCTGGTGAGCCCGCATAGACAGACTCTCAAAATGCAACGTACGTTACCCTGAGATGTGTGTTATTCTTACAGTTACATGCAATTTCCAGCAAAATATTGCTGGTATAGGAGGAGGGAAACGGGTCCCCCACACAAGGTAATTATATATTTTCCTATATCCATACAACTATACGAGTGAGGCTGTATAAATTTTATGTGTGTTAATCTTAGAATAGCTTGCAATTTTCGCCAAAATCCTGGTGGTATAGGAGTGGGGAAACGGGTGCCCATAGACAATGTAATTATTAATATTCCAATATTAGCACAACTACGATAGTGAAGCTCTTAAAATTTTGTGTATGTTACTCCTAGAACAAATAGCGATTACCAGCAAACCACCCAAATGGTATTAGAGGGGTTAGATGAGTGCCCCCATACAAGGTAATTAATAATTTGCCCCTATCAACAAAGCTGTAAGGCTCTCTAAATTTGATATGGGTTCCTCTTACAATCATGTAAAATTCCTAGTAAAATCTTAGGGGTATAAGAGGGGCAAACGGGTACCCCCATGCAAAGTAATTACACACTAATATTCCTATATCAGCACATCTACAATAGCGAGGGTCCCAAAAATTTTATGTTGGTTAATATTTGTACAAATTGTAACTTTTAAAAAAATGCGGACATCAGAGGGTTGAGATGGGTACCCTTTCCATCACCCCCCAAAAAAGTAATTATTAATATTTCCACATCAGCAGGACGTGTGCTACTCTTAGAATAACGTACAATTTGCAACAAAATCCCATACGATGTAATTATTAATTTTCCTATACCTGCACAACAATGGGGAAGTAAAGCACACCCGGTAGGGCTAGTTATTCTATATCTGTAGAATCACCATAGCGAAACCATGTATTTTGATGGAAGATATATAGTGAGAACACATTTCGTTTTTACAATATGAAAGAACTGTGTGCCTGGTACGGTCAGGCTTTTTGTCAACTATGAAATAAATCTTATATATAAATAGGCCATGAATATTTTGTCGTACATTTTTAAGCATTTTATTGTTCACCAATATTGATGAAACATATATGGTTTAAAAGGTATTTTTCTCTAGATGTGCACAATATATCTGTTTCCTTAAAAAAAACATGTTACACGCAAACACGGTTACGGATCAAGTGGTCGAATTTCGACCATCGGATGGGATACTAGTATGTATAAATGTACTTAATTTGTATTTGAAAATTATCAACAACAAGTTTACACTGTCGTACTTAATAAAATAATACAGTCGTTACAAAAATACAAGACGTTTTGAGCAGCAATATTGGCACGGATTCCAGATTCGAATAAAAACCAATCTTCAGTTGCTCGATTCCAAAACCTTGCACACTGACTGGTGTAGACTAAATGGAGTAAGTGAAAAGATTTTTTTTTCGTTTTCTATCAGAATTTTTTATATGGAAGTATCATTATTTCGATTTTGTTTTTTTTTTTGCCAATAAACTGATTTTCATGTGTGATTTCTTTCTTCTCAAATACATTATTAAATAAACTTTTTGCTTTTCTTCTTGGGGCTCTAATACTGATTTATGGTTTTTATATAAAATATTCAGTTTCATCCCGCATAAATATCATTGGTTTTTTCACTTTTTTGTCGAAAAATCTGTAAAAAAAAGTTTTCCTCTAATAATTTTAAATCTTTTTAATATTCTTCGAGTCTGTGAAACCAAATATGATGACCAAGTTTGTATTTACAGCCAATCATTCGTCCTTCATCCCTTGCAACAATATCGAATGAAGAAAAGAAGATAAAGTAGTTTGTTGGTTACGGTAACAGTTGTTTAACTTGACCATAATGATTTTTTTTTTGTTTCATGGGATTTTTCATAGAAGGTTATACATACATTTTTTTCTTTTTCCACTTGTAATAATTTTTATCACACATTTTAGCTTGTTTTAGGTTGAAGTGTGAAATTTTTCTATCGTTTTTTTAATATGTTTTCACATTTATAGATGGGTCTTGCTGGACACAGATGTTACAGTTTTTGCTTGTTTCAGTTTTCATGCCATGCCTTCTAGTCTGCCATAATCGTGAGCGAGAGAAGTTACACCAGATGCTGTTGGTGTAATGAAAACACTTTTTTCATTCTTGCAAACATTATTTTTTTTTACTGTGAAATTTCACTTATTTGAGGTTAAATTTTGATCACGTTTTATTGAAACCGTGTGCAGATGTAATAACTTTTTTTGCTCAGTGATTCATTTTTTGTTGTCTGCTTTAATATTTAATTATGAGTTTATGTGGGGTTTAAGGAATTAGGTCATTGTGTTGAATACTCATATAGAACTACATATTTATTGATTTAAATACGAGAAATCCTTTTATAGATTTACTAGCTATACCCGACGTGCTTCGCTACCCCATTGTTGTGCAGATATAGAAAAATTAGTTAACTCATTTAAAAATAACCATAAAATTGGTTAGTTTTTTGGCGATCTTTTTAGTTTTGTCGAATTTTAGCGTTTTAGCGATTTTTTTATTTTGGCGATTTTTCGTTTTGACTTTTAATTCTGGAATTTTTTAGTTTTAGAGTTTTTTTAAATTCAAGAGTTTGTCTCTTACGGTTTCCAAGATACAGCAAACTGTTTAAACTACATAGTCCAACACCCTTTCATTTTTGTTGTGTTAAATATTCTACAGGCTACGCCAATTATCACTAACTTTGAAAATTTCGCAAGTCTATATAAAAGTGTCTGTATATTACATTAGTATTTTAACATATTTCGTTGTTCGCTTTAGAACACCCTTTAGTCTTTAGTCCGTAGTTCTTACGGCTCTCGAGAAAACAGCCTGTGTCAGACAGAAAGACAGACGGACTGACGGACGGCGTATCGAAAACAATAAGATTAATTTACACTTTTGGTGTACAGAGCCCTAAAAAGAACCTTTTCCAAAAAGTAGCTTTTCAAAAAGTAACTATTTTGAAAAGAGTACCATTTTCATAAAGTACCCTTTCCAAAAATCATTTTTCAAAAAGTACCATTTCTTAAAACTTAAAAAGTACCTTTACTTTAAAACATAAACGGTTAACAAAAAAGTACCAAAATTATATGTTTACCCTTTTTCGGCCCCTAAATGTACAAATATCAAAAAAAAAAAGTACAAAACACCTATCCACTCATTTTTCTATCTTATTATGACGCTTTTGGAATATGGAGATATAAGAACACCGAGTTTACCCGTTTTTACCCCTTTTCGTTCTTAGAGAATATACACAAACATATGCATTCAGTATGTGTATCAATGTGCATAAAAAATAGTTGTATGGAAAAAAGTACCAAAAAGGGCTACCACTTTTACCCATTATATATTCATATTTGAAAAAGTACAAAACTGTTTTTGATGGCTTTTTAAGGAGAGAAGAATGAATTTTAAGTTTAGCCTCTAACTTTATTACTTAAGGAGATAAACTGTTAACAAAAAAAGTACCAAAATTATATTTTCAACCTTTTTCGGCCCCTAAATGTACAGATTTTAAAAAACGTTTCAGACACCTGTCCGCTCATTTTTCTATCTTATTATAAATGCTTTTAGAATTTTATGTCTACCTTACTTAGATTCGAAGATATAAGGTTACCGATTTTACCCGTTCTTACCACTTTTAATCCCCTTAGAATTAAAATTTTCAAAAATCCTTTCTTAGCTAAAATATACAAACATATTCATTCACTATTTATATCAATTTACAAAAAAAAATAGTTGAATGGAAAAAAGTACCAAGAAAAACCGCCAATTTTACCCTTTATATATTCGAATTTCAAAAAAGTACCAAAACAATTTTGAGGACTTCGTAAGGATAGAAGAATGCATTTTAAATTTAATTTCTATGATCATTACTTTAGGAGATAAACGGTTAACAAAAAAAGTACCAAGATTATATTTTTACCCTTTATCGGCCCCTAAATGTACAAATCTGAAGAAAGTACAAATACTTGTCCGCTCATTTTCTATCTTATTATGATGGTTTTGGAATTTTATGTCTACCTTACTTCGATTCGGAGATATAAGGTTACCGGTTTTACCCGTTTTTACCCCCTTAGCATTTGAATTTCCCAAAACCCCGTCTTAGTGGATCTATACATCCAGAGGGGAGCCCACATACAAAATTTGAAGTTTCTATCTTTAGTGGTTTGGGCTGGCCGATGATGAATCAGTCAGTCAGTCACTCAATAACGTTACTCTTTTATTTATATAGACAAACAAAAAAAATTACACTGTATAACAAAAAAATAGCAAGGTTGTAACAACTGCGTCTATAAAATTTACGCATGGCTCGGTCACATTTTGAATAAATGTTTTCTATATTTCCTTTTTAAGAAAATAATTTAAATTAATAATGTGAATAGCCCGAAATCAAAATTAATCTGATTTAATAACTTTTCTTTAAACCACAAAATAACACTTTCATTAATTTCAAAGAGATCAAATCTTTTGCAAAAATTAAGCTTTTGCCACTAATGCTCCTTCTAATTAAGTTGTTGTTTATTCTATAGCAACATCTGCATTGTTGCATTAATATTTCAAGTCATTTAGAAAATTTATTCTAAAGAGTTACGCCCATTTCGCATGTGCTGTAAGTTATCGTCTTGAATTTTTTTTTGCTTTAAAACTGTCTCAATTTCTTTTTAATTTTAATGCGAATTTTTCTAAAAGTTTTTTTTTTTTGAAGGGGAATTCGTATTGTTTGCCACTTGTAATTAAAATGACATTTTGTCAGCAACGTCAGCAAATACTTTAAAGCAACAGCAAACCAAAATAACAACAATATTCGAATTTCTGAAAGTTGATGACAATTTAATTGATTTTACTCATAATCTTGTTGCCACAAACAGTTTGCTGATGTCATGTAGATGAATGAAAGTTTGTCATTAAAATATTAAAGTGTATCAGCTGCAAAATTAAAAAGTCTTTTTCATATAAGAGGGTTTAGGTTAAAGCTACTAAGTGTTAAATATGACATTAATTGTGTATTTTTTAACACTAACTGACTTTATTAGGAAGAAAGTGATACTATTACACAAGTTAAAAGGGTTGAAATGGCTCCTTTTAAGTGATATTGCTTACATATTTCTTACAATATGTTTTAAGCTTGCTTTGGATTCTACTAGTATAGAAAGGCAGATTTTTATAAAACATTTCAGAAGTACCTTTCTTTCTACACCTTTGCACGCTCTGGCCAATCTCATAATATTTAAATCAAATACAATTTATATTTACCTCATCCGCTAGGAAAGTTTTTTGTTCTTCTTTTAAGAAATAAATTTCTAACAACATCTACAAATACAAAACATTTCTCTCAAGTCAACATTTTACATGATAAAGAAAGAAATGCGGCATAAAAAAGCGAACATAAATTTTAAAATTCCTGTATATAATTTACTGACACTTGGAGGAAAATGAACTTATTTTAAGCGTTAAAGCACTTCATGCCAAAGTAAATATTTTTTCGAAGAAAAACAAAAGAATTTTTCTTTCTTATTTGGAAAAACACATTAATGACTAACAAACACCCATTTACACACATCCATACATGTGTAACTATGCATACAAGTAAATATGACTTAATATGTAACCAAGATTCCTTCCTCCAAATGCCCATGATAGTGGTAACGACGATATGTGGATAATAAAACATTTTCCTTCGGCTGGTTTTAAAGAAAAATGCAATGAAAATGTTTTTCTTCCATAATGAAAATGGCAAATATTTTTGGAGGTAAACCACATAAATTTTACACGGAAGACGGTTTTGTCAACGTGTTGGTTTTTATTTTATTTTCTAAAGTCTATTCCATTCATTCATAACTGGCGGCATAGAAAAGAGAACAAAAAAATTTTAAATTCGACTAAATATGAGAAAATTTTCTATTAAAAGGTTTTCATAAAATTAAAGTATGTGTGTAAAAGTACCCAGGAAACATTTTGTACCGACTTGTCTAACATCAGAAAAAGTGTGGGACTTTACTAGACAATCAACTGAGTTGTTTAAAATTCCCTCAGACATTTGGCAGAGTAGTCGGCTGTTTTCTGGTACGACGTTTCTGCACATTTTCTGAAATATTATCCGATTAATATCAGACTAGTCTGTACATTATCCGAAGGCAACTTAATTTCCTTTGAGACATTTAACAGAATAGCCTGCACATATTCCGATCTACGTCTTACGACTTTTAGCAGTCACTTCTGCACATTGTCTGATTTTAGTTTTCGTACGTACAAGTGCCAAAACTAAAAAAATTTTGTCTGAAATTTTATTATTTCGTCTTTTTAGTTCAATATTTGAATTAATGTAAATTAAAATTATTTTTATTAAGAGTGGAGTGTTGGAATATTCAAATCAGATTAGCAGAACGGATCAGTACTACTGAATTCGACAGGTCGCTACACTAGGGCTGTCATACGTCCTGGTTTTAGACAAATTGTCCTGGTGTCCTGGTCCACTCTTAAATTGTCCTGGTTTTTTGATACAGGTCAATTCAGACAAAAATTTAATTCCTACTGATTTTTGTTATGAACAGAGGTTAAGTTTTCTGTTATAACGCTGTTTACATTAAGCAATTTTACCAGCATCTCGTCACCTTATTATTGGTTTGACCCATAAACATAGGAAAAAGCATTAGAAAGCAGCAAACAAATAATAAGCTGACGATTTGTTGCCGGTGACCAGGGCCGCCAAATGATTTTGATCACAAATCTGCACTTATCGTGGAAAATAGGCTTTTCAAATCGAAAAATCGGCAAAAAAAATCGGCATAAATAAAGCTAAGCATTTTTCGTGGTTTTATTAATTTTTATTAATAAGAAAACAAAAAAGAGCAATCGCCAGTAATTTCATGTGGCTTATAAACATAAATGAATGACAAAAAAAAATTATTTTACAAGCTTAATTATATACCATGGAATATAAATGATTTTCAGAATGAATACATTTCCGATTTTATAATTTTTGCTAAATCGCTTTTAATATGAGTACCAAAACAATTGGTTTTATGAGTTTTAAATAATCTGTAGAATAAAGAATTCCTTCTAAAGTTAAATTTTCTAAGGAATATCGAAATTTAGTTTAGTTACCCGCGTACTGAAGAGTGTGCTAGGCTAATAACTGTGAGGTTGCAGATTTGATTCCTAACAAAACTCGGGTGTTTCTGCAGAAAAGTTTTAAAAGGCTTAATCAGTATGTGCGTTTGTTAAATTGACGGAGCTAAATATTTGTCCGATATTTGCAGACAAATGTGGGATACCACGATTTTTATTTTAAATTCTGCTAAAACTGGAAAATCCTTTGTGGAATCGCCAAAAATTATATAAATTATTTTCAGTCTTTTTAAATATTTGTTCAAATGCAAGAACTTTCAATCTATAAAATTCTGAAATTTCTAATAATATCAAAAATAGTGGAGATTTTTTCTTCATTACGATATTTGGATTTATTAAACTTAGGACCAAATTTACAGTCATTAGTTAATTATTAGTAAACTAAAATGATAACTTTTGTTTAACTAAAACTTCATATTTGCGGTGTATGGTTTAACTAAAATTTTTAATATGGGTAAAGAATGGTAGCCCTATCAAATATAAATAAACAAGCAAAAATAAAGAAATAAAGAATATTTCACATCTTAAGGCGGCAATTTAAAAACATTTTTAAGCACAAAAGCTAATGGAGCAAATATTTTTTGTCGCTCCTAAAAGTATGCTATATGAATATAATAATTTCCAAAACATGGTGTAATAACTATGAAGGTTCAACAAATACAACAAAAAACTAGATAATGATTGTCAAAAAAAAAAAAAAATACACGTGCTAGACGTTGCTTATGTACAAAACTACCAGGAAAAAAAATAATCAGCTCACGTTATGCTGCCACCTGTATACTTATTGCACCATGCATCCAATGCATCTAACTAATTGTTAACCAATGACATTTGATGGTTTAACTAATGGTAAACAAAGAAGTGTGAATAAAATATCATTGGCTAATCTATTGTGATTAGCTAACTAATGACTGTGAATTTGGGCCTTAGTGATTTACAGTTACCATCAAAATCAAAGTTTTCGTATAAAAGAGAGCATTTCTATATAAAAATTTACACTTAGAATGGGGCTTACGTTTTTCAACTACTCGATGAAATAAACACAGGTCGCCTCGCCAGCCCATGTGTTTATTTTCGCCCCTCGTCAATTTAAATAAATTTTTTATTTTTGTTTATTGTTTTTTATGTATGAATTACATGTTAAGTTTTGTATCTATTGTTTAATTGTTGGACTTCAATTTAAAATATATGGTTGATACATGTAATAAAATAAAAATTTGTTGCGTTTCATTTTTATATGATTAGTTCTTGGAATATATAAGCTTTTGTTGTACATTCGTTTGTGATATGTATTATAAATGTCCCGGTCTACGGGTTCAGACTTCTAGCAGCTTACGCTACACCGTCTCATCGGCGTTCTTGTTCACTTTTACCACTTATGAAGGTGAATGCTTTTTGCAAGGAAACATCAGCTATTTAACTAATTTTTGTCAGCAAATAGAATACAAGACTTTTTTATGTAAATTATTGCACTAATTTTTATTGCGACTCAACTTAGTTTTGCCGAAATTTCCCTATCTGATTAATAATCCAACAATCAGCCTTGCAGAAATATTACAAAAATGCAAAAATAAAATTGCCTTGCAAATTTAAAAAAAAATACATATTTAATTTTTTTATTTTAAATTTCTGTTGATAGGACATAGTGTTGTATGTAACATACCAAAACTGTACAAATGGAACTCCATGGGTTAATTAAAAGAAAAGAGCATACACAGATAAGATGGTATGGTGACCTCGTAACTAAGCAATAATGTTTCATTCAGCTAGTGTTAATTCCCATATATCTTTCTTATTAAAGAATAATAACAAATTAATAATTTGAATTTATCAAAACTTTTATAATTTTAACTTATAACTAAACCAATACAGTTAAAAAAAATGCATAAAATAAATAATATAAAATTTACCACTTAGAAAAAATCTCACCGCGAACAATTCACTGTTCATTGTTCCATATTCACTATTTTTCATTCCATTCACGTTCTATTAATTTAAATAAAATTGAACTGCATGGAATTTTTCAAACCATTTAGTGCTGGCATTTTAAAAACTTATTCATTGTGCTACAAAAATAATTAATATCAACTCGTCCATTTAACTATTGTACAATTTCAGCATGTACTAGTTGCAACTATTCGTATAATTATTGGCAATTTAACACCTTGTTTAGTAATGTTTTGCTCTAGTGACAAGACGGATAAATGAATTGAAAACTACAAAAATATATAACAATTATTTTGATTTCAATAATAAATGAATTGTTAATGTTTCGACAGACATACACATTAACCAACTGTTACAAAATTATTTATTATTTTTGAAATGGGAATATATGTGAGTATTTCCGACTTCCGTTTGGAAAAGAATTTTTGTGAAATTGTGTTAATATTATTTTACAATTTTTAAGAGGAGTTTTTAAAAGAGATAAATTAACTTTTTCTAAGATATATATGCATTTAAATATGCAAATATATGCTCTTAAATATGCAGAAAATGCGTAAGTTTTAAGAATCGGTGTTGAAATTTTGTAAAATTTGGGGTTTTATAAGTACTTTCTCGTTTAAATAGAAATCTGGGAAATCGGTAACTAAACTCACCTCTAATGGGCTTGTGGACAATAAAAGAAGAAAATGCTATTTTATTTCCTATTAAACCATTAATATAATTTATTTTCTTCAGTCTTGTCTAAAGTCTTTATTATCTAAAATACTAAATGAAGTTTTATTTAATAAATTAAAACCACTTAAAATAATTTTTACCACAAAATTATGAACATCAACTTTACAACATAAAATTGCACCCCCTTTGAAAAACAACAAATAAAATAAGTTAAATTATGTTAAACAGACACCAAAAACAAACAAAAAAAGGGACAACAACCTCCAGTATGCGAGTAATAAACCTACTAAACAAACTCTTATTAAAGGAATCAGCACTTGAAATACGTGTGCAACAAAAAAAAACACCAGAGTATCATCATACACCAACAAAAGTTAAATTGAGCATCATTAGCCCGGTGTTTCAGAGTTTTGTTGTTCCAGAAGTCAAGAATCTGCCAACAATTTGTTTTTCCCCATCTAAAGTTTAAAAACATTTGGCAGTTCCACTTTTGGTTTAAGGGATGTTATTCAAGCGTAAAGTGATTTAAATGTCTGTCTTTATAGACATTTAATATTGGAAAATTAAATTGAAATTGAAGCAATAAAATCATTGCAAAGGACTCGCTTGCACAATTTTAAAACACAGTAACAGCAAAAAATAATAATATTCGGACATGTGGAATTAATATCTGTATTTCATGTGGAATTAAAATGTGCGGAATTATCAAAGTATTGTTGTTATAAAAATTTATTTGCCGCAACAATGCTTTGATAATTCCGCACATTTTATTTCCACATGAAATACAGAACATACCCAATTGTTCGGGAAAAGAATAAAACAAATTTTTTTTACTATATGGCAACTTCAATGAGAATTAAGCATATACTGTATGAAAAAACTTAATTTTCATTAAATTTATATCGAATCATGTGCATGAGACTATATAGAAACTAATAATACAAATAACATTAAATTAAAAATTTTGAAAACCCCCGAAGAAAATAGATGATAACTTCAAAACGGCTAGACCAATTTTTTTCTAAGTTAGATTGGAAGATTTTGCTACGGTGTCAAAGACACATCTAGAAAAGATGTGATATCTTCTAAACGGCTGTACCGGTTTCTTCAACATAGCTAAGAACACTCTCGATCAAGTCACCTTTCAAACAGAAAAAACGAAACCAACATCAGTCCAGCCGTTTGGGCTATACGAGACTTGTACTGAAACACAGATACACAGACACACACTACAAACTTGTAACACCCCTCTTTTTGGTTGGGGGTTAAAAAGTCGATTTCGAAAATTTTTACACTTACTGTGTTTTGAAATTGTGCAGCCAAACTACACAGGCGAAGAAATTGATTTTTATTGAATGCTTTATGAATGCACTTTATGTTTTTAAATGGCTAATAATTATGAATGATGTGAAGTAGATGGTTATATATTTTAAAGAAATCATATATGCCTAACTATCATCGACAGTTTTAAACGACTATTCCGATTGAGATGAGCTTAGAAAAGGAGTGTTTAAATTTATATTATGATAAAGCACTTTTTTAAATCCCGGACAGTATAGTATGTCTCGAAATAGGAAACTTACAGCTTGCGAGTTTGTTCAGCGCTTGAAATTTTTATTTTCCTATCCCGCTTAATGCCGACTGTTAATAAAGTTATCACAATAACTGGTTTTTTTAAGCTCGAATTTAACAAAATGGATCGAGGCCATATAGTGTCCCAAGACTTCGGCGATATGTGCCAAACAATGGGCGCTCTTATAGATTTGGGGCCAGTAAACTATTTATCTTGGAGTTTTTGACAACGAAGGTCTTTGAAAATATACAAAATGGAAGCATACCTTCGCACGAATTTTAAATTTCGAGTGTTTTTGTAATTGAATCGTTTATTTCAAAAATCAGGCAAGCGAACAACTTTTGATTTTGACTAAATCAAAGAAAACTTCCTCAAGCACAGTGGCTTGACTTCTTTCTGCACTAAACAAGGATTTCTCGGCCTTGTTTCACAATCAGATGGGTACAGTATTTAATTATTTTGTTTCATTAAACGATACATTGCGATGTATTAACCTTTACAAGACAGTAATCAGTAACTTTTAACAAAATTTCACGAGATGTTCTCAAGTTGTAACAAAATCTGTGTAGCAGGCTCATTAAAACTTAATTTATCGAAATTTTAGGTAATAATTGTACGTAATTATTATTCGAACTGAAATAGGTCGATGTCGGAAGTTATTATTTTTCGTCTTAAGTTCAATACTTGAATTAATGTAAATTCAATTAATTTTTTTTAGAATATCTAATCAGACTAGCAGAAGGGATTAGTGCTACTAATTTCGACAGCCGCTACACTGTCATCATCAGCGTCCTTTGTTCACTTTTACCATGTTTGATCGTGTATACTAGTTTTAAGGAAACATCAGCTATTTAACCACATTTTATGACGAAATAGAATATTAGTGTCTCTGTGTACAATTTAGAATTTTGTTTAAACTTAAAAGTCGATTAATTCCATATTGTGTTTTTGTGGCTTATCGAGTTATTGTACTAAGCCTCTCAATTCATAACTTTCAATATTATTATTACCTTCGACACCTTGGAACTTCCAACACATATATACAAGAAAAATGGCGGTGTTAGTGTATCCACTGCTCTGTTGACAACTCTTTCAGAATTGGCTTCGTGATCAATTCTGTGCTATGCGAATAAGTAAATAAAATTGAGCAAGCTTTATTACCTCACATCTTCTCCAATTGAACATGTTCTTCCTAAAACATGCACGAAGTCCAAGTGGATGTATAGCTTCCTTTAGATCTCCTCTAGATAAATAGCTCAAACTTTCAAATGTTATTTAAGCTTCTAAGCCAACGGTTGTATTTCATGTAAATATATGTACATATATGTCAATAATTTATTTAAATACTTATTAGTAAAATATGATTTAACATCAACAAAGTTGAAATCTTGCAGTGGGAGTCGAAGTTGTTTTTAATGATCCAGCATTTAATTATTTTTTGTCCATTAACTTAAAATTAACAATGTGTATTTGAAATGTAGAAATGTTCAATTTACCCTGCACAATGGAGATTTTATCAAATAAACTAACATAATAAATATTAGTTTTACTACGAAGCTGAGTTGTATAAATTCAATATTGCACGATATTACTTTTACTACAGAATATGTTTAATCTACTATTTTTCAGTTAAAATTTACAATTTTAACTATTGAATCAATATGAAACAATATTAACTTTCAACATAGTCAATATTTTTGCATATATTTACATGACATGAAATCAATATATTTTAATATTGAATTTACATTGAAGTTTTTTTCTGTATGTAGAATTTAAAGTGTCTGTTCTTTTTGTAGTTAGGGGACCATAACACATAAAAAAATACAGTGGTATTCCTTGAAAATTAAGACCATTTTTCTTTTTTTACTTGGGTTCCCATGGAAAACTCAATGTTTAGTATCTCTTAAAATATTTTTCTAGAAAAATTTGTATATGATTAAGTTATGCCTATTTCAAGTGATTAGTCGTACCAAAATAATACTTAGCTCGGTATCGGTTTCGTATCATCAAAAATGTGTATCGCTGCACCACAAATTAAACTTTTTCTAAAATCCTGTCTGTGATAATTGTAATAATTGTATCCCAGCGAAAGCTTTGCTTATTGGTAGGCAAAAAATATATGAGGATTTAAATCTAACTACCCTACGGTAAATGGAACTGACACAAAACCAGTCACGTGACCGGTCCCCAGGTGGTAGGGACCAGTCCGAGTTCTAACACTTCCTATGAAGCGGACCAGCCACTTTTACATGGGGATGGCCTAGGATGGGGTTAATTGATACTTTGTATACACCTTTTAACTTGTCTCTGAACTATCTTATAAAATCTTAATCGGTGTGGAATAATATAGATTATATATAAATATTATTCCACAATTCAGCTGTAATTATCGATTAATTTATTTTTTTATTGTTACAAATCCAAGTAGAAATTGTATTTTATTTTTAAGCGGTGTCTTTGATAGGATTCGAACCGACAGGCTAGTACACTACCCACTCGGCCACAGGGGCACTTATATGTCAATGCTATAAATACCAGTTAAGCTCTCATTGATTGGAGATAATTAATATTATATAGATACTATGTGATAGGCCTTAGATCCAGGTGCATCGAATTTGTTTAGTGCCGTTTACTCCAATACTAGCCGGAGTATCAACTAAATTGACTGAAAATGGTTAATATGTGACCATTTACACAATATGTCTTTTCCACCATTCACTACTCCATATTTTTGGTACCAGTCTCATTTTCTCAAGTTATAGGACGAGTACTTTTGGATCATTTGTCACCAAATTTTCCGCAGGGTACTTATAATTTGTCTTTATAACTACTTATTTTTGTTTGCGGAGCAGCAATTAACTAGTTATTAATTGACTTACCTGGAGCTAAAATTAAGTAGTCAAAAGAACAAAAAATATATATTTTTTAATTTATATACACTACATTTTATTTAAATTTGTTCACACTTAGTTTTTTTTGCCAGCCTGCGATACGAACCTGTTGTCGTTCAGATTTGGAAACAAGTACTTTACTCACTCAGCTTTGTTGGCTTATAAGTTTAAGCGACACATTAAGCACCAAAAAATAGTTTTTATATACAAACACATGTTAGCTTAAAAGGCCCCAGCGGTAAGACTTACGAGGCATTCACTTAACATTCCTTTTTACAAGCCTTTCACGATCTGAATTTAAGATCCAAAAGTAATTATTTCCTGCCTTCTCAGGCAGGCCTTCTAGAGGGCCTCTACACCGGCTTCTTTTGGAAGGAGTATTCTATTTTTAGATTTTTATTAATTGCTTAATAAAAAATGTTCTTTAGATATAACAGACATTCTCGTATTCTTTTTTCGCAAATAATTTGTATATAACACTGAAATTTACGTACAAGAGGTATCATACATGCTCCTATTATGCCGTTTATGCTGTAGCTACTACATCATGTTCAATTCGTTCCAAATAAATACATGAAATTTAGCCTCGCTGATATGTTTAAAAAATTACTTTGGATGAAAAGGAGTTCGAAATAAATAAAACATCACGATAATCAAAAATATAGAAGCCGCTATAAAAATACCCAGATAAAAAATTTACCTCCATTTCATTTTTAACAGACCTTACCAGACCCATTACTCGAGGAAGGCATTGGTCCGCAATGACATGGCATGTAAAAAAGAAAGGAGTATGTAATGGGAGTAGAAGTACTACAGACTGCTAAATAAGGCCTTATAGAAGGACTCTTTACTCCTTCTATTTACAGCTGGGGCGTTTGTCGACTTATTTCATTAAAACATAACAACAAATTATATCTCGAGTGTTGTGTTTTTATTCCGACGTTCTATTGTGTTTTTCTTCAGTGTTCTACTGAATATTTAAAATAAATGAACGCGCTCAAAATGAAATAGGGTTTCATGATTTCTTGAGCACTTGTTTCTTCGAATGTAGTCTGAATGCCATCGTAAATCGTAAATAAAGCTATAGTTTTTGAACTCATTAAAAACGCATTCGATTTCACTAGGTAATATATTGCATAAAATATCCATCGAAAAAGGCATGCAGAAACGGAATTATATCATTACATTGGCACATTTTCATAAAACAAGTTTTAGCTCCAACAAAATATAAGAAGACAATAGCTCAGCGGTGGAGAGCATGTCTCAACAGTCAGAAGAGCATGGTTAGTATCCCAGCTGCGGCAATATTTTTTTATATTTTCGTTTTTTTGTATTTACATGAAAACACGTCATCGAATCAGGGAACTTGCATGGGTTCAATTCATTCATTTTAATGAAGATCAATTTATTAAAATTTTCACGTAAACATATCTCCAATGTCAGGCCTATATTAAAATCATGCATGTTTCACCTAAATCGAACCAGTTCGTCGTCATTCAAACACATGAAAGAACTACTTTCTTGTCACGTAAGATTTTACTAATATAGTAATTGTAGCCCATTAAAAGAATACTACAGACTACAAAAATGCGAAAAGTTTTTGCTGGGATGTTCCCGAAAATTTGGTTTTTTATATAGACCGTCACTCCTCGGTTGACGATGTGGAACTAAAAATACAGACAAAATGACTCAAGCAGCTTAGCATGCATAAGAAACTAACACAGAAACAGCTTTGATGGCATCAAGAGCGAGACAACAAGAAGCAAGAGTTTGTGAGTGTTGGATTATTAATCAGATAGGGAAATTTCAGAAAAACTAAGTTGAGTCACAATAAAAATGCAGGGCAAGAACTTAAAAGAAGTCTTGTATTCTATTTGCTGGCAAACATTAGTTAAATAGCTGATGTTTCCTTGTAAAAAGCATCCACCTTCATAAGTGGTAAAAGTGAACAAGAACGCTGATGAGACGTGGTAGCGGCCTGTCGAAATCAGTAGTACCGATCCGTTCTGCTAACCTGATTTGAATATTCCAACAATCCACTCTTAATAAAAATAATTTGAATTTACATTAATTCAAAATATTGAACTAGAAAGCCAAAATAATAAAAATTTTCCGACAAAAAGTTAACAATTTTTATATTTTCAAATTTAAAATGGTAGATTTGGATATCATAGAGTTCTCAGTTTGATGATTTTGTGTGGTTAACTTTAGCTTACACTGCAACCAGTTTATTTAAATAGTAAAGTACAGCATTAGTTGTGAATTTAATATCGCAGTTATATTACAATTTATAAGCATTTGAGGATGTAAGCTTTAATGTATGTTATTTTAAAAAGAAATTTTATATATCAATAGTTACTTTACTTTCATGTGAATAGAATTTATTTCACTTTAAAAATTACTTTAAAGAATAGGAACAATATGTCAATAAATAACGCCTACTTCTTTTGTCCTTCACAGAAAAAAATCAAAACATATAGAACTATATTATATTTAAAATATGTAAAACAAACAGGAAACGGATATAAAAACATGTAGCATTACTAATCACAGCATGTGGTTTGAATATCTAATTTTCAAATCGAAGACAAATAATTCAATTCTAATTTTCGAACCCAAATAGCTAAACAATAACAACAAAAGCAGAAAAACACATTCTAAAGTCAAAAGTCAGCAATTACTTAAAATGCAACTATTTGAAACTATCATTTGAGTGAACCTTCTCCAAAATGTGGAAATACCCTGAAGTCAGACAGGACAAAATGAACTAAAATGCTGAGATGAAACACACGTAAGCTAAAAAGAGAGACAAAATTAAGAACATTAAATGTTTGAACTGACAACTCGAGTAAAAATGTATTTAATTTAACGGGTGTGAGGCTGCTGGGAGTTGGAGAGAGCTAAAAGCACAGTATATTTATGTTTAGATGACACTATTTGTAAACTAAAATGTCTACAAGTACAATCTTTCAGGTTTTTAATATTCTGCCAAAAAAGGCAAAAAGCCATAAATCACTTGAACCAGAAGAGATAAAAAAAGAACTAAACAAGAGTACATAATAAGTAGAAAAGGAATCAAAAGGATGTTAAGTTGTATACAAATAATTTGATATGCTTGGTAGTGTGACAATGTACAAGTCTTAAGCAGAGAAATTGTTTGAATTTTAATTCACTTTTCTTTAAAGATAAAATACAGTCCTTCTTTTGTGAAGTATGCGAGAAAGACCTTTATTTCTCTTTATAGTTTTTACTATGGGGTGTGTGAGACTCTGTTTTCTATATTTTCGCTAAAGAGAAATGTAGCCGTTTAAATGCTTCTAATGTTAGGACATGATTAAAAGTTATTTGGCACTTTCAATTATGATTATTATATTATAAATATATCATATGTTCAATAGATATGTATGTATGTGCAAAAAAGAGGGACAGCAAGACATGATCTTATCAATATATAGAGTTCTGATTTTCGCAGCCCTTTTGCTCACTGCGCGTTCGCACTTCTTAAAATCGTATTAAAAATGTGCACAAGCGCAAACAGCGGAGCGAAAAAAAGAGCAATTAGTATGCGCAGCGCGAACGCGTTCATTTTATAAGCGCTGCTCTTAACGAAATGCGCTTTTTTTATTGTTTTTTTTTTTGTATAGCGGTTTGCTCTGCGCATTGCGCATATTGAGCGGTGCATTGTGCAGGGCCTTTTTTATACCAACAGTGGTTAGTTTGAGTTTATTCAATGCTGCAAAATACCTCTATCGTAGTGACATAAATTTAAGGCATAGCATTATATTCTTCTTCTTTATTTTTTATTATTGATCCCATACAAATATGGTGGTTTAATTAAATTTTTTAATTGGCTCTTGCAGCGCCTATGATGCCCCTAGACGGGTCGACCTACCGGTCAGGCAGCGGAATTGGAAGTAGGAACTGCACTGACGACCCAACTTCGGGTCCAGACCTGAATCTGATATATGAACCGCACTTCAGACCCAACTTCCGGTTTTAGACCGGAACCGGAAATATGAACGGTTCTAACGACCCAACTTCCGGTCCAACACCTGAACCGGAAATGTGAACTGCACTGCCGACCCAACTTTCGCTCCAGTCCATAAACCGAAAGTGCGTATTGCCCTACTCACCCATTTCAGGCGGAGTTCCGCAACTGGCAAAAAAAGAGCAAAAAGAGCGGAGCTGCGCTGCGTTTTGTCGTACTCTGTCAATAGTATATTAATTGAATTTTAAGGCAATAAAATGATTTATATTATTATTCTACTAAATCCAATGAGCAAAACACTTGGTATAAAATACTATAATAACTGAAAATTGCATGAGTTCAATGCTTAGCAAAGACATTTACGGCCGTAAACACAGACAAATTTAATAATTTAACAGTTTTCGGTAGTGATTTTGCTTCATAGGTGTTTCATGTTAAATCAACATGATTTACAATAATCTTGATAGAAAATTTTTCCTTTTGAATTAACAATATTTCATGTTGATTTAATATTCCAGTACAGTTAAATCAAAATGAAGTTGATACTGAAATAATACGAAAAATCATATTGAATCAACACGAAGAATCATGTTGAATCAAAGTTATTTCAAGTTGAAACAACGTGAATTTGATATTGGAACAACACGAAGAATCACGTTGAATTAAAGTTATATCAAGCTGAAGCAACACGACATTATTGTAGCTATTTTATTAATTATTTTACTTACGGTGATAGTCATCAGAAAACTTTCCGTTGTAGCTGACTGCCCCAGCCAAGATTTGAACTCGTGCCACCTGCATGATAGTCCACGCGCTAACCACTGCAGCCACAACAGCTTCAAACTTTTCTTTACTTATACATTAAATAAATACCATCGTATGTAAAATGAATTTCATTTTAATTCAACATGATTTAAATGATTATTTAACATAAAACTAATTTGAAATTAAAGTTATAGTCATGTCGATTGAAAATGAAACTTAACGTTTATAACAAAATTATTTTAACGGTGATTTAAGGTTAGATTAATTATTTTCCGTTCAAAATTAATATGAAACAATGGTAATTTTAAGCCAGCAGCAGTAAATTTTCGGTGGTAATTCGTTTTTTGTCGTCTACATAGACGACACATGTAAGAATAAACAACAACAAGTCACACAACTAAGCAGAAGAGTGAATTGTAGCAATGAACAAAGCAAATAAACACTAACACACTTAAACGACAAATTATTTCATGTAAATTTAATATGATTTCCAATCAAAATTGCGGCATGTGGATTTTACATTCCCTTTTTTCTGTGTGTAGGCATAACCAAAACTTGGCAGAAACTAATCCAAAGTGAGGAAATTAAATTGGGTCTTAAAAAGTTTTTCCATACAATTGGACATTAAAAACCACTGTATTCTGTAAGCTTGACTTATAACTACATTGTACACTGATTTTCAGAGTCAAATAGCTAATTAGAGTTCGTTACAACCCAATTTAGTTTTTTGAGTTATACTAACTTCGTGCCAAGTTTTCTTTATGCATATGTGCCTTAATTTCTTAAAATGTTTTGTGTATTCAATGACTTCTAAATATTGAAAGTTTTAACTGGTTATTTGTAACCCAATACGGTAAGTACTTGCCTCTAATGACATCGCCATGGTGTAAATTAATTTCTTAAAATGTCAAAGTAGAAATAGTGAAGGGTATGTTTATTAGCATTTTAACCCATTACTTTGCCATCAAAATTCTTGCTGGGATACTTTAGCTTTAAAATATTATTTTGAATAAGTCGATTTTAAATTCCTTAAAAAAATGTTTATATATTTTTCTTTTCTTCACGCCAAAAAACATATTTGTAGCAATACGAACTGACTACTGCAGCGCTTAAAGGCCCAATCCAATAAATGCTCTGATTTTTAAAATTATTATTCCATAAAGCAGGAGCGAATGAGCGAGCTGGGTTCATGCTGGCGCCGGTAAAATTGCCCTGTAAAATATAAATAGAGAATATGAAATGATTTTTAATATTAGAATAATTTTTTAATGGAAGTTTAATAAAATAAATTTAGATATCATAAAGCGCCTTTTAGAAAATCAACTTGGTATGTGAGAATGGTATGCCATCATACCATCATACTCGTTTCATAGCGAAAAATACTTGGTATGTTGAAAATCAAAAAATTTTGATATTCTACTCTCTCTGAACATACCAAGTATGACCGTCTAATAGCCGCTTAACGTTTTACATTATTAATAAGTTACCGGCGATTGACTTTTCTCTGCAAAAATTTTCAACATTGATTTTTACAATATCAGACACTAACTCTGCAGTTACACGTTCAAGAAATTGCTTTCAAGTTGACGCTATGACGTAGGCTGTAAGCAACTTGATAGTCAATTTTGTTTTCAAGATGCCGTCGTCAAGGAATCAACAACGAAACAGTAAAACCCGGTTATAACGAATTCTCGGTTGTAACGATCTAAGTCTAAAGTGCCGACTTTTCGGTTGCCATTTTCATACAAAAATAATTCGTAATAGCGAATTCGTTGTTAACGAGTCCTCGTTTGTATCGAACTACGCTTATTACGAACTTGCCATAGAGCGGTTTTTTTTTTGCTGTTCGCACAAAGTTTGTTATAGCCGAGTCTTTCTGTAATTTACTTACAATAATAGAGATTAGCTGTTTAAATTGAACGAAAACTTGAAACAAATCTTGAAAGCAAAATTGAAATCAAGTTGCTAGTCAATTTCCAATTATGTGAGGGGGTTAGTAAAAAAGTGTGAATGTATTGAAACTTGAAACAAAAATTGAAACAAAACTTGAACGTGTAACCTCCAAGTAAGTTAAACAAGTTAATTCATATAATTTTTTATTCATGCCAATAGCATCTGATTAGCCAAGATAATAATATTATTTTTTTAATTGAATCATAAGCTAGACAGAATAAAATATCTAATAGAGTCAGTTCGGGTAATCTGATATAGCTGTTTTTCTCTAAAGGTAAGAGCATGGGAATAACGGTACCAGTATTTATATGGTTGGTACTCTCAGAAAGTTAAGAGTGAGAGTTACAATAAGATAACAAAAATTCGGTTATAAATTTATTATTACCAAATTGCCATAATAAGGCTGTAAAAGTCGTTTAAACTCTAAAGCGAGCAAAAACATGGAATAAGTCATTCCTCTGGCGAAAATGGCGGAAATTCGATATAAATTGCAATATTGGAAATTGGCTGATTAAACTCTGATTAAAACTCGCTAAGACTGTAATTAATATCAAGAACTCGGAAAAAAATCAAGAACACTACAAAAATTTTTTGCAAATTTGTGTGTCTAAGATTTGAAAGATTTCAAGCTTTGGTATTGTTCCTAAAAATTTCGGAAAGCCAAAACTTTGGAAACTCACACTTCGCGAAAAATTGCAAAATTTTATACAAGCCGTAAAATTTATTAAAAGTCGTTAAAGATATATAAGGAATGCGAAAAATTTAATAAGAACTGCAAAATTAGCGCAAATTTGCAAAAAACAGCAGCATGCTAGCAAAGTTTCGCATTGATTAAAAATCGCTAAAACTGTAAAGATTTTGAAAGCCTGCAGAAAAAAATCGCTTTTTTCGCGGACATGGAGAAAATTCGCGAGAAATTGCAAAATAGAAAACAAGCCATAAAATTGCTTAGAATTAGCACAAATTCTAAAAAAAAATCTAAATCATGCAGAGAACGAGAAAAACTCGCAAATCCGAGTAATTGCTGCAAACTTTTCAAGAAAAGCTTTAAAGAATAACAAACTCGCAGATAATCACATAAATAGCGAAAATTCACAAAAAATATCTACAAAACAGTTCTTGTTGAGCTTTTTAACAAATTTTAATTTATCAAATCACAAATTTTGAGATACGACGACGTTGCAGGAAATGAGCGATATATATTTACATATATGAATAGCCGAATGATGTGGAAAGTTCGTGAAATTTATTTCACTATCGGGTAAATGGCAGCCGTTAAATTAGCTTTCTTACTGTACGAATCGGGAATAGGCACTGTCTGAAAACACATAAGTATTAATACTGGAGAAATTTTATAAGAAGTTCCAACTAAAACTCCCATTTTCTTCTGTGCTAAAGACTTTAAAAATGTTCAATATTTTATATAATTCTGAAAATAAATAAAAGAGAAATGAAGCTTTCTGAATAACCTGGGCTGTAAGAAATAAAAATTTTTATACCATATTTAATACAATAAAATGCAATAAACTGTGCAATTAAAATTTTCAAAAACTCAATTATTGTTCTTTTAAAATAAGACTGAAATCATCTACTTACAGCAGTGCAAGCCAGAGCAATAATAGCAAAACAGAACTTCACTGGTGTGGTTTCTCCACATTTTGCATTTCTTGGGTCCCAAAAACTACAAGCAAATAGAACAAATGTAGCAGTAATAACAAATTCAATGACAACAGCTTGCATGTAACTCAATTCTGGATGTGGTAAAGTAAGGCAAAATCCATGTTGACCCTCTGCTACTGGGAGAAATGATTTTGGTATTAAAAACATCAAGAGAGCGTAACCCGTTAAGCAACCCAAGACCTGGGCCACAAGATAACCGATTGATAAAAGTGGACTTATTTTGTCCATTATACAGGCGGCTAGTGTAATGGCTGGACTCAAATGAGCCCCAGACACACAACCCAAAGATTGTAAGAGTAGCATAACGACAAGGCCAAAGTTTAAGGCGATTTTTAATAAACTATTTTCAAAACCGGCACAACCTAAGCAGCCTACAAATACCAGTATAGCAGTTCCGATAAATTCTGCCAATACGCTTGTCGCACTATCGGCTATAGAAGATTTCATATTATTAACTATGTTAAAATTTTTAGCAAGAAAAAATTTAGTGGTGTAGGCTGCTGCAGATGTATTTTGAAACTAAACTGCTAAGTTTATATTAATTTATTAAAAATTTTAAACTGACTCATGTGGTTCTTTGTTCCAGTTCAGACAAAATTATATTTTTCTACGCTAAAGACTTTTAGGTCGAACTTTATTTACCCTACAACAATGGCTAGAATTTAGGTTTTGGCTTTTTAACTTTTAATCTCCAACGTCCATGTTTTTCTCCATCAATGATTATGTGTATATTTTTATTTATATATATTTTTTTTTTAATTTTATATTCTTTGGCAGTTTTGGGTCAGAGGATCTTATAACAGCTCTTTTAATAAAGAGAATCTCACAATTATTTTTTTCTAGCTGCAATACCTTGTAGCTGCCTTGAGGGAAATGTTGTACCAATTGTAGAGAATGTTCTTGCCTTACGGCTGGTAAAAATGGGAATGGTGCAAAATCTTCCTGAATCGTGACCGATGAAAAGAGAACATATCGAGCCTTTACCGCAAATAATCTTAGCACAAAAAACGAAGCTCGAAAATTATATCGGCTAAGCTTTTTGCGGTTATGGCTCGATATTACAAACCTAGAACAAAAATGTAAGCAAAATAGCCTTAAGTTTTTTTTTTTAAACTTAAATTATTTGTTTGAAGTACAGTAATTTAACTAGTACCTATTAAAGAAACCAACTTGTCCTGTAGTTTTTGTCTAGAATCTATCACTGAGTATATTAATTATGTTCCAATCAACCCCCTGTAATAACAACGGCATTTAAAAGTTAGCGGTACGTTTCATATAAAGTTCCGGCACTCGAAACGGTAGACAGGTTATTTTCCCTCTAAGGTTGTTTTCGAAAGCAGGAAAAATCTTTGATGCAAATCAAAACTGCAGTCGGTAGACAGAGAGCCTTGAATGCTGCATACTATTCCAAGAAATATATATTATGTTTCTGGCAGAAAAGGTGAAGGTGCTATTGGCTGAGTGGTTTGCGCGTTTGACTACAAACCCTGAGGTCTTGAGTTCAAGACTAGTTTCGGGCAAGCCAACAACATCATGCATTTTTCTCATGTGCATTGGTGTGTTATTGTGTTGGTTGTTGTTGGACTATTAAAGTGACGAAGGCATAGCACTGATTACCTTGGCAGTACCGGCAGTGATTAATACTAACATATCCTAAAGCACTTCACGGCAGCCTCCTTCGTCGGCATTGTAGCAGAACCGTCGGCGAAGTAAAATAACTAATAAAATGGTTAAACAGCTTAAACAACTTAATGCCTCTACTTGACACCGGAGGGGCTTGCAACACTGCTTTACAAAAAACGCGCAATATCAGGGTTGTAAATGAATTAAGCTTTCTATATCTCTCCCAATTCACCACATGTTCTCCCTACACTATCCCTTTCCCAAAGAAGGTAGCACATTAATTAATTAACTAGTAGGCATTAATTGCCTGATTATGTTACTTCTCTTTATAAAAAAAGAGAAACCTGCCCACCTATACAAATAAATAACCAAACTATACCTCAACACACTGAAGTAAGATACCTCGGTGTTCATCTTGTCGTCGTCTAACATGGAAGTTCCATATAAATGCAAAGGTGACCCAAATTAAATTAAAAGTAGCTCAGATGAATTGGATCATTGCAAGGAACTCTACTCTAAGCCTAGACTGTAAACTTCTTCTATACAACTTCATTCTAAAACCAATATGGTCCTACAGTATCCAGTTATGGGGCACTGCCTCGACATCAAATGTAGAAAAAATTCAAAGGCGACAAAATAAAATACTCCGTACGATTGCAGCAGGCCCATGGTATGTCAGAAACAAGCGAATGCATAAAGATTTAGATGTGCCGCTGGTTAAGACAGTGTTTTCTAAACACGTGACAAGATACATAAAAAAAACTTGAGTTGCACCCCAATCCCCTAGCCCGAAACATCATTAACTTTAGAGGCCACACTCGGCTGAGAAGGAGGGACACTCTTGCTCTCAGCCGAAAACGAGATATGTTCTAAAGAATTGTCGCGCGCACTGTTTCTAATAAACACTAACATTTAAAACAGCTCTCTTTCTACATTTCTTACTTATTGCATGGAGGAGAGAGATTTATAAAAAAACACGATTTTTTTTGTTTATAGTTTAGCGATGATGCAATTGGATGACGCAATAGGACGAATAGACATCATTTTAGAGCATTTTTGATGCTTCGAAAGAAGCGCTGCTTTATATCATGAACAAGAGCTCCAAAGTGGGATATCGCGAACAAAAATCATGCATGTTCGAAGCCCTTTTCGAAGTAATAAAAACAACTTATCTCGCTTACAAACCTGCTTCGGCCGAAGCAGTAGTACTTGCTGTGACCCCACCGATGCATGTATCTTTGAAATTTGCGATACGATTACAAAACGATGTGTGTAAAACTTATAGACAAGGACCTTAACTTTAAGAATAAAGAAGAAATTTGGAGTACCCTGTTGAAACAAAGTTGACTACCTCTGGCATGAAAAATCTTGCCGGCCTAATAACTTTTAATAATATTATCCGATTTTAATGAATTAAATTTTGGTATTGAAGGAAAATACAGTTTTTTATTAGGATATCTTTAATATCTTAAAAGATATTTGGCTTTAAATTTTAAAATTTTGTCTTTTTGCCCCGACTTTGTTCTCTATTTCGTTAATATCTCCGGTAGTATCAAAAATTTTCAAAAAAAAAAATGTTGTATGATTTTCAACAGAATGCCTTATAATAAATAATAAGCAGAAAAATAAAGCTTAACTGTTCGACGTTTTTCTCAACATTTTAAAAGAATAGACTTCAAAAATGATTGCAGTTGAAATTTTGAATCAATTAAGGCATGCACGCTACATCCATCATTGGACGAAAATTGTGAATTTTTGTGCAAAATTCTAAACTAATCGCTTAAGAAAAAAAAACGCGCACCAAGTTTTTAAAAACGTTTCTACAAATTATACTAGATATACTTAATATATCCAAAGAAATATAATTATATTGGGTTGAGTTCAATTAAGTTGTATATTTATTTAGAAATAAATGTGAAGCATGTAGGCAATGAAAAATTTTACTGCGTGGAGGACAAGAAGAGCGTAAGCTCTCGAAACATGTCAGTTCAACACTCTGCGTAATCAAATGTTTCTTTATCTACATGCTTCACATTTATCTCTAAATAAAAATATTATGTAATTGAAAAATTAAATTAAGTCCGAACTCCAGCCACAATAATTAAATTTCTTTGGATCGTTTTTTAATCAGATCGCAAAAGACACAGATTTGTCATCCTTATTTCCAATTGGAATTACTGTGCGATGTTCCCAATTCTAGTATAAATATATTTAAGTAATAAATTTTAGAATGTTAAAAGAATCACAATTATGTTACTAACCACATTATGAATGTCATATACTGCAGTTAGAGAACTTAGATAGAAATGTATCATTTTATATATATTTTTTTAGTTTTTTTTTCTTATAATCCTACATTATTGCAATATCATCTTATCTTTTAGGTGCAAGATAAAAATCACTCATATACATACATGCATTCAGAGATGAGTTATAACAAATTTTTCTTATTATTTATTTGCAAAATTTAAAGCCATAATATATTATGAAGTTAGATTTCAAGAAAAGATACAAACGACTAGGGTTTTAGCCCTTAACGATTTTTTCTTATAAACAATATTAGAATGTGTCGCATTTGTATCGACCAAAAAAAAATTTTATAAGATTTTAATCGTAACTAAAGTCGTTAAAATTTTTCAAATTCATAAAGAATTTGCAAAAATTTTTATTTCAGGTAAACTTATTTTGAAGTAGATCAGAATGTACTAATATTTCCTCTGCCTGAATACGTTAATAAAATTATCATCATGGAAAAATGAACTTTCATGGCATTTAAATAGAATGAAAATTACATTAAAAATAAAATAAAATTTATTAAAAGTTATTAAATAATTTTATGCTATGGTAGAATAATAAACAGAATACTAATATTAAAGTCGAACTAAATTGGTTATAAAGCCAATGAACATATTTCTTGGCATCGAGGTCGAGTCCATACGGATAATGATAATGATAATGCTTTTGATTGTGTTGTAATGTTATTATTACCCAAGAAGACAGAAAAATAACTAGGCTAAACAAGTCCGTCGTTTTTTAACGGGTTTAAAACCGCTCAACAGGTTTCATTTAGCTTATCTTATTTATGTTATGTTTGCGTCGTGTTTGCGTCGAATTTGGTAACTGACAATTTGCCGCCTTCCTGTTGACCGATTGATCTGATATTTGGTAAGCGCCCTAAATTCTGATGGCAATACAAAGTTCCGATTAAAAAGGCGAGGTGCTCCTGCCCATTCAGTTTTGCCCCGTTCCTATTGACCGATTGGCCTGAAATTTAACGACAATACTATTCTGGGATTAGAAAAGTGACCAGTGCCACGCCTATAGAAAATAAATATTTAAGTCGGAAGCTATTATTTTGGCTTAAGTTCAATACTTCAATTAATATAATATATGTATCACCCTAAATTGCACATATAATAATAGTAAATAATTAATAATACCGATTTCCCGGGCTATGAAAAAGTCCAGGAATAGAAAAACTCTAATTTCTACCTTTATTAGGGCCATTTTTACAGCTCGGTAGTAAAGTAGAAGTTAGTTACTGACACCATTAGCAAAAGTGAGCAATAAACTGATATTTAACCATTTTTCATTATTACAAGTTGTCTGTAAAATAAAAGTTATCTTCTTCAAAGTTGGGCTATACCAGAGCATTTACCACTGATGCCAACTTTGGCTCTTTTTCACGATATAGCCATAAACGGTATTGTCATGTCGCAGCGTTGTGATATCGTAAAAAACTTACGAAATTGCAATACAGTGTGTCATATCGTTTTTTCTCGTAAAAAAGAGCCAACGTTGGCATCAATGGCATTTACCGGCTATTGTGAATGGTGGCAACTAGGGTTTTTTTATTCCCGGACTTTTTTGTTTCCCGGGAGAGCGGGAAATAAAAACTAAATTCCCGGGATCCCGGGAATTGAGTAATGTAATAAAATATTTATCAAAAAATTTATTTTCCGGCATCTATTGAATTTTATATGAACAAAATGTATAATTGAATCATTCTTTATTATAAACTCAGCTTTATTTTATAAGTATTGTACAAACAAAGCAGTTTCTAAGGAAATGAGATGAAAACGCAAAAAACTTAACAAATCACAAAACCAGAAATATTCATATTAAATTAGGTAAAAAAACAACAATATTTTTATCGAAATTTTAAGGAAATTTCGTATTTAAAAACTATTTTTAAGCCGAGCAAAAAGAGAGCATACAAATCATTAGTGAAATCAGTGATGAACTGAAATCAAAGTAGTTTTATTTCTGATGATTCACCAATGATTTTAACACGTGGCTGCCAGAGGCCGGAAGTGATCAAAAGAGCGATTAAAAGTTGTCTAGGAAATATTGCTGTCCTAGAATATTAAATTCAGTACTTTACTTCTTGGTATACAATGAAAATTCTTTACCCTTGGAAAATTTTTGCTTTTATATTCTTTGTTGCAAATGGCTTTTTAAAACAGTCGATAGCGGATTTCAGTGTTTGATGCAAATAGTTTTGGGAAAGTGCAAATGAAAATATCGTAGTTTTTTATGAAATTTAGTTATTTTGTTGTTAAATTTCATAAAAAATTTACGATATTTTGCATTTGCGCTTTCGCAAGACAATTTCTCACAATCGGTTTCTTATTCAAGTAACAAAATTTTCAGTTGTTTCGCCCTCTGCAGAAGTTGCACGGATAGTTAAAAGCACGTTGTATAAACTATCAATATTTTTCGTCCTTTTTCTCTGTCTTCAAATAATTTCAGCTGCTTTGTTAATAGTATTTTGGGCATTTGTTCATTTTGTGAAAAACATTGAAAACATTGCAGTTGCTTTTACTAAAAAAAAATTTGGTTCTTCTAAAGAATTAATTAAAGAGAGAATATTTTTTCTCTTCGTTCTGCAATCCCAAATATTTTGATATGCAGTTATTTTGACTTAGCTGCACAATTAACTATTCACGATTTTTTGTGCAAATAAGTCAAAGATGCTGTTATTATAAATGCACTTATCTGCCTTCATGTGCAACAACGCACAATTATTTAGTGTGTGCAGCTGAGTTTGATTTTTATTTGTTCAGTCCAATTTTGATTTTTTATATGAAAATAATTTAGCGCTGCCAAAAAAATATGTACAGGTATACAAACTTCACTCAAAAATGGATTTTCAAGAATAACGACAGTAAACAAATATTTTGTCGAGTTAAGTCAAAATGCAGCTAGCATTGAATTTTTGTATAAAAATAGTTTTAAAGTGCCAAAAATTAAAGATATATATCTTAAAATTGCAGAAATGCACTTAGTAAGCGAAACTGTATGGAATTTTAAAGAATAGTGACACAAATAATAATTTTGTGTAGTTAAGACAATGGTGCGCTTAAAAACCCCGGTTAAATCAAAACTGCTGTACACTTTGAGCCTTCGTTGGTTTCTTTCCTCTTACATAGATATTATTGCATGATGAACAATATAATTTCATGATAACAATTTAAAGAAAAAAAGGGATTCTTGTGTGCCAAAATCAGTACTTTTTTATCTATTTAAATAGATTTCTAATCCCGCGAATTCCCGGATAAAATTTTCGGGAAAGGAAAATAAGCGATCTTCCCGAGAATTCCCGGCACAGCAAATCCCGGGAAACCCCTAGTGGCAACATCGTACATATGTATTTACTGGCAACTTCGAATGACTAAACTATACTAAACTAAACTCAACTAAACTAAACTACATTCTACCTATAAAATTTATAGGTAGAATAAAGTTGCTTTTAACTTATCGCTCACGTTTAGGTTAACTCTTTCAGCGGCAAAGATTCAAGAACAATTTTACCCCCTTATGTAGCAGAGAATTTTTTTTTTTTTTAAATTAAATGTTATGAAGAGCGGTTCAATTTTTAAACCTTTGAGACTTAAGTGATAACGTAAAACATATGTGGTACGAAAAATGTACCACCGTCGCGAAAAATATGGAAAATATATGGTACAAAAATTAAACCAATGCCGCCGAAAGAGTTAAAGTAAAGTTGTAATAATTAAAATTATTTATTCGTCCGATGAAATCGTTGTAATAATGACCCTAAAAAAAATTAAAAATGATCCAGGTTGGCGTATTCTTTTTTTATTAATATATTAAATAATAATACTCATACGACATACAGTGGACTGGTTCCTATTTCTAACTACATATATTGGCTTTCAGCCTTCCTATAGCCGCGCCAAAAACTTTGAAACGCTGAAAAGTTCAATCATTTAGAACTCAGTACGGCTACTTTTCATAATGCCCATAAACTGTTTAAAAATAAGAAACAAATCTGCTTAATAATTGACCGAATTGGCGAATAATCCTAGAGCATCACACTTTATATCCCTTACTTAAGATGAACAATTTTAACTTACCGCCGTTAATCCCATACAAGCAACAGCCAAACAAAACTTCAAAGACACAGTCTCACTAAATTTTTCATTTCTGGGATCCCAAACACTGCAGGTAAATATAATCAATGTAGACGTTATAATAAATTCAATTATCATGGCCTGGATGCAGTTTAAATCGCTATGTGGTTGGGTCAAGCAAAAACCATTATCGCTTTCCAATGGTAAAAAAGATTTTGGCAGTAAATACATTAAGAGAGCATAACCAGCATAGCTGCCCAAGAGTTGAGCACAAACATAACCCATGGATAAGCACAGAGTTATTTGATTCATGATGTAAGCACCCAAAGTTATAACAGGATTAAGATGAGCACCAGAAACACAACCGAAACACTGAATGATAAGCATAACGGCCAAACCGAAATTTAAGGCCATTTGAAGTAAACTATTATTATGGCCCGAACACCCCATGCAGCCTAAGAATAACAAAATGGCTGTTCCGAAAAACTCTCCCAGCAAACAGGATATTGTGTTGAATATCGAGGGTTTCATTTTATTAATTTAATGTACTTTAAATTGAAAAAAGCAATAATATGTTAAAAAATTCTATCTTGCATTGTGTACTCTGTATTTACAACTGAATGGAATAGTTTTTATTTGTTATTAAGAGCTGGGTGTGATTTCAGCATTTTACTGATATGTAAATTAATGTTTATTTGCTGTCTTACAATGTATGACGACTTGTATTATACCCTACATTGAAGCTATGTAATATCTTAAATTAAAGAAAAAAGCGTTGAAGCTTGCAATTGACTACGTAAATAAGCTTCCAGAGTTTTAGGAATAAGTTTTGTTTTCAGACGTAAGCAAATAATGCATTTTTAGTATCATAAGTAGAAAATTAGTGCAGCGGAAAAATGGTATTGCGTTAAATACGGAAAATATTGTCCCAACAGTTAAACATTGTGGAGGTGGAGGTTGGAATATTAATTATGCCCAATTCTTTCTGAATATAACGTTACGAACCTTAGCCTAATAATCAACTTGAAAGTGGAATACTTTGTATAAGTATTAAAGATTACAGCGCTCAATAATCGTTTCCTAAAGTAAATAATTCGATATTAAAAAAACTTCGAGTGATTTTCTGCAGAATTAGTGAACAAATTTTGGAAACTGTAGTGGAAATTTTAAGCTCATAGAAGCTGTAAAAACTTTCCGTTGACACTATTTAAATTTATTATAAGTCGATGCAATTATTGAAACCTTGAAGGAGATGTTTTAATATAAATAAAATTAATAATCAAAGACATTTATACAGACTGTGGCTCAGGATAGGTAAAATTTAGCTCAGCTCAGTATAGTGCTGCAACTTTGCTTGTACTTAACGATAAGAATCGTCCTGGCAACTTTTCAAGAAAAATAAGAAACATGACGGCAACTTCTTTATAAAATAATTTGGAGGCCTTAAAATAAAATGTTTAACTAATTGCAATATAGTCGTCAATTAGTCTTTATAGAATCTCCTACTGTGTAATAACTATAAGCCCTATTTGCTTGAATTCACTTAACAGTTTTAAAAGTTTGTTTTAGAATTGCTTTAATATTAACTTTTATTTAAAAAGAATGCTTACGTTAATGAAACAATCGACATTTCGCCAATTTTCATTTAATAAATCTATTTAATTTAGAAAAATAACATTTCACAGGAATTTCCGGGAACGTTAGTTTTTCATTCCCGTTTCCTGGGAAATGCAAAAGTCCGGGAAGTCCCAAGCCCTACTCTCAAATCATTCGTTGTATGAGCCTCTTTGTCAATTTCTTAAAAAAGTGGTAAAAAGTTCCTATTCAGCAGCGATATAGCGGGCTGAGATGTTGTTACGACTTCTCGGTGGCTGTTATTTGGGAACTCTTGGTCAAAAATATATAGATTTTCATCGAAGGAGATTATTACTAATCTATACTTCGTAAATTTTAGTCAGAAAGTATTCGACATGAGACAATATTCCAAAGTCAACGGAAACAATTTACGCTAATTAATTCTACAGGGTAGAACATAACGCTGTTTTCAGGAGTCGCAATACTACCTTGCCTGAGTTTGTGGGTATGTGAACTTAAATATTAATGATAAAAAACTTGACTAGAAATTGAATACAGGAATTATTACCATTTTAACACTAACAACTTCATCACGATCGACGATATCAAATATGGCATCATTAACGAGTACTAACATTAAATTAAATGTTGGTTTTACCTCATGTGTCATTAGCATTCCTTTGTCTTCACACACTGCTAAATGAATGTTCAAACAGAAATTAATGCAACGTAAAACAAAATATACCCCTATTTTTGTGTAAAGCTTAGGGCTAATAAATCAGTTCAAGCTAATCTCTATTCTTAGTTTAAAATGTGTTTAAACCATCAAATCTATACATCAGTAAACATATAAACCATTTTTAAACGCATAAAATGAGGCGTTTAAACTACCAGTATAGATCATAAGATCGATAGCCCACTTGAAAACCAGCTATTTTTAACATTTAGCGTGGTGCTGCCACCTTAATATTGTTAAACCAGGGCTGCCCAAAAATTTTCTTATGGAAGAGCAAACACCAATACATTTAAAGAAAAACGAATTTTTATTCAATATTTTTTGTTGTAAAAACCAATGCATACGAAGAAAAAAAATATTTCATATATTTAATTGTTGTTGCGTTGCACTTGCCTGTATACAGTGAAGAACTAATAAAAACTAATAACACAAAATTGTTTGTGTTTTTCGTATTGGTAGTGCTGAGTGCTGTGTGTGTATTACAACACACAGCCTATAGCTAAGTGCTTTTACAAAAACAAATGAGCACCAAGCGCTTAGGGCCTGGGCAACGTTGATTTAAACCAGAGCCAGGCAAAAAAAAATATAAATATATAAGAAACAATTTGTTGCTTAAGTGTGTTGGTGTTTCATTGCATTGTTGATAGGTACAAATGACTGTTGTGCTCTTGTTGCTGTTTATTTTGTTTGTTTGTGTTCTGGACATGTAAATGTGTACATGTAAAATAGCCGAAAAGAAGTCGGCAAACGTCGTGACTCACGTTAAGACAGCGCCTGTGCCTGATTTAAACTATGCATAATACATCGTTCTGTGATATACCCCTGTTGAGTATAAACTACATTTAAAGTTCAGCCTAGTTTAACTAAACGAACGTTTAAGGGTTCACTGATTTATTAGCCAATAGTACACTGTTCAAATTTGCAAAAAATGTTGATCAATACTGGTTTTTTCATACGAAAAATTTTAAAAGTAAACAATTGTAGCCCTTGAAAGTATACTACAATTGCTTACATTTATGTTTGTTGTAAATTCCACATGAAAGAAGTGGCGCTCATATCAATGATGGAAAATGCAGATTTTAAAATGGTACTTAAAAAGTACTTTTTTCACCTAATGCTACTTTTTGCACTAATTCGATATATTCTTAATTACACTGGCACACACAAACCAAAAATTGGCGTGTACATTTGTCTAAACCCACCTACGTCCGAGTCCAAGATCTGTTTGGCCAATACATTTCCAAAATCTCGAGTAAATTCCGAAAAACCACTACAAATCTCGAAAAACTTCAGTTTTTCAGTTTTACTCTAAATTTAGAGTTGTGCGAGCCAAACGGGCCTCAGATTCGGGTCCGCCATCTAACGTTTTTTTTTCAACTAGTGCTTATTTCGTGAATGGTAACACTTAGCTCATGTCTGATTTGACAGATAATTAGTTTTATCCTTCCGCTGAACGAATATGGTTGTGTACACGCTTGAACAACGCTGGGAAATATTGCGACATTACTTTGAAAATCATGGTAATGTTGCAGGTCCGTTACAGTCGTCAATGGCGATTGTTATTGGGCCATGTTGAACGAATTTTTGTTCACAAAAATTGAAGAGGAGGATATTGGCAACATTTGGTTTCAACAGGACGGCGCTAAGTGCCACACAGCCGAAGCTACACTCGATGTTTTGCGCCCTGTTTTTGAAGATCGCATTATCAGCCGCAGAGACCGTTGGACTATTATTTGTGGGGTGCCGTCAAAGATAAGTGTTATGCCGACAAGCCAGAGACAATTGACGCTTTAAAGGACAATATTCGTGAAGCCATTGGTGAAATACAGCTGCACACAATCAATAATGTGCTTAAAAATTGGACCGATCGTGTAGGCTACTGCATGGCCAGCCGAGGCAGCCATTTGAATGAAATTATTTTTCATTATTAACCGCAAGGATTGTACTTTCAAATAAAAAAAGAAATTTGAGAAAATATTCAGAAGTTTTTTTATAGCATTTTCAAAAAAAAAGTTATCTGGCGGACCCTCACATGTAGCTTGGTGGATCTGGACAGATGTACAGCCCACTTTTTTTGTGTGATGTACCGGTGCACCGGCACCAAAAAAGTTGCCTGTTCATTTGACCAGACTACCTGACTACATATATTTTTACATGCTGAGTCCGAATCTGAGGTCGGTTTGGCTCGCATACCCTCAAAATTTCGAGTAAATTGCGCAAGACTGTGGCTTACTTCTTGATTTTTAACAGTTTTTTTTCGCAATTTACTCGAGATTTTGGAGGCGTGTTGGTTAAAAGACTGTCGGATTTGGATTCAGCGCCTTGAAACACACGTAGGTTCTAGATTTAATGGTAGCTCTTGAAACCCATCTGGTTAATCTTCACTCTAAATATGGAAATTCATATGTTTTGTTGAAACTATTAAATTTCGAAAATTGAGAACTAAAAGTAACTTAAACTAACAACAACTTTTCATATCTTAAGGCAGAAAGTAATAACTGAAGTTCAGTTAGTACTGCAATATTTTGAAAATGAAAAAGTACTGAAAATAGTACAATAGTACTGAATTTTCCATCACTGGCTCATATTATTTCGCTTGAAAACTCAAATGTTGAAGATAAATTTCATATGTTTTTCACAAAATAAACATATTACTATTTCTGCAGCAATTTTTCATTAGCAATTCCTGTAAATTTTTTTATATGGACTTTTGACAACACTTCGCACGAAATCATTAACAGAGTACCATGTTTAAATCGTTAAATATAGGGCACAATACTCCAAAAATTCATATCACGTTCATCGAATGCTTCACCCAGTTATCTGAAATATTTAATTTTTATCTTTACGTTACATTCATAACGACATGACCAGGAAATTAAATAAATGTTAACAATGCAAATAAATAATTGAAAAATCGACTACTTTCGTACTCAAATCAAAGGCAAGTGCGCACTCTAGCGAGAGGGAAAAAATAATATTTTCTTAACCAGCTCACTACGAGACGCTTAAAATATTTATTACACATTTGTATTGCGTTGCTAAATGAAAATTTTTATATATGTTTTATTTTTATTATTCAATAACTATTTCTCCAAGCGTGAGTGAAGAAGTCATTTCTATAAAATAATTAATAAAATTTATTATATTTCGATATTTCGCAATACCATTGGGTCTTGTTAGAACTAAAATTAAAATATATGTATACAGACATATGCAGCATTCCCAGCCAAATCGGACGGTTTGAAAAAAAAACTTTTTTGATTTTCCCAACTTTGTGATATTATTTGGATACTAAATAATATCACATTACTCGCTCAAAAGATATTAAATTTTCAAAAAAGGAAAGGTTTCTTTTCTAAGTGTTTTGCACATAACTTTAATATGGTTGAAATTGGACAATTCTTTTTTAAATTCTTTTTAAGGATTTTACAGAAAAAATTAAAAAAAAAATATTTCAATTTGTTTTTTGATTTTAAAAGTGTATCCTTCGATTTTTTTTTAATTTCTAATTCTAAACTTCTCCTATTTTGTGATATATTTTAGTACCCCTCAAAAGAGCCTTCCTGGTAAAATTTGAAATTTTTTAGATCAGTCGTTCAAACGATATTAAATATTCGAAAAAATTGCATTTTATTAACTTTTATCAACCTAACAACTTTTAAACCCAGTCCGATAGTGGGCCTGCTGATCTTTGAAAATTTAAAAAAAATTTTCTATAAATCATAAGTTTATGTTTCTATAAATCATAAGTCTTACGTTTATGGAATATGTAACGTGACCATTTTTCATTTTACTCAAACTCGGACGCAGCGGCTCACCGGTTTATTTATGTCAGTTAGTAGGTTCATAGTAGAAAAAACACACTTTTACGATCAATTATGTTCATACTTGTCACACATTAACTTTTCTACACTTTCACACCATTAACCCTTCTACACCTTACGACCAAAATAATCCAATCAAAAATGTTTGCTAAACTTTAAACTGAAAAATGTTTATTGGATCACTTCGTTCATTAAACATATTTTCAAGGGCCCTTTGTAAACATTTTATAAATTTTGGAAAAAAAATATTTTGAAAGGCTAGTTAAAAATAGCGCCGATTTGGCCAACATGAAAGTAAAGGGTTTATTTTGCCTCGCCAATTTTTAGATGAAGGAGCGCAAAAGTATCGAGCTTTCTCCCCACAATAGTGCGTCTTGGCTTTTATGAAAATCTCAAACTTAGTTTCCTCCATAAATTCTAATGCCACCCTAACGTGCACATTTGAAATGAAATAGAACAGGGCAGGACGCAGGCGACTTACGACGCACAGTTGTTCCAATTGGAGAAAAATTTTAATAAATCTGTATATTTCAAACCTGCAATCCGACTACAAAACGATGTATGTAAAAACATAGAGGAGGACCCTGTTGAAGCACAAGGGTGTGAATGAAGCTGACTAACTCGGGCATGATAAACTTTGTTGGCATCATAACTTTTACAAATGTTATCCGATTTCAATGTAAGGAAATCAAAATTAAAACATTAAGTTTGATACTATTTAATTAGTTTGGCTTAAGTTCGTTTGCAATTTAATCTTTCGATCAAATTATTTTTTTGTATAAGAAAGAAATTCTAAAGCATGTATATATTGAACATTCGAAGCAAAATTTAGATGTACGGAAGGTTTAACTGACATCAGATGTTTCGAGACTATCACAGTCTTCTCATCAGAGCCCTTTACCTACACTACCAGCGACGGCAGCAACAACATCCTAGCGAAAATCGTACTTATTTTAGTAAGCTCAGTTAACAGATTTTGTCGCCACCTCGCGGCGAGGCTTACCTATTATTATTGAACTTTTTTCTATATCTTCGGAACTTCACCAACTGTCTTTTCTTTAGAACGTTCTACTATTTTTAAGCTTTTTTTTATTTCTGTCTTACCAGCGTGAAATATCATCAATATTTTCAATGCTGGTATTTTTTAATGTTTATTTTGCCCAAGTTTTTTGGAACAGTACACATTCATGTTTTAGCTAAGTGCCTTTAGAGTTTTAATAATTGAGCTATGAATTTTTAGTAGAATGGTATGCTTTTTATCCAAAGTTATTTAATTAGTTTGGCTTAAATCGTTTTAAATTTAATCTTTCGATCAAATTATATTTTCGTGCAATATTTTAACCCTCTAACTCATCGCTGTATGGGTCATTTTACCCCTTTCTTAAATGTTCCACAAAAATATTTGGCATGAAATTTTACTTTAGGCTCTTAAAGCCACTCAAGCTCTAGACTGAATTGGAATACCAGAAATAATTCAAAACTAAATAAGTGTTTAAGAGTTAATTTGTCACAATTAGTATTCGGCATAGGAGTTCTTGTAAGCCCTACGTTTAAGGTATAAGATGTGCATAGTACTTTTATGTAAAATACAACGAAGAAAATTTTCTTAGAACAATTTTGCCCGCTATATCGCTGCTGAAGGGAAGTTTTTTTGTGCTTTTTTAAGAAAAGGGCGAAATTACCGGTACAGCGAAGACTTAGAGGGTTAAAATATGCCACAAAAATGTTGCTTGTAGAGTTTTACATAAAAATGCTGACCATATCGAACTCTATTTTCGATTTAATCGTAAGTGCCATTTTATAAAAAGTAAACTTTTTATTGAAATTAAAATTTTATGGACCTACCCATAGAAGTGGTAGATGCCAAAACTGTTTATAACTTTTAAAATATAGGCTGTTACATTTTATCCTAAGCGACAATTTATGTATATAAAATGAATTTGAATATATGTAATAAAAAAACTTTTCCTGAAAACTTGAATTTTTTCGCTTACGATTAAATCGAAAATAGGGCTCGATATCGTAAACCGTAAACATAAGACTTAAACGATTTGTTATGCTTTATAAATTTTTTTTTAATTTTTGAAAATGGCCCTTTACCGGACCGGGATTAACAGTTGTTGGGTGGATAGAAGTTTAAAATTAGAAATTAAAAAAAAGTCATGGCTACACTCATTTTCAAAAGCACGATCTAAATTTTCAAACGGTAAAATCAAAATAAAAAAAAATTTTTACTATTTTTTCGTATTTTTCTCCGTAAAACCATCTAAGACAAAAAATAAAAAATAATAATATTTCCACATTATTAAGAAAGTTATGTTGGAAACTAAACAGACAGCTACTTTGTAAGAGAATTTTTTTTTGAAAAAGAATATATTCAAAAGCCTCTATATTCGATTTTGACGAAAATATATTTTTGGTCGTAAAGTATTTCGTAAAATTTTGTCCTAATTTTTTAATTTCTCTATTACAACAGTTAATTTTTGCGAATGCTAAACCCTCTGTCTCCTAAATCATTATTTAAATAAACTCAATTTAAATTTAAAATATCTTTTTTTATAGTCCCGTTTGACTAAATCTCGCTTAAACTGTAAGGAATGTCAAGACCCGGGACAAAAATTCCCAAAAACTTTTTTATACATGAAAGATTACAATGCACGTTGGGGCAGGTATATGGGGCTTCTTGGCAACAAATTAATTTTTAAATTTGCGATCTTTAAAAATTTGTTTTCATCATTTGAAAGTTTAAACCTTTATGCACCTGAGTATTTATTTTTTTTTTTGCTTTTATTGTCAGTGTTAAACTTTGAAAATTTTTAAAAATACATTTAGAAAAAATATTGTAACCTTAAGTTTAAAGCATATAATGAAAGGTAAACCATTTTAAACTGTCATAACTATTTACATACATTTCAAGCTACCCAGCAAAAACTTTTGTGTCTTTTGTAATGGCTAGTATTTTATTAAATATTTTATTATTTATCTTATTATTATGCTTCAAATTAGAACTACTACCTACTTCTTAATAATTTTACTACGTATTTTTCTCAAGCAAAATTTTTGCAGGGTAGTTTTAACAAAAACTACAGATGCATTTTTATAAAATTTTAATAATTATTTTAAGAGTTACAGGCATTTTAAAATGTTATTGTTGACATATTATGAAAGGTGCAAATTCAACGGTCAAAAAGACATAGAGGTCACACCCCTGTCTTCATAAAACAACTTCATATATTGGTAAGATCAAATGTTTTGAACTCGGCGCTGTTATAAAATCTTTCTCGAGAAATTCATTTTTTGCAATTACACTTTCAATATTCTACACTGATTTTAGTATCTTCTACGTTATTTCTTGGATTTAAAAGTTATTTTTTAATAAAACTTAATGTAGGGCTATTTTAAAAGTCATAAGACATATAAAACAACACCTAAATAGTGAATGCGACTTTTTTGTTGCAAATAACACGGTAATGTTTCTGAAAAACTTTCTAGTATTTTTAAAAAATATTAAAATTTTTAATGTTTCATCTAATTTAATTATTTATAAATATTTTTTTATTTATTTTAAAATATATAATACAATAATATACTAAAGTTAGTGGCAACCCTAAAAATTTTTCGAAAAACTATGTTTCTTCAGATCTGGTCGCATATTTAACCTGATTATACCTAACTACAACTATTTATCGTCCTCAAAATTGTTCTTTATTAGTGCTGTGAAATTATGGAATAATATACCAAATTACTTTAAAACCGATCCCCGTGCATCCCCTTTCAGGATGGCTTTTAAAAATATTTTTAGTAACTAATATTAGTTTTTATTTTTATATATATTTATATATATTCATATTGAATTTTTCTAAATCTTAATTTTTAAAATTGTTTTAATTTGTTTTTTTTTCCTTTTGTCACTTACATATCTTAACACGTCCATTTGCTTAGTATTTTAAGCCCATTAAAATTTATTAAGACTGATTATTTATATTGTTTGAGGTGCTTTAAGAGACTTCTAGTCTTACTTTACTTATAATGATTTTTAATAAATAAAATAGTCGAACCTTAATGTTAAGCTTTTAATGTATTTTATAAATTTATTAAATTTATTTTTTAAGATATTCTCCTAATTGAGTTTAAATAAAGATTTATTTGCTGAGGGTGAAGTAATGTATATATGCATTTCATTGGTGCTTTACAAAATCGTCAGTAGACTTCAACCATACTTTGGAAAAGTTTCAAACCTTTCATTTTATGCACAGATTTCATAAACCATTTTAGAATTTATAAATAATAGTGTGTTGAAAATCACAAAAGAATAAAATAAGCGTAGTAGTCTTAGAAACTTATACAAGGCCCAACAAACAATTTATATTCGATATGCATTTATTTTATTTTTATTCTTTGTGATTTTCAAACAATAATTATTTTAAATTCTCAAATGGTTCTTGTCTGTGCACAAAATGGTAGGTTTGATTGAGACTTTTCAAAAGTATGGTTGAAGTATGCTAACGATTTGGTAAAGCACCAATGAAATGCATATAGACGTTGCTTTACCCTCAACAAATAAATTTTTATATTTAATTTCATAATTTTTTTTTTACTTTTGTTCAATTTGTCTTAATTTTGAAAAGAAATTTTTGCGTATTTTTACATAAATTTAATCTAAAAACTATTCTCTTTAAACTGATCTATGTTACGCTCACCAAAACCCAGCGGTTTAATTGATACCATGAAACACATCTTTTTGTCCCTATGTGCAATTAGCGATTGATAAAAGCTCCAAAAATGTAAGAATACCAAAAAGTTTAGAAAAATTGCGCCTATCAAAGACGGAAATTAGCAAAAACTTTCAAACACTGTCATGTTAACAAAGTGGTTTAAAAATCGTGTTAACTATCAGGAACATGACAAAAACTCGCGAGAAGTAGCAACATCGAAAATGCCAAGCCACATGTTCACGAAAAACTGCTAAATGTATTGAAGAAATTAGTAACATTACAAGGAATATATAACAAAATCTAAGAAAAAATTGCCGAATTCGCGAAAATTTTAATGTATAGTAAAACATTTTTGTTCTTTAATTTTAGCTTAAGTTTTTAGATTTTATGGTCGAACGGGTCAAAATGCCATTTTTACGGTTAATGACTGGGCTATTAATATTTAGCATCCACACAAAATATGCAGCCTGAAGGTATGCCATATATTTATTTGTCTAACTTTTAGATAAATGAATAGCCAACTGAAATAAATTGTGTTATTAGCAGGGAAACCAGAAATATTCAATACTATTGAGCTTTAAACAATAAACGTAGTTCGTAATAAAATGTATATTAACGGCTTATATACAAAATCCTCTATATTCGATTTTGACGAAAATAACTTTTTGATGGCAAAGTATTACGCCACATCTATGGTATAAATTTAAAAGTAAATATTTTTTCGCAATTTTATCGTAATTTGTTTATTTCTTTGATTTTTTTTTAATAATTTCGTATAACTGAAAGTCGCTAAAACTGTAAGGAGGAATTTTAAGACTTCAGGAATAATCGCGAAGATTACGAAAATTCGCAAAAACTTTCTTATACATAAAATATTATAAATATTGCGATTGAATATGCAGCACTAGCACCAACTCTCATAGGTATGACTAACTATATAATAAATATGAAATTTTATAATTTTAAATCGTTCTTCTGCTAGAAATATTTGTACTGTATATTCGCAGTTACTATAAAAATTGTAACAAAAGTTTGAAATTTTTAGTAGTAAGATTATCTCATAAATCAAAAATCAAAATATATCTATGTACTATAGCTCACTCAGAATTTTCGAGCTAATATTTTTAGTATTAAGTTTATTTTCTTTCACTATGAATATTCGTTAGCATCAATTTGAATTTTTATTTACTGGTAGCAGCGTAAAATTCTGCTAAAATTGATTTTCTGTTTTTAAAGTTAAAGTTAAAAAAGTGAATATCAAAAACTATAAAATGAAATACTGACAGTATGAATTGATTAATAGTAGACCCAATTTTTTCTGAATATAACATTACGAACCTTAGCCTAATAATCAATTTAGATTCACTAAGCAAATACGTTCGAAATAATCATATTAATAAACAATTAGCTACTGGCTTGAGCTTTTCACATGTTTTACATGTTCATATATACTCAAGTATAAAATCAAACCAAAAAAGTTTGTCTTGAGTAGAACGAAAATCAGAAAAATGGGAATGAAGAAAAATAAAGCGATGGCAACGCTGGGAAAGTGCACTTTAATATCAGCTTGAGAGTGATTTAATTATCGTATTCAATTTTCACGAAAAAGTTGTGTATATAAGAATTAAAATCACATTCAACAGAGCCACCTGACAAGTGGTGATAGCAAATACACGTGAGCACTGACGATGGGAGTGTAGCGGCTTCCGAAATTGGCGCTACTCTGTTCTGCTGTGTATGTAAAAAATTAAGTTTATGTTACTTGTTCCCTTGTTCCGTGGAATATTAATCATATCCAATTCTTTCTGAATATAACGTTACGAACCTTAGCCTAATAATCAATTTAGATTCAATAGTAGATGATATTCAACTCTTGACTGCAAACCACCGACTTTGGTCGAGTGGTCTAAGTGGTAAAGAGCTCTGATGAGATTAGCGGGAGCTATCGAAACATCAGTTCAACCTTCCGCGCAGTCAAAATTTTCTTTGTGTACATGCTTCACATTTATTTCTAAATAAAAATATAATTTAATTGAAAATTTTAATTAAAACCGAACTCAAGCCATACAGTTCGACTAAACTCATAACTTAATTGTTAAACTCTAGAAGCACATAGCAAAAGGATATACATTAATGTGGTTCGGCCTCCATACAGCAAAAAAAAAGTTGAGCCAGTCACCCTCTAGGATTAAAGATTAGTTGAAAACCATTCCAAAAATATATTTTTTTTTAATTTTTGCGTCGCTTTTTGTAGTCCGATCATAACATATTGCATATCGTTATTCATGGCTTGCATATCCCGACTAGAAATTTTCATGAGCTCCCAATTGGGAACCAACCAGGTTGTCCAATTGGTGCCCGAGTTGGGATGTAAGGCAGAAAGGTATATGGGACCCGATTGGGCAAACCTTATAAGTTGCCGACGGGGAAATCCCGATGAGATCCTGATTTGGATGCAAGTGGATTGCCTAATTGAGTAAAGATGAACGATATCTCATTTAATTTATTTGATTGTATTTATTATGTTATATTATTAATTAAAAAATTTCTATAAATTACATTTTTAAAAACAATGTAGATATTCGCACACATATACAAATACTTATGACAGACATTGCAATAAAAAATAAATAGAAACTAGTGTAGTTACATATAAAGATACATATGCATATAAACATTATATGTGATTTTTAAATATAAAATATGTATGTACGTGATTTGAGGTCTCGGTAATGCGCAATTTCAAGCTCCATGTATTTGAATCTGAAAATATAAAAAATTTTAATAATATTGCCATTAATATGCTCAAACGAGAGACATTTTTATGTAAATTAAAAATAAAAAAGGTAAAAAACACGAAGCTACAACGCAAACTTCGAAGCTAAACGAAAAAATAAAAGGCTAAATCTAGCATCGATAGAGCTAAACTGGAAACGCTGATAAGTATATAAATATTCTGTAAGAATACGTACATAGTAATAAATTTTTAAGTTCGGTCAAGAAAGATCAAGTGAAAAATAAGAAAATGAACGAAATAATGCAAAAACTAAAACCTTTGTCCACAAAAACTGGAAGCTATGAAAAATTTTTTGTGAGATTTGTATTAATGCATTGTAAATTTGGTAAATACCGCAAATGCACATATCGATGGCTTAATATAAAAAAGGCGTATGTAACTCGAATTTTCGTTAATATACAGGAGAAGTAAACAACTGAATAAAAACTAGAACACTTTCATACAAAAACTAATTTTTAAGTGACCATAAAGTCATTATTTTCAACAGTAGCTTACTTAGTTCTTTAAAGGGGGTGTATTTAGATGTTGGCTACTAGAAAACGTTAAAAACACGATTTCGGAAATAATCAAGATACGTCTTTATTATATTAAGCCATCGACATATATATTAATATTTCATATGTAGTATCTATGTTTGACAGATTTAGAGTAATGTATTGTTGCAGAAATGTTCTTACCTATTTAAAGATTCTTGTATTTACAACTTATCATTTTACCTGCAGCTCTCATCCGGCCTTCCAAGTCAGTTATCGTTCCATTTATTTATTTTGATGATTTCCATTCATTAGGAATAATGTACATAGTATTCTTAAATTTCTAGCTGCAATGAAATATTAACTTTTGATTAATGCCACATAAATAGATGCATACATATATAAATACATACCTATGTGCATAGATGCATGTATGCATGTACATTGTACATAAATAAATACATACCAACGTATCCTTTTTTTTAATATTTCAATTCAATAAATATTTGAAATATTTTTTTTCAATTTCTTTACAATTAATTTCACAGTTTTGAAGTTTTTATATTTCAAAGGTTGCTTATAAGCTAAAATTTATTATTTTTGAAAAAAATAGATAGATAGATTTTCCCAACAAGTTCCCAGTAGGTTGTCACTGGGGAACAACTGATGGTATATCGCTAATTTATAGATGGGCTATCCCAACAACTTCCCGACCAGATCCCGAATGGGAAAAACCTTTTTGGTTTGCCCCATTCATTCCCAAGGGGGCCCCAATATGTGTATTGGGACAATTTCTAGTCGGGATGGCTTCATTTTTGCTCTTGGTGACTTTTTAATCCGACACCAAATTCTGGGATCTAGTTATGCCATGTCGGATCCTTCCCCCCTAATGACCAATTCGTGTCACGCCCAAAAAGTAAGACCCATTTTTCTTTTACAAATACACATTAAATTAAAATAAGTCGATCAACATACAAAACAAAAAAAAGTGCATCAATCGTGCCATAGAATGAAACTTATATCAATGAAGTTTCTAGAACTGTAAAAAAGAGTTGTTGCCACGCCTCCAAATACAGCACATTTTATTTTTCATATATATCTCCGCCATATAAGGTCTGATCTTATCGTATCGCATATCGTTGTGTATGACTTGACTGTGGCTTAAATTTTTTCCGTGGTGACTTTTTAAACCGACATAATATTATTGGAACCACTCATGCGATTTGGGATTATTCCCCCTAATGACCAATGTATTGAACGTTGAAAGTTAGCCCTTCTAATACTTTGTGTGTCTAGCTTTTAATACACTCACTGTTATGTAATGCCCCATACTTTCGTTTACATATCCATATATCGAGCGACATTTTCGATTTAATTGTAAACGAAAAGTTGTAATAATACATATTTTTGTTTTAATTAAACTTTCATTGTTCAGAATTGTCAAAAATGAAAAATTGTTGATAGCTTTTAAAATACAGGCTGTAAAATTTTATTGTAAGCGACAATTTATGTACATATGCAAAGCATATTTGAATATAATAAAAACACTCATCCTGAAAACTTTAATTTTTGTCGCTTACGATTAAATCGAAAAAAGGGCTCGATATTACATCGCTTATCGTTGTTTATGGTTTGCGAATATTATGATTTATGGTTTATCTTCTACAATATTTAAAAACTATTTTCAACAAATTACCTTTCATAAAGTTTCGACAAAAGCACTTTTGTTGATATTTCAAATTGCAATTTTTAACGACGCTTTTTTGATTATGGCGATTTTTCGTTTTGAAATTTTTTTTTAATTTTGGTTTTTTTTGCGGTTTTTTAAATTTCATGAGTTTGTCCCTTAAGCCCTTATGACACTACATTTTTTCTTCATTTTTCAAGTTTTGGAGAATAGTGCAAATAGAATATAATGGGAAATTTTACCAGGTGCAAAGAGTTCAGCTATATTAAGATAAATACCAAATTGTCAAAGCTTTTACTAATGTTATCGATAAAAAATGGGGCCTGCCAAAAAAATTTAAAAATGTTCAACTTAAAATTTACATTTCAGGCTTGAAACATTAAAGTGCTGCCAAGTAAGCGGTTTATTCACGAATTCAGCTACTTAGCGCCTCTTTTTTCAACTTTTTTTCTTTTGTCGTTTTATTCTAAATAAAAAGTAGGCAGCACTTAAAGAAGCCATTACGTTTTGTTTACATTTTGTATCATAAGGGCTTTACGTTTTCCAAGATACAGCAAATTGTCTAAATTGTACAGTCAAAATTACATTAACTGATAGAACACCCTTTAATTTTTATTGTTTTAAATATCAGTGTTAATTGGTGTAGTCTATACTACAGACTACACTAATTAACACTAACTTTGGAAATTTAAAATGTTTATTTATAAGTGTCTGTATATTACATTAGTAATTCAACATGTTTCGTTGCTCGCGTTAGAACACCCTTTAATTTTTAACTGTAATATATTTGTTGTTGTAGCGGAAAAAGTTTTACATATTCTGTAAAAATGTCAGGTCCGTAGCAATTACGGTTCCCGAGAAAACAGCCTGTGACAGAAAGACGGACAGACAGACTGACAGACGGACAGCGTAGCGAAAACAATAGGTTTTCTTTACACTTTTGGTGTCCGGAACGCTAAAAATGAGCGTCCCCATATAGTGAATCGGCAAAACTAGAGTAGTTACCGTGGAAAGATGAAATCTCGAACACTTATTCTTAATGATTAAACTAAGAAAAAGATGAAGTTTGAGAAAAATCGGTACAAGGACATGCCTACCTCTCATACATCCTGTATTTTAAAATTTTAATTTTAGCTTCAGTTACTTTCGGAAAGTTGAAAAAATTTTGCTGTCTCTAAATTTTAGTATTAGAGCACTGTTGTTAATTATACTTCATTCGGTGCAAGGACACGACTACCTCCCATATATCCGTTTTCTCAAAAACTAAAATTTAGCTGCATTTATGAATAAAATGCACTAAAAATTAATATATATTTCTAAAATTATTGGGTTTCGCTCTGTTGTTAATTTTGTTTTATTCGGACATTGCTACCTCCCATATATCCTTTTTCGCAAAAATTTAATTTTAGCTGCATTTATAGTTAGGGCTAGCAACCGGTCCGAGTTCAGGAGTTTTATATGGAAGGAGCCGGTAGCTTTTACATGCCATTAGCATTGAAGCGAGTCAATTGGCATAATGGCAATACTCAGACCGAAACTTAAGGTAATTGTCCTTTGTTGGCTTTGGTGCTATTTTAAACATGCTAAAATATATCTAAACGTTTTTTGTTGAAAAAATAAACCTTTTAAGTAAATGAACATACATAATATGCCTGTTCGTTTACTTACTATAATATACTATTTTTACTACAGCTAGAAGTTTTCAATACAAAAAGTAAAAAAATGTTTCTACTTGTAGTAAAAGTAGTAAGAATTTCGAGTAAACGAACACAGTTAATAGTTGTGTTCGATTACCAACTTTTACTCTACGACTCTTATTCCAAAAGCGTTCGAGTACACAAAAAACAGTAAAAGTAGTAACGAATTCAAGAGAAAAATTTGTTTCTCTTTTATTACAAATTTACTACATTGCGCTAGAAAAATGTTTGTGGGTAAATATAAAAATTATGTCAAATTTGAAAATATAAGAAATATTTAAATCAAAATACAAAAATGAATAAAATTATAGACGCAAAGCAAATGGTTTTTTTTTTATAAGATAAGAAAATTTATTTGCTCACTATGTGCTCAAAATAATTGATACATTTTAAATAGTTTAGTTCCTTCGAATACATTAAATAGAGATCGAAGCAATACATGTTTTAAGCTATTGTTGAAGCTTTTTTCGGTATCATATATTTTCTGAATTTCCAGTAACAAATGCTCTGCTCATTATCTTGCTGGAAATTCCATACAATATTTTACAAGGACTCCGACATCAACTTAAGACGTGTTCGTGGTCTCATCATGGCTTAGAACTGTTTTTATGCCTACTTTGGTACTATATGCTGGAAGAATTGACGAAGCGACTATTAAAAGTAGTTTAAAGCTCGGTTTTCAGCATCCTATTTTTAATAAGGAATGAAATAAACGAACATTGTTGTATAAGGCAGTATTGTGTGCTCCAGAGTTTTAATTTACAGAATTTTAAAATAAAAAGAGTTTCTGTTTTTATATAATAAAATATTTTACTTGTAGCTATTATTTTGAGCACTATTTCTATGAAAAATTTTACTACATTTACACATTTTTGTTTTATTTTTTACCCAGCGGGAAAAGTAGTAATTAATTACATATTTAATGAAAGATATAACGTATTATTTTAAAAAGCGAAACAATGCATTCCTTTGGAAGCGAGAAAGTAATTTGATCACACACAAAAATTGCACATTCATTACCACGTACTTTACCACATCTTACGAAGAATGTAGCAACGGTTCGTGTTTTCCTCGTTTGTACTTACATACATATTTGTATATTATTATATTACGAATTGAAAAAATGGATTATAGAATTCATTCCCTGGACACATTAAAATAATTCATTACTTTCCTAGGACATGTTCTGTGTTAACAATAATGAATTCTGGTAAGAAATATTATACATTCTCTGCATGACTATCTCGTTTACTATTCATTACCTTTTCCCGCTGGGTATAATTTAATATTTTCTTTCTCATAAGTACAGTATTTTAAAAGTCTCTCTTTTACTACATTTACTACAAAAAAGTAAACAAACAAAGCTAATGTGTGACAAATATGAATATACAGTCGGGCCTCGATTATGCGTGATGGTCGGGACCAGAAGCATTACAGATAATAGATTTTCACGGTTAATCGAATAACAATTTTGATTATAAAGTTTTTTTAATATTTTTATTATTTAACAAGTGAACATTGGTGTACATAAATATTTACATTAAAAAAAAATTCAAGAAGTTTATGTACATTTTAAATTAAATAAGTATGTATACATTAAATTTTCTACTGAAAACATGAGGCAAAAAAAGGACATTAAGCAAAAAGAGAATACAATTTCTTACAAAAAATTCGTGTAATGTTGTTTGTCTAATATTTTTCAACTTATTAATTTTATTTTATAAGTTTTTCTTGGATGCGATAAACTTGAATTTTATTCTAGCATGCCGGATAATAGAAGCAAATCATTTGAAAACATTGCAAACAAAAACCAATAGACTGATCTTTGGCCATCACGGTTAATCGGGGTTACCGGTTTACCGGATTACGGATAATCGAGGCCCGACTGTAATTGAGCATAAAAGTTGGTTTTTTTATTATGAATCTACTAACTGACATAAATATACCGGCGTTTCGGTTTGAGTAAAGTGAAAAATCATCACGTTATATATACTTTACATAGAATTTACCTTAATTCTATATAACGTATACGCCACAGTATGGAAACGTTCTAGTATAGTACATATTTATAATTTGGCGTATACGTTATATAGAATTAAGTTAAATTCTATATAAAGTATACATAGTGGTGAATGCTCTGCAATATGGGAATTTTACCGAAGATATCTGTTTTGAAACCATTTCAGTTATTATTTTAATCGGCCAATATGGACATATTGCACTAATTCGTCTAAAGGGGCCAATTCGAAATTTTGCAATTTTCACTTTTTGCCAGAAATCTTTATATAGTGGTCATATACCCAATATAAAAATGTTGCATCATTTTCTAAAATTAAAACAGTATTTTGCCTCTACTGAAAGTTTGTTAATTTTGAGATAATTTTGAGCTGCGTTGCCGCAAGCAACGAAGTCGGCGACGAAAACGAAAATGGAATCTGAAAGACGTAGTTGTTCGTCACTGTTTCGTTTCTGAATCATTTTCATTTCAGTTGGGAGCGTTGCGGCATAAAACAGAAACTGAAACGGAATTACGTAGGCCCCTATTATGATTCACATGTAGTTGAGTTGTAATTGTCAAATTGTTATTATGGATTACAACTCAACTCAACCTTCAATAAATTACTCATCAAAGTGAGACAACTGCTTTTCATCAGTTGTGATTTTGTTTTTAATTCGAAAATATCAAAACATTTCCATTGTAGTTATGCGATTTTATTAGGATATTAAAATAAAATAAAAATGTCTATTAACATTGCATTTTCGCCGATGTTAACAATTTTTCGCGAGTTATCGCCATGTTCGCGATCTATTTAATTTTCTAAGATTTTGTTAATCTTTACAGTGTTAGTGTTATTTTCAATACATTTAGCAATTTTTCGTGATCTTGCATTTTTTTCCCCGCTCCTCTCAACACTATCCCTTTCCCAAAAGAAGGTAACACATTAATTAATTATTTAGCTGGTAGGCAATAATCCCCTGATTGTGTTACTTCTCTCGTTGATACAGCACCAAGAAAACTTACTCGATGTTGTCCACAAACAGAAAAATTTCTATGTAAAATCGTCGAAAACCAGGTTAATATAATATTTTTCGTTTCATGTTAATTCAACATGATTTAAAATAATCTTGAAGGAACATTTATCCTTTTGAATTAACTATATTTCATGTTGATTTAATATTGCACTACAGTTAATTCGAAATGAAGTTGATACTGAAGTAATACGAAAAGTTATGTTGAATCAAAGTTATTTCGAGTTAAAACAACGTCAATTTGATATGGGAACAACACAAAGAACCGTGTGGAATCACAGCTATTTCAAGTTAGAACAACATGAATTTGATTTTAAAACAACACGAAGAATCATGTTGAATAAAACTTATATCAAGCTGAAACAACATGACTTTAATGTTGCTATTCTATTAGTTATTTTACTTACGTGCTGTGTATTAGCATAGCATCAGAAAACTTTGTGTTGTAGCTGGCTGCCCCAGCCAAGATTTGAACTAGTACCACCTGCATAATAGTCCACGCGCTGCACTCACAACAGCTTCAAACTTTACTTTAGCTATATACTAAATAAATATCATCGTATGCAAAATTAATTTCGTTTTAATTCAACATGATTTAAATGGTTATTTAACATAAAACTTATCTGAAATTAAAGTTATAGTCATTTTGATATAAAATGAAATGTAACGTTTATAACAAAGTTGTTTTAACAGTGAAAACTTTTAAATCAAAGAGACTTAAGATTGGATCAATAATTTTCCATTTAAAATTAATATGAAACAATGGTAGTTTTAAACCAGCAGCAGTAAATTTTCGCTGATAATTTTTGTAGTCTACATAGCCGACACATGTAAGAATACACAACAACAAGTCGCACAACTAAGCAGAACAGTGAATTGTAGCAATGAACAAAGCAAATAAACACTAACATACTTAATCAACAAATTAGTTCTTGTTAATTTAATGTGATTTCCAATCAAAATTGTGTCATGTTGATTTTACTTTCTTTTTTTCTGTGTGTAATGACTAGTTTTTCGTTGCTGATCGGCACTGTTACGCTCCTAATTGTCGACACCGATTTCTGGAACGAACTTTTTTTCGTCGCAAACGAGTGATTCCACGTAAAACGGCGCTATGCAAGGAAAAAATTGTTTTCTCATTTTTAATAAAAATTTCTCAGTTAATGTTTTCTAGAGAATGACAATTATAAAAAAAATAAAAAATATACTATTTAATATTTTTTAATCAATTTAAGACATTTTTAAATGATCATGCAAGAAACATTTTGCTCTCCCATCTTTGTATGTTTAAGATTTATTTCAGATTTTCTTTTATTCCCTTTCTCATTATCAATAAAAACCGTTATCTCGGAAACGAATATACATACTTTCTTTGCTTTTTATTGAATTTAAAAAAATATTCAGCTAGAGTATTCTGCTGTTTATAATAGAACGGGTAGCAAATAATTTAATGTCTTATTATTTTCTTATGGGTTTATCTTTATATTATTTATATTAATTAATTCAATAAAAAGTTTTATTTCATCGAATTTTTTAAATTTTCGTACTAGGTCACACCCGTCAGTTACACCCGTCAGTCACACCCGTCTCATTTTAAAAATAGCTTTCTTATAAGAAAAAAAAGAAAAACAGTTAATACATAATACAATTAAAAACACTTTGAACAGATATCCATACCAAAATTATTGTGTACCTTATAGTAAATATTTTATAGAATTTATACTGAAAGTCATAATTCTTTAAAACTAAAATTTGTAAGGTCACATCCGTCGCAGCTTTCTGATGACCATTCTGAGCAGAAATCGTGTTCTATCAGTGTTTACACGTTATTCAACGACTTTAAGCTTAATGTCCTTGCGAGCCGCAACATATTTTAAGTAAAAAATTTTATATTCTTGATTTATAACAAAAAATGTGTGTAAAATTCTCACACCCGGCTAAATGGAGTTACTCAGTAATACATTGCAAATTGTTCCTAAACATAACACTTACAATTATGACAATGTGGTATATTCCTAAATGTATCAATTTCGTGGTCGATACGCATAGAAGAACAAAATGTGTATACATAAAAATTTGGATGTAATGCAGGAGACACCCAAACTTAAATCAAGCCATACACGTTACCGCCGTTGGTACAACTTGAGTAGGTTGTACACCAAATTGCAACGTTTGTGGGCTCGTTGTATGAAGTTGTGTCTTGGTTGTACGAAAGATCAAAAAATTTTGTTTTTTTGCCATGTTGTACAACACTGTTGCAACTTTGTGTGCCTGTCGTATACTATTTGATGTATACGTGCTTATTCTTGTTGTGACTACCAGTGTTGCCAGGTAACTTTTTTTCTTCCCCCCAAAAATATTATAAAACCCCCTAAATTTAACCCATTTTGCGAATAAAACCCCTAAATGTAAAAGTTTATGTAATAGTTTAATTTAAAGTAAATTAACTTCATTCAGTTTCAATTTACATACAATAATATCCTTACCTGAATAAAGCAAAAACAACCTAAATTTTACACATTTTTCTGAAATTCCCCCCAAAAATATTTTTCTAGTTTCTTGAATATTTTTATTTAATAAAATACATATTAAAAAAAATAACACTAATAAAATGCTAGGGTGATCGACTCGGTTTTTCTACCGCTTTTTAAACCGGGTATTTCCACAATACGGCCTGCGGTTTTTTCAAAATTTTGATTTTTTGAATGTCGAATAGTCCGGTTTTTTCAAATTAAAAAACCGGCCCAATCTAATACTTTTCGATTCGTATATTTTATTAGTTTTTACTATATTAAAACTTGACGAACTTATAAAAATTACGTCTTGTATAGGCATAGTAAAATCCCCTAGAAATCCCCTAAATATAAATTTATGCCCCTAAATTTGCCCCTATATGAAATAAAAATCCCTAAATCTAGGGGGAAAACTCCTAAACTGGCAACTCTGGTGACCACCTTGCAGTAAACATTGAATGTGAGTATTATTTGCGGGCAACATAAAATGGGAGATCTTTAATTGCTCACAAGTGCATTGCAAAATGAAATTGTGCATGAGATCGCACACTAAATTGTATCGTTTGTACGACAAACATACAACTTGATCACCAGCTTAGTTGTACCAACGGTCGCAAAGTGTGTGGGTTACATTACAATGAATCAATTACGGTACTAATGTTCTCTTGACACATTGCTAACATACGTTTAGGAAAGCAGCCTAAGTAGTTCTTTGTAAGTGTTTTTGTTATTTTTAAATTACTTAAATTCAAAGTATCGTTAAGCTTAGTCTAGACGATATGTTGAATCAGCATATTTATGGTAAAAAATTGGTTACCAGTGCCAACATATCGTGTAGACACAAAATTTTTTCAACATACGTATGTTTAACCACATATGGCGGCCATTTTTTAACGTTGTAATCAAACGTATGCTTACGATTTTAGCATATCGCGTAGACACCATATTTTTACGTTTTAATAAATTTACTACGTATGCTAACAGATATGTTATTTGTTGAAAAACGTACGCAAGCTTTTCAGCATATAACAAATTTGATAGCATATAGAATTTATATTTCAGATCAGCTCTCATATTAAATGTTAACTATGTTGCCTGATTCGCCACGGGACATTACAATTTCCTGGATGTTATCAATTTTTTGCGTATTTTCGCTATTTTCGCGACTTATGTATGTGATTTTCTTATTCTTTACAGGTAAGTAATTTCTTCGGAGCAAGTCAAGAATACCAACGCTGTTGAAAATTTAAATAAAAATATCATGAAGTAATAGCAATTTTTAGGCAAAAAATATTTGTGAAAATTTTTTCGGCGCTACCTTTTGGTTCCGGAGTTACGGGACTCAAAACTTTTATTTTGAACTTGCCATAACTCCTACAATTCTGCACGGATATAAACGATATGTACATCATTTTAAAGTGCTCTAAAATTCCTTTCTACTGGTTTATATCCGTCAACCCATTTGGATATCCGTTAACCCATTCTGAACCAAATACTATTTTATAAATTTTTAACCAGACTTTTTACGTACGCACATCGTTATCTCAAACAATTATCAATATATCGGTACTTAAGCATGTATGCACAGAAAAAAATAAGTTTCGTTTTTGATAACAAAAATCAAGGTATTCAATAATTTTTTTTTCAAATTTCCTGTGATAAAGAATTCCCCTATATTGATAACAAAATTATTTCAAAATAAAAATATATATATATAATAAAAAAATGTTGACATGGCTGGAATACGAACCCGGGCTTTCCGGACGTAAAGCATACACTCTCTAGCTGAGCCATATCCCATTTATTTTTTTATGGGATACAACTTGTTTTAAGTACTTATGCATAAAAAGAAATAACCGGTATGGAAAAGAAATACTTAGAACGAAATATTTTATTATGTTAAAGATAAATGTTATTGAAATTCATATTTTTTTAATAACATGGTTTTATTGAATATAATTCTTGTCTATTTTTTTCTGTGTGTAATTTTGCAGAGAACCTTCGAACGTTTCATTTGATGTATTACTTAAATCTGGGGGGTTACTCCGTAATTCGAATTGTAGGAGTTATGGCCAGTTCAAAATAAAAGTTTTGAGCCCCGTAACTCCGGAACCAAAAGAGAGCACCGAAAAAATTCACAAAAATTGTTTGTCAAAAACGGGATATTACCTCATGGTTTTTTTATTTATTTTTTACAGCATTGGTATTCTTGAATTAAGCCAATCCATCAACACATTTTAGCAATTTTTCCCGTATTTTCTAAGTTTTTGCGTTCTTCACAACCATGCTAATGATCACACATCGATGATAATATATTTTATTTCTAAAAATTTATTTCGCAGTAAAAATATTAATTTTGCACTAAAAGCAATAACTGATAAAAATAAGTACTAAAGAAAGAGTATTGTAAAATTTATTTGAAGTTTGTAAACAAATGTTTACACGACTCTGCATATATATCATCATACGGAATTCAACATATCATGTAGACGCAAAAAGTATATGCTAACTGATATGTTGAGATATCATTTGCTGTTATATGTTGACATCAAAAAATTTGGTACTTTCAGCATACCGTGTAGACGCTTAGCATATTGAATATGCTGACAGGCGCATTTGTTGTTATTTTAAAGCATATGATTGTTAGCATACATTTGCTGATTCAACATGCCATCTAGACTAAGCTTTATATTGCTACAGTCAGCAAATTGGATAAACTTGTTACATATTTCTACTCAATAGAATGTTCTCTAAAAAAACGTTTGTCCAGCTAGATTAACACAATCTTACATTGTACTTTCGCTGCGGAAACGCACATTTATGAAGTGTTCCTTTATATTCTATTAGTGTTTGGGATTTATTGGAAAATAAATAAAAGATCTGATTAAAAGAAGTTATAAGAAATGCTATTAATTTTGAATATATTTTATGAATTTTAAAACTCATAATAAAATGACCACTTGAGATATCGTCGTAGACTTTTAAGCTAGAAAATACTGTTGTGTTTGTTTTACATAGAAAAAAATTTTATTTTATTTTCAGTAGAGAAATTCAATGAATTAGAAAAAAATGTTGTCTAGAAACGGACCTACAAACAAATTTGTAGATACAGACAGAAATGTGTCCATTGAAAAAAACTCGGTTTTAGATTATACTGCATTCGTTTTGACAAAAAATTCTTTTAATTAAAACACTCAAGTCTGGCATGTTGAAACATTTCAAAACTAAAATTTCCTTGAAAAATTGCTAAAATCGTGATTTTTTTGTGATGTCCACATTATAAAAATCTAAAAAATTAAAAAAAATCTATAAAAATCACTTAAACACAGAATCCTTTAAATTATGAATTTAGTCAAACTGTTTTAGTTTTCAATTTCATCTTTCGATTAAACAATTTTTTTAGAAAGAAATTCTGAAGCACGTACTAATTGAACATTCAAAGAAAAATTTGGCTGTACAGAAGTTTGAACTGACATCAAATGTTTCAGAGTTATTTTCCAGCTATACGAAACCTTTTGAATACCTAATATGTTAAACATTCGACAACTAATTCAAATATACAAAATATTTATTTAAATTTCTTCTTAAATGTACTTAAACAGAACAAAGTATGTGTATAAATTCTTTAAAAAAGAAATGCAATTACAGAAAAGCTTACATTGTACATAATTTCATTAAAATTTAATTTAAATTAAATCGAATTGAACTAAAATCGAAGAAAATGAGAGTAAAGAAAAATCGGTTGCACGTGCATACGTCAGCTTAAAATTAAATGTTTATGGATTTTGCGTATTTAAGGTCCTTAAACTTAAATGTTCGATTTATTTTAAGATTTGGACTACACAATAGAATTGTCGAGTAAATTAGATTTTTTTTCTATTTGAATTTTATGGCAACGCTGACTGGCAAAAGAAGAACAACAACTTTGCCAGTTTAAAGATAATAGAAAAATGTTTAAAAGCTTAAATTTAGTTTTAAGACAAAGGAACTTCTTCCATGGCGCGCAATTTATGATGAACAGCTTTTTCTTCTACTTCACGTCTGAAAACAATTTTGTAACCTAAAGCAGCTGCGCCACCGCCCAGCATGGGACCCAACCAGTAAACCCAGTGCTGTTCGAAATCATAGTTCCACAAAGCAGGAGCAAAAGAACGGGCAGGATTCATACTGGCACCAGTAAAGGGACCCTATAATTAAATCATGTAATCATGGAAAAAATAATATTAGAAAAAAATTATTTTAAATACAATTTTTCAGAACTTACAGCTGTAATGGCCAAGCAGGCGATAGCCAAACCAAAACGAACTGGTACTGAATCATGATATTTAGCATTGCGGGGATCCCAAACACCGCAGCATACTAAAATCAAAACTGCCGTAATAATAAATTCAATAGCAACACCTTGCAAGGACGTTACATCAGGATGCGGCACAGTTACACACAAATTATGAGCAGCTTCTGTTAATTTAACAGTTGATTCTGGCAGCACAACCTTCAACAGGCCATAGCCGATGAAACCACCCAACATTTGTGCACAAAAATAAGCAACGGCCATGGGTGCTGAAACCATTTCATAAATAAAAGCCGCAAGTGTTACGGCCGGATTTAGATGAGAACCCGACACACAGCCGAAGCACTGCACAACAACCAAAATGACAAGACCAAAGTTCAGGCACATTTGCAAATGATTGTTGGCAAAAGTGTCGGTCTTGACACAGCCCATGCAACCCAAGAACACCAACAGGCCAGTGCCTATCAGTTCAGCTAGAAAGCAACAAATTTTATCCAGTGTGGCAGTCTTCATTTTGTGCACTTTCCAAAACTAATTTCAGAAACTGAAACGATATAAAAAAGCATAAATGATTAAAGAAAAATCTATTCAAGAGTCAGTAATGGTAGGGTAATTGAATCTTAAAAATAGTAATATTAGAGTTAAAATTAACAAATAGTAAGAAAGACAAAAAAACACATTTTGAAAAACCAATACTTAACAAGGTTAAAAGTTCAGCTACAAAACTCGTCGTTAAAGTCCATGTTAATGATAATTCAAGAATATAGGGCAAATTGCAATAATTAAACCATGATAATATGTGGAATAAAATTATGTTTAAGTCACTTAATTAACATTTGTTTATATTTCCAACTGTTTTCGAGTTATTCAGAAACTAAAAAAAACGAACTGATTAAGCCTTTATCGGCTTTTCTGCAGAAACAACCCGGGTCTTGACAGGAATCGAACCTGCGACCTCCCGGTTAGGGGCTATTCACATATAACGTAACGCTAATTTTGGAAAACCAAAAAAAACACGTAATTTTTGGAGCCTTTTCGTGATTTTTTTGCGACCTTTCTTCATATCTAGGTTTTATTCTTCTCTTTTCCACAATAAAAATTGCCCCAAAGAACAAAAATGAAAAAAGGCCCAAAAAAGTTATTATTTTTTACTTTGGGACTCTTTTTCATTCGACAACTATTCACTTACATATTAGAAAAATTAAAAAAATAAAAGCTGGTCCCAAAAATACAATACAAATTTTTGGGTTGATATTTCGTTTTAACGAAATGTAGATATTCTGTGCATGACCCACATGGTTATAAATGGTTGCACGACCACCGACCCAAGGAACAATCGTCCAAAATTTTTATTAAGCACTTTTCGTTTTTTCTTCATAACGTTTGGGTTTTTACGGTCACCCAATTTTCAAGACTATTAAAAGACCCAACTTATATTTGTCTTGGTACGTCGAATAGCGGCTTCGATTACTAGAGACTTTGGCTGCCTTCCTAAACGTCTGTATGTAACGTCAAAGCAATGTTTAAATCAAGCAATTATACTTTACAGCACTGCAAATTAAACGCATTGTCAATAAAAAGCATTGCCAGTTTGAATAGTACGCTAGTTGCGTTTATTTGCAGTTAAGCTGCAAAACGGATGACTTTACACACAGAAAAAAAAGGAATGTAAAATCCACATGCAGCAATTTTGATTGCAAATCATATTAAATTTACAAGAAAAAATTTGTCGTTTTAGTGCGTTAGTGTTCACTTGCTTTGTTCGTTGCTACAATTCACTGTTCTGCTTAGTTGTGTGACTTGTTGTTGTTTATTCTTACATGTGTCGTTTATGTATACGACAAAAAACGAATTACCAGCGAATATTTACTGCTGCTGGCTTAAAATTACCATTGTTTCATATTAATTTTAAACGGAAAATAATTAATCTAACCTTAAATCACCGTTAAAACAATTTTGTTATAAACGTTAAGTTTAATTTTCAATCGACATGACTATAACTTTAATTTCAAATAAGTTTTATGTTAAATAATCATTTAAATCATGTTGAATTAAAATGAAATGCATTTTACATACGATGGTATTTATTTAGTGTATAAGTAAAGAAAAGTTTGAAGCTGTTGTGGCTGCAGTGGTTAGCGCGTGGACTATCAGCAGATGGCACGAGTTTAAATCTTTGGTGGGGTAGTTAGCTACAACGAAAAGTTTTCTGATGACTATAACGTAAGTAAAATAATTAATAAAATAGCTACATTAAAGTCATGTTGTTTCAGCTTGATATAACTTTAATTCAACATGATTCTTCGTGTTGTTCAAATTCACGTTGTTTCAACTTGAAATAACTTTGATTAAACATGATTCTTCGTGTTGTTCCAATATCAAATTCACGTTGTTTCAACTCGAGATTACTTTGATTCAATATGATTTTTCATATTATTTCTGTATCAACTTCATTTTGATTTAACTGTACTGGAATATTAAATCAACATGCAATATAGTTAATTCAAAATGAAAAAATTTCTTTCAAGATTATTGTAAATCATGTTGTTTTAACATGAAACAAAATCACTACCGAAAAATGTTAAGTTAACCTGGTTTTAGACGATTTTACATGGAAATTCTTCTGTGTGTATGAATGTCATACTTTGTTAAAGTTTGCGCGGTTGCGTTTGGGAATACGTGACATCGTTCAACTACAAAGCAACATGCTTTTAGGAAGGCAGCCTTTCTGCCTAGCAGGCATTCGGCCGAAAGTCTTTACTAAGCAAAGCCACTATTCGATAGATGTACCTGGAGGCCGGCTATGCAGCACACGTCTACTTAGAAGCTATTCACATATTAACCCCCTCCTGGAGCGTTATGTAATACGGTGCGGCCTCGATTACGGCAACCCTCGATGACTGCAACCTCTCGATTATTACAATAACTCAAATATTTACATTGTAGGCCCATTGTATGCAGCTTGGCAACAATTTGTGACCCTTTAAACGCAACTTTTAAATATTGTCGTCGGTTGTTTGCTTTTCATCTGCTTAAAAGAAGTTGAGTTTCTTCAAGATCTTCAAGAAACTGCAGCGCATAAGCAAATATCTAGTACCAAAAAAAATCCAAAATTTCATTTTACAAAATAAACAATATGACATACAGTTGGAATCGGCTCTATAACAAATACTCCATTGGTAATGGGCCATTACTCACATTTTTGTGCACAAGAATGCGTATTTTTAATTTAATTTATTTATTGGGATTGTTTTATGTTTTATATTACATATTTTGAATAAAGTGAAATAAATTTTCTTGAAAAATTAACAATTTCAAGATAATTACATAAGGACAATTCAAAGCAGTGTCATATCAGTCCTATTTTTCGTATTTCACAATATGTTATGCATGCATAAAATGTTATTTAAAATTTTCGAACAAAAAATTCAAAAAATCATTGACATGAATGGAATGGGTTAAAAAAAATTATATTTCATATTCTATAACTGTCTCTCGAATTTTGATTTTTAAAATAAAATAAATTAAAATAAAATGTGTAAAATAAATAAAGAAAAGTTTTTCTGAAAGTGTAAAAGACATCGCAATTTAATATGCGACGCTTCTGAACTAGAATTTTTCGGGAAAAATGAAAAATGATTAACCGTTCTGAGCAGCGATGCTATTTTTAGCCTTTTTTACGATATGACAAAAAACGATATGACATACGAGTACTGTGCTGTCATATCGTAAGTTTTTTACGATATGAAAACACTGCGATATGACAACACCGTGTATGGCTCTCTTAGTCATAAGTATGTCATATCGTTTTTGTCATATCGTAAAAAAAGGCTAAAAATGGCATCGCTGGTTCTGAGACATAAGCTGTTCAAAGTGTCAAGTACTGTTTAAATACAAAATACGGTATAGAATAATATGCAAGCTCGCTTTGAATTGCCCAATAGTTAAATATTAAAATTGGACCATATAATAGAGTAGATATTGTTTGTATGTAAATAATTAAAGCAATGTTTATATGTATATTAAAGTAGTGTAATTTGCTTATAAATATTTGTTACTCGGTCAGTGCAACAACCGCGGTTAATGGAACGGCCTTGGTTTTTATTAGTTGCAGTAACCGAGGGCGCACTGTATGGAAATATCTCCTTAGCAAAGGCGCTATTTCAGATACAAATTGCCAAAACTTGTTGTCTTGCTTCAAGGTTACGCAAAACATTTAAGTGCTTTGGACGATTGTTCCTTTGCGGCAAAAGTTACTTTTAGGATTAAATTTTATTTTCTTATTTGGGGTGATTTTGCCTAGTTAGATTTGGGGCAATATTTCATTAATTTGAGGCAATATTTTATAAAAAATGTTGTGGCTATTTTTCATAATGCAAAATGACCCCAAATTTTGAGCTATATTTCATTGTATACTATGTGCACTTATTTCGCAGCGGCGTATGGAAATTGTTATTTGTATCAATTAGTAAATAAAATCCGCATTTCTGTATCGATTTTAATTAGTTATGGCTTACATTATTCCTAATATACACAGCTTTCTGATAACTGACAAAAATTTAAACATTTTGTCCTTTTGAAGACGAAAACAATTTGTAATTTTGCATGAAACAAATTTAAATTCACAGCTAATTTCTGAATAGGTCAGAAACAGCTAAAAATATTTGAAAAAATTTAATATGGACAACTTAAAGCTAATTGAGGGGGTTAAAAGAAAAGGGGTACAAGTGCCAAAAGAAAAAAGATGAGTTATATGCAGGAATCAACACTTAATATCAATATCTATTACTCTACCAAAATGCAGACCTGTACGATGACCTCAAGAAGCGGTTTGTATTAGAAACAAAAAATACTATGTATGAAAATGCATGGGAACAAACAACTCTGAAGCTTAATTACTCAGAATTTTCTTTTTTGCACTTGTACCCATTTGTTTTTAACCCACCCAATTTTACTTCACATCTTTAAGTGCATTACTCATCCAAATATAATTAACTATAATTTTTTCTATGAGGAATTGCTCATTAAATTCGCAGAGTATGAAGATCTAATTCTCCGACAGCGAAACTAAGTTTAACTGTTTTAGGTTTCGTGAGAGTAAAAACCTTACTTTCTGAGCAAACCGACGGATCCCTTCTTGAATCTAGTTTAAGAAACCCCGTTTTTAGCATACTTTTGACACCGCTATTGCCTGTTTTAATAACGGATGACTTGATTTTTCTTTTGAGTTTAGCAATATTTCAGGAGATTTTAATATATTTATAATGACATATTTCAGAACACTAATCACAATAACTTTTAGTGTGAAAAGGTAAACGTTTATTTTATAATTAATTAACAAGTTCAAAATTCTATGCGAAAAGTAAGCGTTGTGGGTAAATAATTTTGTTTAACAAAAAATTAGCACATTTTATCAAATATGTTTAAAAATGTTATTTAATGATATTATCAACAACTTCCTAATTGCAAGAGTTAAGAAAATTTAATTAATATTGCAAAAATAATTTATTGGTTTAGAATGTCTTATTTTGATGGGAAACGTGAAGATTTTCTGTCTAGTCGGCCTTCGGCCGGGCTTAAGTATTTTCTTCTCTCGGTATGTCGCAAAGCTGCTTTTCTGAGTAAATTTTCTCTGCCTAGCCGGACTTCGGTCGGGCTTTAGGATTTTCTCCCTCGGTGTATCGAAAAGCAGCTGCGCTGAGTAAAGATTTTCTTCATAGCCGGTCTTCAGTCGGGTTTAAGCATTTTTTTACTCTCGATATGTCGAAAAGCGGCTTCGTTGAATAAACTAGGATTTTCTCTGAAGGGCCAGTAGGTAGAAAGACTTTTCTCAGCGAAGCCACTTTTCGCCATACCGAGAGGAGAGAATTCTTAAGCCCGGCCGAAAGCCGGCTAGGCAATTATTCGTCTGGCCTTTTTGGGCGGTTGTTCATAACAGATTTGGGTAATTAGACATAATGAATAATGACCCAAGCAGATGGGCGATTGTTCATATCGATATTGGGTGATCCTTCACAAAATTTTGGGCGACTTTAACTTTTTTGGATCTTTGTTCACTGTGAATAAAGACCCAAAACAATGTAACGATTGTAAATTTAGATGCTTTTGGCGATTTGCACTTGGGCGATTGTTCATACACCCATGAAATAAAGCCCAAATAAAATGAAATAACTCCCAATTAAAAAATTAAATAAAGTCTAGTCTCAGATGTACATAGAGGAGAAAATCATTAACCCCAAACGGAGGTGGACATTGGAAAAAAATCTTTGCACAGCGAAGCAGCTTTTCGAAAAATCTAGAAGAAAAAATAGTTAAGCCTAGCCAGAGCTCGGTAATGCAAAACAATCTTTACTCACTTTTCGAAATTCTTCAAGAAGAAAAGCCTTAATCAAGCGAAACTGCACTGCGTACATATACCAGGCGCGGATCCAGCTTGAGCTTTTGGGTGGGGGGAAATTCTAAGTAACACATACTATTTTTCCAAACTTCTTTTAGAAGAAATTTACTGGTTTTGGTGGTGGGGGAAAAATACCCCCCCCCCCCCTTGTATCAACGCCTGCATATACTATACATTTTCTTGAAGTAAATCTCTTTGAAATGTGTACAAAGTCCACTACTGAAAAAGATTTTGTTAATTTTGAAGTTTGTGTTGATGAAATTTAAAAAAGACGAGTAAATTCGTTATTTAAACAATGTAAACACTAAGAGACCCTTGCCTTATTTTGGAGCATCTTAGGAAGCGCTTCAAAGCATCGCATTTGGAAGGCATGAAAGTTTTTTACTGCTTCCAGAAATATAATTTTTTTTTTGCTGGGATGCTATAAAATTAGTCTGCTCTATTAACAAGAAATTTGAAATTCATACACTACATTCGTAAAGATTAATTTTATTCTTTCTGAAAAAAAATTTTTTGATTAAATTTAATACAATAAAGGAAAGTTTCGTAACGCATTAATAAATAACTGAAGCCTATTGACATCAGTAGAAACAGTTTTAGCAATAATAAATCAATATACCACAACAACTTGATTGATTAGTCTTTTTTTTTTAAGAAAGATCTATAAATGCAATTAAAGTGTCCATGCAGGGTCATGATAATTGAAGCAATCGCTGCAAGTATTCATTTATATCGCACTGAAAGCCCCTTTATTCTAGAATATAAGAACTTATTTAATATTATTGCTCATTTTTATTGTTATCTACGCACTTTACTAATGTCAACTCAAATCAAATCGAATACAAAATAAAACTGTTGCAAATCAATATGTTGATACTAAAACTATGAATATTAATGACAACAAAAGTAAAAAAAAAATATTTAAAAACACAACTGACAACAATTCAACGAAAGAGGAGTGCCAATGCAAGATCATCAGAATTACAAAAAAAAAAACAATCTTAGAAATACTAGATTTGATAACACTGCACAGTGAAATTAATATATTACAAATCAACGGCCGAATAGGTAGACCTTCACACATTTGTGACAAAGTGTTCCAAGCTGGAGGGAAAAAAGCACTTGCCATCAAACGGAATGGAGTGCAGAGAGCTCGTTGTGAGTTCCTAGTAGGAACCACAGGGCATGTGTACATTAGGGTCACCCTTAGCTACATGTAACATTTGTTTTAACCTTTCTTAGCAATGGTTTAATTAACATTTTATTTGGTGGTTGATAGATGAATGATAGTTTACTTGAAAAATTATAATTTGTTAAAAGTGCTTAAGATTTTCAATGCCTTAAATACGAAACTTGATAATATTTCTTAACAATTTTTACGTTTGAAATAAAAAAATTAAAGCCAGAAGGTACTAACTAGTAGCGAGATAAAGGCAATTCAATTTTAATCTTAACAAGTATAACAATCAGTAGACTTATTATTTTATGTGATGTTGTTAAAAAAAATAAAGCATTTAAAAAATAAGATAACGATTTTGGACGTAAGCAATTGGGAATTAGGTAACTTTGTATGTGCGCAAATGTAGGGCTTGGTTCAGTAAAAATAAATCAACCGTTCTCAAAAAAAATCTAAGAATATCAGTTTGAACGGATTTGAGAACTAAGTGCTTTCGATATAAATTTTAAACAAGGCTGAATCAGGGATTTAATATAAAATTTATTATAACGAAAGTTACTATTTCGGCTTAAGTTTAATATTTGAATTTATATAAATTGAAATTTTTATTAAGAGAGGAATGAATACTAGATTATCTAATCATCAGACTAGCAGAATGGCTCATCACTACAAATTAATATAGTCAAAATTGCTAACATCGAGCATACAAAGATTAGCTTAATCTAAATTCTCTGATTTTAGACAACAATATAAAAATTCTGTTTTGATCGCCCTCCAAACACAGAATTATTCGGGTTTTATAATCGTTCGAATATAATCGGAAGTTATTATTTCGGCTTAAGTTCATTATTTGAATTAATATAAATGCAAATTATTATTAAGAGTGGAATATTAGAATATCTATTCAGACTAGCAGAACGTATTAGTACTACTGATTTCAACAGTTGCTACACCACATTTGATGGTGGATACTAGCATTAAGAAAATATAAACTATTTAACAAATTTGTTTTAGGAACTAGTCAGCCATAGCACAGACTCCGTTCGGATTGGTTTTGTTTCCATAGTTGTCATTCCGAAAAAGTACACTTTTGGTGCTTTAGAATCCGTTTATTTTGTATTTCGTTTTTAAAATGATAAAGTTTTTATACCTTGAGGCGTTTGTTTACTCTTGTTTTTAGTTGCAAAGCTCACATTAACATGGACTGTTCATGCCCAAATATTTCTTTGACGCTCCTAAGAGTATGCGCCTTTTATAGTATTTACTGCAAATGAAGTCAGTAGAAAAGTGTTTTTCAATTCCACTTTGAAATTAAAAGTGGTTTGATTACGAAAAAAATTATGGTTTTTCGTTTTCTGAAGAAGCAACTACTTACGGAATTGAAACCACTTCCGATCGGAATGGTATTCTGTGAAATGGCTGAGTATATGAGAATTCAATTCACCTCTGATCATTCTAATAAAATTTCATAATTTTTTTCGTGTTCGAAAAGCTGTCAGCTAACTGTATTTGGAACTTTATTGAAACTATCAATTTGTATGTTGTATATTTTACGAAAATGGTACAAGAGTTGAGAAGTTGTTGGATCTTTGACATATGTAATCCTTAGAATACGTTTTGCAAACAATTTGGTTTTTCCAATTGAGGGACTTAAAAGCAAAGGGGTACGAATGCAAAAAAAAAATTCTGAGTAATTGAGATTCAAAGTTTTTTGTTCATACGCATTTTCATACATAATATTTTTGGTTTCTAATACATACCGCCTCTTGAGGTCATGGTGCAGGTCTGAATTTTTGTAGAGTAATAGATATTGGTATTAAGTGTTGATTTCTTCATATAACTCAATTTTTTAGTTTTGGCACTTGTACCCCTTTACTTTTACATAATATGTCAACAACCGATTCTGAGCTTTTTTCATGACTAATTAACGAATATGATGAGCACAACCGAATAAAATACTATGAATTGGATTTTAGTATCAATTATTGGTATTTGCAAAAATTGTCTTTCTAACGTCCCTTTTCACATATGTGATTAAAAGTAAACGTGGACTTTAACGGGAAGTTTTGTATACCGACCTTGGCGTTAAAGTCCACTTTAACTTTTAATCGTACATTGTAAAAGGGGTCGTAAATTTATTTTACTTTTCATCGGTTGTTGCAACAAGCTAGTGCCTAATTATATTACTATTGATAGACCTAACCGATTAATTGGTTCGCATTAACAATTATTTATTATTGTAATATATATTATTTGAGATATTCTCCCAATTTTATTTTAAATAAGTATTTGTATGTCTATATGCATTTCAGTGGTAGTTTACCAAATCGTCAGTAGCCTTCAACCACACTTTTGAAAAGTTCCAAACCTCTTATTTTATGCACGGGCTTTCAAAAACTATTTTAGAATTTACAAATAATTTAAATTTGAATATCGCAAAAGAATAAAATAAGCCTAGTAGGCTTAGAAACTTATACAAAACCGAACAAATAATTTATATTAACTTAAAAGAATTCTATGATAGTTGGTGAAACTGCCAAAATTCGATTGGCAACAAATTCGACTCTCCGTTTTCTCTTTGTAAATGTAAGCCAATTTTTGTAAAAAGTAGTTTAAAAAAGTCATCCGAATATTCGACAAAAACTATTCGAATAATTAACTGTTTATTTATTTAGGTCGAAAAAATTAATTAACATATATATTCGAATAATTTTATATTCTCAACTGAAAAATTTTGTTTGTTCGAAAAAAAATTTAAAAAAGTTATCCGAATATTCGAATAATTCTTTTTCGAATGCCGACACTAGTGGATAGTAGTTGTGTGGGAGTATTAGCTATTTACCCAATTTATTTAATGAAATAAAATATTAAAGGAATTATAACTTCTTATATTTACTTCCAAGTTAAGTCCATTTTGGTTAGAACGAAATTCCCCAAAACTGGTATGCAGAGAAAATTACCTTTAAATGAAAACATGTGGACTATAAGGAGTTTGTTGCGGTAAACTCAATTCTATATGTACAGATTTTTATGGACATGACTAGTATGACATGCGAAATAAGATTGTCACGTTAATATATTAAACAGAATATGCGAAATAGAGTTACCTTTATGTCGTCTATTTATGTTTTTTTATATTCTTAGCTACTTCGAAGTTAAAAACAATTTAATGCAACTTTAAGCTGTTTTCGTTTTCAAAAATTATACATTTTTATTATTTTCAGTAAGTTTATATATATTAGGAAAAAAATAAGCGATAAATCATTAAAATCGAGGGATAAGTGTCGGTTTTATTCACAATTCAGTAAAGGAACTCAATTGATAAAAATTACAATTTCCATTGAAGAGAAAAATTTTAATTTGTGTGTTGTATGTTGTACATCTAACGAATATAACATTTCTTAGATGTGGGTAATAATTGCTTGATATATAAAAAAAATATTTCAATGAAATTATTTAGCTGAATCTTCAAAAACGATTTTAATTCATTTATTAATTTTTTTTATGTACGACTGTTTATGGACATTTGATTTGAACTTTTCAATACTGATAGTGACAAGAAAAACCTCTGCAGGAAGCTTATTCCACATACGAACTGTTTGGCCAAAGAACGAATTCTCTCTGTAATGCGTAGTGCGATTCATTGGCGTATCGACCACAAAGGGATGTGCTCTTAGTGAAGTACGTGTTGTTCACAGAAAAGAGCGAGTTTCGGGAACAAGTTCCCTAATTTCATCAGAGCACCTTACATCGTACTAACGATGTAAGGTGCTCTGTTCCATCATAGAACAACGAAGTACACCCCACATTGCGTCGATGCTCCAGCGACTCAATACAGTTGGCAACCATACTGTTGCCGATGAGCTTTTTCGCCCTCTCCTTTACACGGTCGAGTAACTTTAAAATAGACTTTGAAGCACCAGCCCATACGTGAGAGTTGTGTTCCGTTTTCTGACGGATATAGGTGGTATAAATATTAAGGAGATCAGATCATGCGAAGTATCTTTTACACTGTCTTAAGAAACCGAGGCACTTGAATGCTTCTTTTGAGTCTTGAAAAATGTGATCAGTCCATCGAACGTTATACTGTATGTTCATGCCAAGAACATCAAGAGCATCTGATTCCACAATACCTACACCATTCATAATTACAGATGGAGCAGCAAGTTCGGCCATGCGTCTGTGCGTGAGCATTAAAGTCGATCCTATTCACACGACCCCACTCAGAGTACACAGAAAAAAATAAATATCATTTATTTTTTATTTAAAGGAATTCAATGAAATAGTATATATTTTGTCTAGGAACGGACCTACAGACAAATTTGTAAATATAGACAAAAAACTGTTTTTTCAGTGAAGAAATTGCTTAAATCTATAAAACAATTTGTCTAAAAATATTTACAAATTGTAAACAAAACAATTTACTAAATCAAACAAAAAGATTTACAGGATTTTCTGAAAAATATCAAATATTTTTGTCTGAATAATAATAATAAAACAACTAGTCTAAAAATACTAACAAATATTAAACAAAATAGTTTATTGGATTTTTTGTAATATATCAAACAAAACTCTTGTCTGGGTCATCATCATCATCATCTAGTACCAATTTATGAAATTTCACTTTGTTAAATGTGTTCAAGTCTGAATTTATATCTAAAGACTATAAAAAAAATTAATGAGAAGTAACGCAACGACATTAACGAATTGATCACTTAAAAATCTTCAGTAAGTCTATGTCCACACGAATCCACTTTTGCTGCGCAAGTTTTGAGCTTATGGGAGAGAGAGGTGAGAAGATTGGCAAGGGGTAGAGTGCTTCATGTACATGCAACTCTCTTCTGTTTTCCTCTTCGTAATGATAAGCAACAACAAATTCTATATAAAAAAACAAAAGGTGCACAGCAAAAATTTCATTGTATGACACGAATGCAACTTCAAAAGAAAATTTAAAAAAGTTGCAGAAGCAAAAGTTGACTCATATGGACATGGACTAAACAAACTTGGTACAATCGTACTCCTTTTGCTGTTGTTGTTATTTGTGTATATGTCGTCATCGTGCTTTGTTTTTTTCGACACAGTTTTTCTTGTTGTTTTTGGTGTTTACGTTCTATATAAGAGTCAAACAAACAATTCATTGATTACGTTAAGAACATTTACTGAAAATGAAATTTATTTTTAGACAAACTTTTGTTCGAAAATTTTTTTGTGATAAGTTTTTCTGTGTATGTTATAAAATCGTGATTAAGCATATCATTCATGTTTTGCTTCATTTCCCAAATCTCCGACAGGCTTGGCCTAGTACTGAATGAATATGAATGGCAAATGCTGTTATCATCTGCAAACGAATAGATATGATTGGAAGTTTGACAGAGAAGGTCATTAAGAAAAATAAGAAATAGGGTAGAAGAAAGAAAGGTGCCTTGCGGTACCCCTTAACTAATCTTGAACTCGTTTGAAGTGGCCCCAGCTAGTTTCGACAAAAGTGCATCATGCCACACGCTATCGAACACCTTAGAAATATCTAGAGCCATTACCTTACTCTTGCCGAATGCCAGTAAGTCGCCCGTAGAGCGACCCCTACGAAACCTTTTTAACTGCACGCTCCCGAAAGAATATTTTTGGCAGAGTTACAGATACTCTTTCAAGCACGGGCAGTGGTTGATTGCTTTCCGGCAAACGAAAATTACTTGCACAAATTCAACCAAAAATTTAGCTTATCAATCAATGAATATTTGGTCATCTTTTAAAAGAATCGGAATTGAGGAACTAGGATTATCCTTTACTCTTATAACAAATGACCAAAAGCTCCTGCTACCCCAAAGGGCAGCAAGAACCTTAACACGAAGACACTGCTCTTATAAAGGTTTTTCACGCCTTAATACTCTGTTACACAAAGATCTCGCCTGTTTCCGCAGCGAACCAATATCTGCTTTTTTGCTACTACGCCAGATACTGAATGCTTCATCTTTGAATCTGACTGCATTTTTTCAAGCCTGATGAAAACAAGACTTCGTTCTGGGTTTAACCAGAATTCGCTTTGATGGAATGAAAATTTTCATTCTAAGCAAAATGATGTTTACGACCATTTCTGTCATGGCATTGACATTATTGTCGCGGTAACAAGATTTCCAATTAAACTGCCGAAAAAAGTGGTTGAGCTAAGCCAAACGAGCCGTTTCGTAGATATCTTTTGAACGTTTATTAATTATATCTTTAAAAATGATCAAATAAATTCTTAATGAAATATTTGAAAATATTTCAATTGATTTTTAGTACATTGTTTAATTAATATTTTTATTGCATCTTAAAACCTGTTCCATTAATTTTTTAATTGAATCTTAAATTAATTCCATTAATTTCGTAATCCATAATAATATTCCATATTAATATTTTAATACATTTTTGAAATAAATTAATGATTTTTTGGTTGAAAGGATTTTACAATAGCTGAATTAATTAATTAAGAGCAAAAACGCCAGGTTGGTTTGGACTCTAACTAATTTTTAATTAAATCAACGGTTTTTCTAACTGAATCTTGATTTTTAGATTTTTAGGCTTCCGTACACTAAATTTGAAAAGGGGCCTTATTGTTTTCGCTAGCTGTCCGCTCGTCCGTCCGACTGTCTGTATATCTGTCCCTGGCTTTTGTCTCGAGAACCGTCAGAGCTACTGCCTTCAAATTTCCACAGAATATGTGTAACTTTGACCGCTATAACAACAATTACTAAAAATTTATGAGATCTAAAAATTAAATGGTGTTCTAAAGTGAGCAACGAAACATGGTAAAATCCTAATGTCATATACAGACACTTGATATATAGACACTTGACATTTTCAAAGATAGTGTAGTATTATACAGACTGCGCCACTAAATACTGAAATTTAAACAAAATAAAAATAATGCATAGCCTATTCCAGTGATGGGAAGTGTGGTACAATTGTACCATTTTTGGCGCTATTGGATACTGCCTGGCACTGTGGCACACTCGATCTTTTTTGAGCCTTTTTTATACATTGCACATAGGGGCAAAAGTATATCAAACATTTTTTAATAAGAAAGATTGGTACTAATGGAAAGATAATTTTCTATAGATTTTAAATATATAAAGATATCATAGGCTTCCGAAGAAATCTATTAAAAAATACAAAAATAAAAATATATACAATGATTTTTTAAAAAAAATTATTTTCAACAAACATTATATTTGAATCAAATATAATGTTAATTAAAGTTTTACTTTTTTCTGTGTATTTAAAATAATTCAAAACTTTTTTATCTCGATTTAAAATGTTTTATGAAAATCCCACACACACACAAGAAAGTGAAATGCTTTATTATTTTGCTTTCATCTCATATTATTACTTAAAAGTAAGAACATTTCAAAATAAATCTTTTTAACAATTATACTAAATGGATTAAACGCATACATATTTCAGTTAAGCAAAAAAAAGTATATTTAAAAAAAATAAATATATTTTAAAAATATTTAACAATTTCTTTGTACACAATACAGTCCAAAATAGCTCACGCAATTTGTTTTTTTATTTATAACGATGAAAATTAAGATGTTTGGGTGGCCTTCTTCTATAAAAATTTAGACAACGAAACATTTTTCCCACAAATGACATTTTCACTAGTCAAGGTTAAATATTTAAACTGTAATATTGATAAGAGGTTTCGAAAGTAACAAAACACTTTTTGTTCAAACTAAACAAAACTTTTAATTAAAATATGTTGATTATCTTCCATTTTTTTTTTCATACAGTTATAACCGCCAGCACAAAATACATAAACACTATTTTAATTAAATTGATAAGAATATTGCAAAAGAATAATTTTAATATTTAATTCTTGATAATATTTTTGATTTAAATTTGTGCTTTAGTAAATAAATAGAACAAATTAAAAATTATATATGTACATATTCATCTTAAAATTTTCATTTCACAAAACATTACAAGCGGTAAAAATTTTGTAGCTTTATAGATTTATTTTATCACAGAAAACTTATAGAAATAACGCACCAGATAGGCTTTACTCACTTCGAAAAATGTTAGAAAAAAGAAAAGAAATAAAAGCGTTATAATGAAAGTAGCGCCAACCGCAACAACCACTGTGCCGAGCGTGAAAACTGAACTGATATTTTATGCGAAGAGATGTTGACCACAAAGTCCCATTGAAACTTTGGAAAAAGAATATCGGGCCAGACAGTAGTAGTAAGCAAGAGAGCACTAACACGACGAGCAGCAAAAGCAAAATTATAACAAATAAAAATAATTCAAGTGTTATAACGCCAACAACAAGCACAAATTGTAGAAGAAAAAAAACTTGATAACAAATTCAAATTTATTCGAAGCATATTGCTCTCACTATTAACAGCAAAAGTATTAGCAACATAATTTGATAATGAAAAATATCAACAACGATCAAGAAAACATAAATATTTGAAAATATAATAGAGATCACAAAAGCGTGGTCGATCTATGTTACAGGTGAGATTTATTTCGTTTGTCTCATTAAATATCGCCCACACATACACTTGCTGACTAAAATATGTAGAAGATACCGCACGCGTAAGACAAATTTAATTTTTGACATTATCCAAGATTTTATACCCTACACGATCAGATAATACCAATACCGTGCTGGTTACCTTTTCAACAGCCTTAATTTCTCGATGACTGCTGTCACAATCAGCTGTTACTTACAATGACACACGGATATATACATATATGTTCGCATCGATCCTCTAAGGAGCACATGGCTTCAATAAACTGGTTCATCATATTCTTATCTTGTGTCAACGCTTTTACTTCCCCCCAGCTTTTTCCTAAACGATGTATTTCCGCATCAATTTGTCTTCATCAAGTATGAGATGGGCAACCACGTCTTCGGATGCCTTGTGGTTCCATTCTATGGCATTGGTTGTGATATCGCTCTGCAGCTTTTTAAGGATATGACCAATCACTTCCATTTCCTACCCCACTCATAACTATGTCATTTGTGAACCGATTTTCAAAATTTTTTTTAATTCCATATTATTTTCGAAAATCTGTAGGGACATTTGCTCTCCCGAAATATTGATTATCGCATAACTCCTATACTTATGGACTGATTTTCAAAATATTGGTTTGAATAGGCTTACTTGCAGTTTGGTCCCATAATTTTTTTTTTGTCAAAAATCGGTGGGCTATCAGAGTAGGGTTGTCAAAAGTCCCGCTTTTCGCGGTAATGTTCCGCTTTTGTTATCGAATCCCGCTTACCTCGCGGTAATGAAAATTTCCGCTTTTTTTCTTGCTTGTTTTCTAGTCATGCTTCCACAGTGCTAGATAAAGATTACCTTTATGAAGAGATAAATATATTATGCATTCTATTTTTACCCGACTGTTAAGGAAGGGTTGTGTTTTTCGCGCGAATCTTGTATACTATCGTTATATTCGTCTTAAAAACCCAAGCCTTCTTAGATGGGTGTTTGAAAAATGGCAGATTTTTGGCGCCAAATAGTAAATCGTTAATAAAAAAAATAACCACACCTATTTACTGGATAGTAACAAAATAAAGGTAATTAAAAGGGAATTATTATACTATATATAATTTATATGTTTAAATTTAATTGGGAATAATAAATTGGTTTCAAAAGTTTTTGATAACTGGCTGTCACCTTTGCAGCACATATGATTCTTACGTCACTCGATTTGTCTTAATTTAGTTTCACTGAAGATATACAGGAGCTGTATGAAATAACGCCCAAAGAAATAACTCCCAAATAAAAACTCAAAAAACTCCCAAAAATGCTCATATATTATCGAAATTATTGCATTATGAAATAATTCCCTAATTTCGGGATTTATTCCATTTAATTTTGGTAGTAATTTCACTTTTTGGGAATTATTTCAAATGAAATAAAACCAGAAAAAAATTTTGGGTCTTGCTTCATTGAGAAAGGAATTTAGGACTTATATAATTTGTTTGGGGACTTATTTCATTTTCGTTAATACGATATTTTGTCTAGTTGTGTTGAATAGCTAATATACATCATGAAAGAATAGTAAATGCATTTTTGTTTTCAAGCAGAACATCCTTGCGATTAATGAGGACTTTAGGCATTACCAGGCTTAAGGATTTTCTCCTCTGAGGTATTTCCTAGCCGGGCTCCAATTACTAAAGGTTCTCTGCATTGCCGGCCTTCGACCGCGAATAAAACTTTTCTTCTCTGAAGTTTTTCCAAAGGCGGCTTCGCTTACTCAGGGATGTTTGGATTGTCGGCCTTCGGCCGGGCTTAAGATGTTCTCCTCTGAGGTATTTTCAAAACCGGATTCGCTTCTTAAAGATTTTCTGTGTTACCGGCATTCTGCCGGTCGCAAAGACTATCTCATCTGGGGGTATTTTCAAACCCGATGTCGCTTACTGACGATCTTTTACATTGGAGGCCTTCGGCCGGGCTTAAGCAGCCAAAGCTGAAAACTTTCAGTAAGCGAAGCCGGTTTGGGAAAACCCTCAGAGAGAGAATCCTTAAGCAATGCAGAAAACCCTCAATAAGCGAAAACGCCTTTGGACAAAATCCTTAGTCCGGCAATACATTTGTGCTCAGGGGAAAAACATTTTCTCCTCTGAGGTATTTCCAAGATCGGCTTCGCTTACTAAAATTTTTTTGAATTGCCGGCCTTTGACCGGGCTTAAGCATTTTCTCATCTGATGTATTTAGAAAACCGACTACGTTAAGCTATTCTGCGTTGCCTGCTTTCACCTGAACTTAAGAAATTTCTCTTTTGAGGCATTTAGAAAACCGGTTACGTTTACTAAAGATTTTCTGGGAAAAAAATTTTACATCTGATTTGCCCATAAGCAAATCGGGACTTATTTCATATATTTTGGGCTTTTTTCATTGGAACTTAATTCATTTTTTTTTGTGTGGGAGTTATGCATTTCATTATAAAGCAAGTGCCAAAAAATGGAACTTATTTTTTTTTTTTTGTTTTTTTTTTTTCAGTTACTCCCGTCGCTAAAGAACGTCCGGAGAATTATTTGGCCAGTTCGAAGAACTATTTCGCCACCACCAATTCACACGATTTTCGTGTTACAATTTAATTTCTATTTTCCTTAGAGGAACTTATTTCATTTGAGGCTTAAGAGTGATTTCATTTTTGAATTTATTTCATTAAATTTTGTTTGGACTTATCTAATTTTTTAGGTCCCATTTCAGTGGAAGTTATTTCGTTTGGACTTATTTTGTTGGGCGTTATTTCAATATAGCGGCGGTAGCAACCAAAAAGACGGACTGTTTAAAAAATGAAATTTAGATAAAATGTTCCAAACCAAATTGTGTACAAAATAGACTGAAAGAACCTAAAAAAAATATTTTTTTAATCAAAAAACCCGACTGAGTAAAGCTGCCATTACACTATCTGAGCTATCGCTTGATTTCAATACGTACCTAAAAGTGAAATATTGTTTCTAATATACATACCATTGTAGATCAACACCAGGTAGTCGCAAGAGAATTCCCGTGGAGAATTTACATTTGGGCTGTCAAAAAAGCTGATACATTAACACTGCTGGAGGCCAAATGTGTAAACATTTACGTAAACAGGTGGGCTGTTGCGGCTCAGTCTAAAATATGATATATTCCATTTCCATTTAATAGACAATATGAGTTTTAAATGTCATATTCTTAGAGCTAACTTTTGATATTAGACGAAAACTCAGACAGTGTAAGGACGGCATAAGAAAATAAAAAAAAGTCCAGTAGTGCGATATATAGCGACTTTTGCTGTCGAGAACCATAAATATTGCGATCTTCTCAATAATAGCTCCCGGCTGTAAAAGTCGATATACTCCGCACTACTGGACTGAATTCTCTACACGGTATGGTTTTTTTGATTTCATTAATTTGAAGATGAGTGTATTTTCCAATCAATAAATTATAATATATATTTTCTTTTTATCACAAATATATTACGCACCAATTAACAAGCTTTGTATTTGCTTACCTAATATACTAGTTAATATATCTGTATCTAAGTAAGTACAACTTTGAGACTTTGATGACTTAACAAAAATTATTAATTGAATAGCGTCCGTCAACAGGCGGAGTACTCGATAATTCCAATTAGTGCTTTTATTTGCCTCTATGATGGTCATTATATCCAACTATAATTCGATCATGTGGATAACTATTAAATATAAAGACACATCATGTGCCAAAGATTATTTCCATCATCTAGATAAGTCTGTTTGTTCATTAACACTTGACAAAATGTCACGTGTAATAGATATGATTCGAGAAATAACTTACAATCGAAATAAAATCTGAAATTATTTACGGCGCTTCTTGGACAAATCAATTTGATTTTAGTTAAGCTTATTAACTTATTAGCATAAATCTAATAAAATAAATTTGCACGACTATCTGATTTTGATCAAAGAAAAAATAAATCATAATTAGGCGTGAAGATTTGTTACACAAGAGTGTGAATGGGTAAGATTTTTGGTCAAAATGGAATGTAATTAATAAAGATACGGAATGTAAATCGTGCATAATTAAATTATTTACCTAATATAGAAAATAAGCCCACTTATTTATGTATGTAAATTAGGGTGGGTAAATATTTTTTTTTTACAAAACATTATAGGGGTTAAATAGTTCTACGCAGAACTGTAATCAACTTTGGCCTAGAAACCGTAGGTCTAAAATAGGTTTCGAGCTTGCGGAAATTCCGCAATATATTATAAATCATTTAGTTCTTATAAAACTCAACAGTTATTGGACTGCTGAATCATTTTCCCCTATGATATTAAATTTGTTGGCATACATACAAATACTGGTCGCTAAAAAATAATTTTTTCCGCCCTAAGAGCTTTCGTTTGATGACTTTAATTCAAAACAACACGTGCCGCATGACGATTATATAAGACCAGGGGCCCGTTTCTCAAAACTACAAGTTACAAATCTATAATTAAAATACACACAAAACAACAACACTTTTACAATTTTTTGTTTGTTTTGTGTGTATTTTACTTGTAGATTTGCAACTTGTACTCTTTGAGAAACCAACCCCACATTTAATAACTTTGGCATATATCAACAGATTTAATAAAAGTAGAGTCACTCGAAATATTTAGATTTCTTCTTTTCAAACATTTGATAAAAATTACGCATAGTAGCATTAAATATGTTTGATAGTTTCCGAGTGATATAAATAAAAACAAAAACACATCTACGCCCTTAAGTTATGGAGAAGCAATGATTCTCAAACAAAGGGTGAGTGGAAAAAGCACAAGTAGTAGTTGTCTAAGACTAGAACCAAATAATGGTAATTTTCTAAAACCCCAAAAAGCTTAAAGCCGCCCATCCATTATACAATATTATTGCATATTACATACATGTACATATTATTGTCATTTTGACCTATACTATGCAATAAATGGCACAATATTTTCACAGAAAATATTGCCCAATTTTTCTGACAGTGAAAAAGTAAACATAACAGGGAAAAGTGTTGCCACCAAATTACACAATTTTCTAAATTGTTCAATAAAAATAAAAAGTATTGTCATTTGTCGCAACATATTGTGCCACCTTCGAATATGACATACACATTTGCGATATTATTGTACAATACGAAATATTGCACAATTATATTGCAAATGGGTGGGCCGCTTAAGTAAAAATAAATAAAAGCTGAATGCAAATTGTTTTAAGGTTTGATATTTATCTCCTCGTCTTTGGAGGTCGTAGTGGCCTAACTGGTGTGTAAAAATGACTCTGACGATGGGATCGTGGTTGTTTTCGAAAATATAATGATGCTAAGCTGGACTCTTCCAAAAGTAAATAGTTTTTGTCTTTATCTTTTCAATTATTACATACTTTTAAAAACCCTTTCTCAATAAAAATTATTTAATTGTGAAATTAAATTTCACAAACTTACGCCTGAATAATAAAATTTCTTTGGGTTAAAACCAATAAAGTTCGACTAAACGCATAGAACTTTTCATTAATACATTTTTTCTGCATTCTATCAAACTGTTATACAAATTTAAAATCGCCTTTTGGAAAGGCTTTCTAAATATATTTTCTAGGCATGAAAAAAAATTGATTCCTTGCTATTAAGCCTATACTCGTATAGGTAATAATATTCGCTTGCAATTTCATATACATATGTTGGAATAAATTGCTTTGGGTTTCCCATTATTCTAGGGGACTTAAATTTCGATCACACACTGGTCTGTTTAAAGATTGGTGTTATTCAACAAGAATGCCATTGAAAAAATCATGGTTGAAGATTGAAAATGAAAATCAATTTTGAGAGCGCTATAATCGATTCCCGCAGACGTAAAGTCGACTAGAATCGAAATCGATTTACCATTCCGTAGTATCGACCCACAAAAACAATATGCTTGTTCCCTTCTGCTCTAGTGTTGTCAGAACTAATAAGCATTTTGTGTGTCTTCTTCAAAACAAAAATAGTTTTAATCAATAAGTTAAATTGAAAACCTTCAGCCTGATCCAATAACCTTCAATAAAAATTAATTTAAATTCACATTGTAAACAATTCGAAAAAATCTTATCTATAATGAACATTTTTATAAAATTTAATTTAAACTTGTTAATACAATTAGCTTTCACTGTTTATGTAGGAAAACAAGTACACAGAAAAGAAAATTCAATCTATCCGTACTTAAATTAATCCAGGCGCAGGCGATGTGTAGCCGTGACCCACGACGTTTGCCGGCAACTTTTCGGATATTTTTAAAGTTTACATGTACTTAGCCGACAATTTACATGTACACAACACAAACAATCAAAATAACCCTGTTGGAAATACACTAGGCGACTACAAGATAATCAGCTTATAGTTAACTTTTCTTAGACTAACTAAAAGCTAACTACAATGTAATCCAGAAAATCAATTCTGAAGTTGAGTACATAATCGGATTTGGTGAGAGCCAACAACCTACTATCAGCTATTTTGAAACTCATTTCAAGTTTATATTAACTTTTTGCTGCTATATTTCAAATGGTACCTTAGCTGGGTGGTCAGCCCCTTGAGTATAAAAGGTGTGATACATAGTTCGAACCCAAGCAGCATCTTTTTGTAAATATATTAACTACCAGGTGACTTAAATAAAGTCAACTTTAAGTTAGTTGAAAAGTAGTACAGACTGGGACAATTGACTACTGCCTAGGACATCGCAATGTTTATAACAGGGATGCAAAAGTTGGTACAATTGTAGTTTTTTTAGCACTATTTGAAAGTCAAAAGTACAATAGCACCCCAATGACTAATTTCACACTATTACAAAAAATTTTGAGAATCACGGGATTTATTTGAATTAGCGACGATTTTTCCGTCATCCCACGTTAAATTTGGTTGATAAACTGATTGGTTTCGGATATGTGCAATCTTCAGTGGTCTCGTGAATATTCAAGAAGAAGGAAAATGGTTCCGAATTATTAAGTCTTTAAAAAGTGACAACATATGTACGTTTTGGTTGAAGCTATGAATCAAAAATTAACATTCATCTGCAAATATGGAATAGATATCAAACTATAATGGAAACCAGAGAAAGCTACACTGTTTGTTTCGATTGTCTCCAATCTAATCCAAACAAACGATTTGTTGAAGTCATTTAATTGGTGCTGCTACAATTCAGAAATGACTAAGAGTTTGTTAGCAAAAAGTATATCCGAAATAATCCTTTTACATACAGATCCCAACAACTTATAGTCTTTAGCGTGTCTTTTGAAATTAAGCACTAATTCTTAAGTTTATCTGTAAAACTGATGATCCTGATGATCCAACATCTACATTTAGAGAGAAAGGAGCCTGAACTTCCATCATATAAAATATATTAGGGAAGTTAGGACATCTTTTCCGAAATGCTATTTTTATATACAGGGTTTTATGCTTTACTTCAGTTTTTCACCCGTAAAAATAACGAAAAACGGTATTTCCTTCCAATTTTTATCTAGTTTTATGAAGTTTAGCTAAGTCAATTTTGACCTCAGGAAGATAAGGTCCCATTTCATCAGGATCATCACGTATAAGTGCTTAGTGCAAGTGCACTTCAATGTGCCTTATTTTGAGTAAAAAATATTTTAAAATAATAGAACAAGAATTTAGTGCAATTGGACTGAAAAAAGTAAAATTTGTCTTGAAAATTAGTAGGATTTGCAAAATATTATTTGGCATCCCTGGCTTGTAAAACTTATGCACGGTCGTGTACTCATAATGTTTTGGTATTGGTTTGCTTGTTAATTCCCATAATTCACTGTTGTGCTCTTGCTGAGGTTTTGTTGTTGTTTATTTCCACTGCTCGGGCATGGCCGACAAGTAGCCGATAAACGTTGTATTAGATACATGCTTGATTCAAGAAAGCTGCGTTGAACCAATCCCTCCGCGTACTTGAATCCAGCCCGAGAATCAGGCTTATTTTTACTTATTTAATCCTAGAACACACTTGAGAATTATTATTTTTAATACTTAATATTTTTACTTACTTGTTTTAATTTAAATTTTATTTTTGTTCACTCCTAGTATTGAACTTATCTCATCATGTTTGTAAACCAATGCCTTAGACAACTCAGCTAAATCAGTATACACCAGCAGCATGTAATAAGACGTTTGCCAGTTATTTGTCGGCACTACACGAACAACAGTGAATTGTGGCTATCAACAAGCAAACAAATACCAACACACTACAACTTTGTATAAAGTATATAAAAATAGTCGTACTTGAAATAAGAAGTTTTGTACTTAATTTAAGAAACTTGTACGTGATGATTTTTTACATGATTTAAGAATTTTAGCCCATTTTTGGCTTAATTTAAGTACATTTTAGTGTTATTCGTATTTAAATTATTGAGTACTACTCGTAGTCAAAGTAAGTAAAAATACTTAAATTTAGTAAGGCGTTTTTCTTTCTGTGTATTGATTGGGAATTTTTATTCATAACAGCTTATCAATGAAAAGGTCACCATCGTATGAGATTATTGTAAACGTTTGAACACATAAAATAAAAATCATTTTGAAAATTATATACAAAACAAAAAATTTGTTTTTATTATTTACTTCTATGTATAAATATAAACGGCATCCCTGATAACTTAATAGCAACAAATATCAGCCATTACCGAGAATTGTTTAAAAGGCATTTGCCGCTTAAATCAATTTCCAAAGGAAATTTACTAATTTATAATCTAAAAAAAACTGTATTTGTGCTTTGCCATTAAAATAATTAAGAAGCAAAAATGTAACCAAATTGTAGTCACGACTATATAATAAACTTGTAGTTGCAACAAAAATCCCAGTAAGAAACTTGCTTCCAATAAAGCAGGTTTCTACTATTATGGAATAAAAGTAGCGCTGACAAACCTGCTGATATCACTGCTGATTTTTGTATGGCGAGTTCCCGGGTTGGAGTACTACATGTTTGCTCGCAAAAGCGCTGAAAATCATCAACATTTTCAGCACTAGAACTGAAAATATATGAAAAGAATTGTTCGATGTGGATTGGCATCGTTAACGCCATTTTGAATTTTTTTATATCGTTAGTTTATTTATTTTATTAATTTCATATTTTTACTCAATGCTTGTTATTTTAACTTCAGCTAGTATCGAACTAAGAACCTTCAGGTTTGCTAAACGGCACAAAGAAACTCAAATAAACTTACTCTTCATTCTCGCTTATAAACCTGCTTTGGATCAGCCCTATAAAATCAGCTTTTTGTATAGCTTAAGTACGAAACTTTTGTATAAGTATAAAGCAAATACTTTTCTCGCTTCGAAACTTGCACTGTTGTGACGCTATGAAATCAGCTTCTGAATAAGCTCATATTTTAAAGGGAATTATGAAGCGCTTTATTTCTTTAGTACTTCAAAAAACATGAAAATTTTTTACTGGGATGCTACACAAAATGATGTAGCCCCATTCATGACTAACGGTCAAATATACTAATGCGGCGGCCAGTTCCCCTTAGAAACGCGGACGCACATACGCGTCTCAACTTTCAGTTTAAATTTTGAGTTTTAGAAGGATTTTCGATTCTTCTGGAATAGCAGTTGCTGGTGTGTCCGAATATGTTTAACCTCAATTTTCGCGAGAATTCGAGCTTCCTTTTTTTAATAGTTATGGTCTCTGGTAGCTATAGGATACTTTTATTACCGAATATAATAAAATCAATTTGAGCAAATTTATAATTTGGCTCATGACCGAACGAACCATCTCCCACCATAATCGCTTTGGTAGTGAAGACAGAATTTATTTTCCTTTTCACACAAAAAATGTTTGCAGGAGATGCGTTAATTTTCTATAAAAAGCGTTAAGAAATTTTTTATATATCTTAATAAAGATAACACCATAAATTTCTGCTTTAAGACCCAAAAAATGCAATTGGGAATATAATGCCAATTTCACAACTAATTTATTTCAATCAATCAATCAAAGTTCTTGATTCTAATTTTTCAGCCATAAATCAACTGAACCATTAATGCCGGTATCATAAACTTATTTATTTATTATGTTTTAATTAAAAAAGTGATTTTAAAAATTTTGATTAATTTACTTGACTATTAAATGGAATATTGAAAATCCGTAACTGTTGCTCAACTGTGCAATATAAAGAAATATTCAAAGAACAATTCAGATGCAAGAACTAAACGTGGTCCGTTTAACAACATACCTTGGGCAGGCCCATATAACTCAGATTTGCATAACATTAGAGTCATTACAACTACATCTGTGGTATTCAGTGTATAATGTAAATGGTCGTGCGAAAGTGCAAATACAAAATATCGTTACTTTTTATGATATCGAATAGCAACTCTGTTTATTTTGTTATTGGATTTTATAAAAAATCCACAATATTTTGAATTTGCTCTTTTGCAAGATCATTTGCATTGAGCAAAAAGCCCAGCCAACATGATTGGACGACATTCTTTCTTCACAGAAGCATGATTACAGAAGATGCCAACCAACTCTGAATACAGCTGCAGAGTTACCATTGTTAGTGCCGTCTCCCACAATCAGTCATTAGAGCCATTTTATTTTTTTTTTCAGCTTAGTAGTGATACAATTCTCTTATGCAAATTTCTCATAAGATTTGTATAAAAAAAACTGCGGTCACATTCAACCGAGCCACGTAAGAAGTGGTTATAAACAGAGATACACATGAACACTAATAATGGAACACAGAAAAAATTATCACCAACAAGTTTAAATAAAAATAAATTTCATTTTCAGTAAATGTTCTTTAAATAATCAATGAATTGTTTGTTTGACTCTTATTTAGAACGCAAACACCAAAAACAAAAAGAAAAACTGTGTCGTAAAAAACAAACCCCGATGACAACATACACACAAATAACAACAACAATGATAGCAAAAGGAATGCGATTGTACCAAGTTTGTTTACTGAAGATTTTTGAGTGATTAATTCGTTAATGTCGTTGCGTTAATTCTCATTCACTTTTTTAGAGTCTTTAGATAAACATTCAGACTTGAACACATTTAACAAAGTGAAATTTCATAAATGCTTAATGGATGATGATGATGATGGTGACCCAGACAACAATTTTGTTTGATATATTACAAAAAATTCAGTAGATATTTTTGTTTGATTCAGTAAACTATTTAGTTTAATATTTGTTAGTATTTTTAAACTAATTGTTTTATAAATTCGGCTAAAAATATTGTTTGATATTTTTCAGAAAGTCCAGTAAATCTTTTTGTTTGATTTAGTAAATTGTTTTGTTTACAATTTGTTAATATTTTTAGACAAATTGTTTTATAGATTAAACAATTTGTTCACTGAAAAAAACACGTTCTTTTCAATGAAATTGTTGAGATAGTTTTGTCTATATTTAAAAATTTGTTTGTAGGAGCGTTACTCGACAACATATTTACTATTTCATTGAATTCCATTACAGAAAATGAAATTTAGTTTTTTCTATATAATTACAACGTTACAAACTTTAGCCTGTATAATCAATTTAGATTAAAAAGCAAATTAGTTCGAAATAATCACATGACAATGGCGGTATTCAGTGTTTGGTGCGAATGGTCTTGCGAAAGAGCAAATCCAAAATATCGTAGCTTTTTTTGTAAAATCCAACAAACAAAATATATAAAGTTGCCTTAGATTTCATAAGAAACCTACGACATTTAGCATTTGATCTTTCGCAAGACCATTTGCTCCAAACACTAAATACCGCCAATATATTTTATATAGTTTTACATAAAAATTTCTTTTTTTTTTTGTCATTCCATTTTGAAAAAGTTCGAAATCTTTGCGCATATTAAAAAAAATCGTGATAAATGTTTAATTTTAACAGTTTTTAAATACGGACAAAAAATGTGGTAAATGAAAAATTTCTGATTAGGCTGTAAAAAATCTACCATTTTCATTTTATTCTTAAATATTTATGAGATAAAGAAATTAATATTAACTTAAGTGTTTTATTTTTTTTTATTAAATCTGAAAAGTATTATCGCACCGAAAAAATTTAATTGGGGTAAATGCGATTACAATTTAAGGTTTTACGTTTACGAGTAATTACTGACTTGGCAATAAAAACAAATATATAACGAATGTTATGTCCATATGATAAGAGAGCTCTGCCCGAAATGGGTACATACTTAACAAAGTAGGTGCTTAATATTAAGTATACAAGAGTCGTTTATTTTAAAAGTGACATAAGTCACTTCAACATAAATATCATGTCAGTCATTTTAATTATTAAATACATACTTCAATTAGCTAATCATTTTTACGTAAACTGTTTATAAAAAATGTATTATTTGAGATATTCTCCCAATTTTATTTTAAAAACGTTTTCATTTGTTATGAGTTAAGCATGTCTTCTGCATTTCATTTGAACTTAACCCAGCCATCAGTAGACCTTCAGCCATATTCTTGTAAAGTTTCAATCCTCTTACCTTATGTACAAAATCCAAAAATAATTAAAGAATTACAATAGGATAAGCGCAGTAGGGTTAGAAACTTATGTCGTTTTCTTTTCTAAAAAAATGTAACATTTTTTTACTTTTTATCAAAAAATCGTAATTTAGCATTCTTTTAAAGCAAAAGTTTACCTTCGTAATGAATGATAGAATAATTTCTAATAAATTCACTTCCTCGAAAAATTACTATATTGCAAATTTTCATTAAAAAGTGCAAACAATGCAACATATTTTTGTAGAAAGAAAACGCCATTAAACAAAATACAACAAACAATCTTCTTTATTTTTCTACAAATTTTATACAATTAGTTTACCTTTGTACGACAATAAAAGCATTTAATAAGGCGAAATGAAAAATAAAATCCAAATTAAAGCATTTAATAAATTTCTTATATAAGATATTCTCCCAATTTAATTTTAAAAAGTTTTCTTAAGTTTATTAAATGCTTTAATATGGATTTTATTTTTCATTTTGCCTTATTACCCAGCAAAAACTTTGCTTACTGGTAGGCAAAAAAATATATATAACAGGATTTAAGTCGTAACTACTTACAATTTGGCTCGATAACTACTTATTTTTGTTTGAGAAGTCCAAAAAATAAGAGGTATCCCTTACAAATGTATTTACATTTTCAAAGCAATTAAAACTAGTTACTATTTGGCTTGTTGGAAGCTAAAAAATAAGTAGTCAAATAAACAAATTAAAATTTAAAAAAAAAATGTACCCACATTATTTTATTATTATTTTCTTTATATTTTAGATTGTTTTTATTTTTTAACCCAGCTGCGATACGAACCTGTTCAGATTTGAAGATAAGTAATTTACCCACTGAGCTATTGTTGACTTATAAGTTTAAGCGACAAAAATTAGTTTTCATATATAAACAAATGTTGACTTAAAAAGTGGTTGTCTACTTATTTTATTAATACATAACAACAAATTGTAACTACTTTCAGATAATGAGAAAAATACGAACAAATTTTATTAAAAACCAAGTAGTAGATCTAATTTGAATCATAGTAATAAGATAAATAAGTACAACTCATTACTTTGTAGACCATTAATAAAGTACTACCGATTACAAAAATGGCAAAAGTTTTTGCTGGGTATTTAACCAAATTTGCTAAATTTAAATTTAAAAGTCATCCCAAAATATAAATTGTAGTTTAGTATGAAAATTTTAAATCGCGAATACGAGCGCTAACTTCGAAAATCGGTTAACGCCGTTGAGTTCAGCATAATCGAATTAGCTTCACTAATAAATTTTGCAGCTAGCATAGTGGTAGGGAATATAAAATTTGTTTACATACTGCTTAAAGTTTCCGTTACACAAAATAAACAGTGCTGCTAACTTTAAAAATAAAAACATTTAACGCGGTAAAAAGTATCCTCAGCTTTAACCAGATCTCTAAATAAATTACCTTCATACCAAATTTCATAAAAATCCGTTCAGTGGTTTTTACTTGATGCGTGTTCGTTTTGTCACTGAACCGCCAAATCTTTCATTAAGATCCAATACCAAGTCAGTCACTGGAGTTTTTATAACCCACCCCCTTCGTAACGTTTTTTAAAAAATTTCAGTGTAAATTATCTAATCTGTAAGAAATCTGTCATAGCACACTGCAGACTGTGTAAACAATGACGATGACTAAAATTACATAGCGCTATTGAATTTTATCTAGTTTTAGCCAATACAATTATGATAAAAATTTAATTCTAAAATTTCAGTGTAAATCGGCTTAGAAAACTTTGAGAGTTTAGAAAAAGTAGATACCAGTGCTCGGCCAGCTCAGCAGAGGGATCATGACCACCATGGCCCCCGCCGCATTCCCCTTGTACACTTACTGATATATATAGTTTTATTTAAATTGAGCTTAATTTTGGTAAGTTTTAGAAAATTTTTAATTTGACCTCTAGGGGTCGATCCTCACAGTTGTTCGATACGGCCAAAAGTTTTGGCATACGCTTACTGAAATATCGTTTTATACAAATTGAGCTTAATTTTGGTAAATTTCACAAAATTTTAACTTTGACCTCTAGGGATCAAGCCTTACAGTTGTTCGATACGGCCCAAATTTTGGCATACGCTTACTAAAATATTGTTTTATAAAAATTGAGCTTAATTTTTGGTAAATTTTATAAAATTTGAATTTTGACTTCGATGGGGCATGCCTAAGATTTACCCGATTTGGCTAAAATGTTCACCACGTCAGTTTTAGACCAAGCGCCACAATAATCCGTACAGCTTTTTACAAAATTCCAAAACATGTTTTTCATTGCCACTCTAATGCATGTATTTGTAATTATCAGGGCTCGGACTTTCATGCAACTAAAAATTTATTTTAAGCGCCTAACAAATGCACATAAAAATGAAAAATATGCGCAAAAATATGCATTTACCCACGCACAAATTACCAAAACTAAAATAATATGAATTTTTTTTTTCAGTGTTTTATTATTATTAGAGAAAAAACATAAAACAAACTTAATTGGGTCTATTATATAATTCAACTGAACTTTAGTTGCGTTGCCAATCGCAAACTGAAAATTAATGGATGCCAGAAAGGCATTAAATAAGAACTGAAATTGACAAATTTCAGTTGCCAGTTGCCATCAGTAGTATCATTTTCAGCAATTGCCAATCCAACTAAGGCTCGGTTGCCATCCATAATCAGCCTATAATTTTTTTTCAAAAATTGAGGAATATGCACTAAAAACTTTTTATCACTCCAAAAATTTGCATTCATTGCCAAAATATGCAAAAATATGCACTTACCACCAAAAAAATATGCAAAAATATGAAACTACAAATCGATGCCAAACTACTTAAAATTTAATTATTCGCATAGATAATTAGTCAATACCTCTTTATCTATCACCACAAAAAACAACATTTGCATGAAAGTCCGAGCACTGGTAATTTCCTTTCAATATGTCAATTCGTCATTGCATCTTTCAACAACTCAGATATATAATTTATTGATTTTCACATAAATGTAAACAAATATTTCACACATTTTTTGCATTAATTAGATCTGTATTAAATTGGCCATAATGAGATTATACGAGTATTTGATTATAATAATATTATTAGATAAGCTTGAGATAAATTTTTTTAATATTATTTCATTAATATTCCAAATTTATTTAATATTCCAAATTGCTCTCATTTAACATTTATGCAGTTTGCATATTTTGTCAAAAGAAGGGAAATTGATTGAAATTTATTTTATAAATAGTTCTAGTTTTTTTTCAAAATTTTCAATTTCTGTACTTATGGAGCTGATTTTCTTGGTGTTTGCTTTAAAATTGTTATTTTCGTTTAATTATACAATCATTCCATTTTATTTTAATTTATACAGTTTGTTGTAAAATGTTAATTTAGTTAAAAGTTCTTATTTTAGTAAATATTTTTTTGAATAAATTTACTCGATTTTAAATATTCCTGCATTTTATATGGCAATATGTGAATGGCAGCTTAACAACATTTTGATTATAAATAAATTAATATCATTAAAAGCAGTCGCATACAGTCAAAGTTACAGTGGCGGACATAATTCTAGCGATGGCTTATATTCAAATTGTGGTATCAGCAAAGATGCAATATTTTTAGGAGGACAAATATATCCACGGAGCGGATATATTCCTCATTATTATCTAAAGTTGTAAACAGCTAAACTTTTAATAAGATAAACTTTTATAGTACCAATCTCTAGATATTGTAGGCGAATCATTCTCCAAGCCAGCGAAAGAGTTTATTTTTCACCTAACAACTTATGTGTTTTTTCTGATAGCACAGCTATAATAAAAGTACTCTCCCCTCGTCTTGTATACAGAGTTGCCAATTTAGTGCATTTCGCGATCAATTTAGCAATTTTGTTTGTGCCGAAAAAAGTTAAATTTTTTCTTTTTAACGCGTTTTTTAAATAAAGCGCTTAATTGACAGTTTTTTGTTAAGAAATTGCTATGAAGTCTTGTAGAATTTTGTACCTTGAATTAACCATTTTTATCTTAAAAAATGTGTACATAAAAAAGTTTTCAGAAAATTAAAATCGGTTAATACTTGTATTAGTTATGAGATCAAAAAAGATTTTGACACCCTGACCCTTTAGCCCACCGAGTTTTTCAAAAGGGTGATTAAAAATTCTTTTTTCTAAAAGATTGGGGCTTCTGATCTTAGGTCTATGATTTTTACATACATCGTTTTTTTTAAGAGAAGTAACACAATCAGGCAAATAATGCCTATTAGCTAATTAATTAATGTGCTACCTTCTTTGGGAAAGGGATAGAGTATAGAGAACAGGTGGTGAAGTGGAAGAGAGGTAGTAAGCTTAATTCATTTACAACTCTGCTATTCCGCGTTTTTTTTTTTGTAGAGCATTGCTGCAAGCCTCTCTGGTGTCAAGTAGAGGCGTCGCGATGTTTTTAATCTGTGTACCTATTTTATTAGTTATTTTACTTCGCCGATGCTTCTGCTACACTACCGACGAAGGAGGGTGCTGTGAAGTGCATTAGGATATTCTAGTATTAATCGCTGCCGGTACTGCCAAAGTGATCAGTGCTATGCCTTCATCACTTAACAGTCCAACAATGACCAACACAATAACACACCAATGCACATGAGAAAAATGCATGATATTGTTGGCTTGCCTGAAGGTAGTCTTGAACTCAAGGCCTCAGGGTTTGTAGTCAAACGTACATCGTTTTGTAATCGAATTGCAAGTTTTAAAGATACAAATTTATTACCACTATTTTTCAATAGGACCCATCATAGTGCACCGTAATTTCAAAATGTAAGCCAATAATGCATGCATTTTCTACCGTCTAAGCGAAATAGCTTTTTTATGATTTTTAAAGTATTTTTCATTTGAATTTAAGAAAGTGGCTAGCTAATTTAGTTTATAAACTCTGCTTGTATTTCGTCTACATTTTTTGCAAATTAAGTTATCTGTTCGGTGAGAGCTACAAATTGTTTGATTTTGGCATTTTTGTAATCGTTAGTACTCTCTTAATGAGCTACAAAGTAATAAGTGGTACTTATTTATCATATTACTATGCTCCAGATTAATCAGTAAAATAAGTACGTATTTATTTCATTATCTGAAACTACGCAGGCAGAAATTGTGAGTTTATGCACAAAATATGTACCACCGCAACATAGTAAATACAAAAGTACGACTCTTCCAAAAGTTTTGTGTCAACATAGTACTGCTTACAAAAAAATATGACTTTAATTTCCCAATACTGCGTTCATAGTAATCCAATACCGCCACAACATTGCAAATTCAAAATTAACTATGACTTAACTGTCGAAATATCATATTCACAATAATCATGTATTGTTACAATACTGTAAAACAAAAAATGTGACTTTAGTTCAGCGTTGCCAGAAGCTTTTTGAAGAAAATCATAATTTGACAAAATAAAAATCATATTTTGATATAAAAAATCATCACAAATTTGTATTACTAAGTTAAACAACAAGAATCTTTTTAATATTTAACAACCAATATTAAAAAGACTTTTGTACATTTTAAAATTTTATGTAACCGTAAAAATTTTGTGAAACAGTTTAAAAATCGGGAGCAATCAGGGAAGTATATAAAATATCGCCATGACTGTAAGAACATATAAAAATTGCGATGAAATAACTTCCACCGCGAAAAAAAACTCGGAAAACACAACTATATGCACTGGTGTGCAAAAAATATTTTTTTGTGCCTTTAAATAAAAATATGTGTAATATACAAACTTTAATGCACAAATCCGTGCTCAGTTCATTTCCTATCACGTACAGATTTTTTAATGGGCATGACTAATATTTTACCTAACTCGAGAATGGTCTGTCCAATTTGAAGAAATAATCCACCAAAATATACAGAATAAAATTACCTTTAAGTCATTCATATTTATTCTTTTATTTCCAACTGTTTTGGAGTATTTCAGAAATCGTGTTTCATGCAAAATTAAACTCTTTTTCGCTTTGAAAAAGTCATGAAAAAATTAAGGGGGAAGTTACGTAGGTATATTAGAAATATAATAAACTAAAAACCTTTAAAATCGACAGAAAAATTTTGATTTTATTTACAATTAGGTGAGGGAACTAATGTACACACACAAATTGATCATGACTCATGGCTTATTTTATGTCTAGCTAGCTGTCAGAATAATGATACAAATTTTAAATGTTTGTAGTTTTAATTTCTTTTATGAGTTTTTGACAAAAATTAAATTAATTATTAAAAAGAAATAAGCCGGTAATTTCTGAATAACTCCGAGATAGTTGGAAATATAAAAAATTAATATGCATAACTTAAAGTGATCCAAAACGTAAGGCATGATATCTTTCAATAACTATTTATATATCATCACAGAAAATGCAGAAAGCCCTATCTAACATTTTAAATGAAAAATATATTGACAATTGGTGCAAAATTTCTCAATAAATATATAAATTTGTTGTGGCCTTTTTTACTTATATTGTAAAATTTTGCACTAGTTGTAAATATACTTTTCATTTAAACAAGATTCATCCTTCTCCTGTAAAACTTTCAAAATGTGAAATGGGGCGTTTGCATTTTCTGTGACGATATACATACATATGAAAAGTATAAAAAATCATCATTTGCGAAAAAATAAATCATCATTTGAGGAATAAAATCATCAAATCATATTCTGCTTTAAAAATCATCAATAATATGATAAAATCATCATTCTGGCAACGCTGCTTTAGTTCACAAATAAATTTAACTCTCTCTCTCTCTCTCTCTCTCTCAGATGCTCTCGGAGTAATTTTATGTTTACATTTACTTTGTGCTGTTGATATTTTATATGGCTCTGTAGGCACAGGTTCAAATTCATAGTCAATCAAGTCGCACAATATAGATAAAAGAAAATTTTAAAATCAACTGTAAAGCTCAAATATAAAAAATTGCATATAAAAAATAGCAATATCGTTTTTTTAAAAAATGCTGTAAATTTGTATTTACAACATTGTGAGTACATATTAAATTTAAGTTCACAGTGTTGTGGCAACATTAAAAACAGGAGTCGGAGGACGGTCATTCGGCGTTATCATTTTAATGTTATAAGTACATTAAAATTTTGGTAAACAAGATTTTGTACTACTGTTAGTTGCAGGGTGACCGTTGAAAAATTTTAAAAAGTGGCACAAACAGGGGATTTTGAGGAAAAAAGTGGCACCAAAAAGGGGATTCTTCGAAAAAAAGGGTCAACTTTTTTAAAAAGGGAATAATTGAACCAAATTCTAGTATTTAATGAGTTTCTAGGGCATATAATGCTTTTGAATTAAAATGAATAAATTTTTATGTATTTTTCTATCTAAAAAAGACAGTTTTCAGCACCAACGAAGTACACCGCTTTCTAACAACAACACATACATCAGAGCTGTAAAAATTGCAATCAATTTTGATTGCAATCAAAATGATTTCAACATAATTGATTTTATTCTTTGATTTCAAAATGATTTCAGATTTCAAACTGAAATCATGTCAAGATTGCAATCTTTTGGAAATCATTTTTTTTAAATCATTGATTGCAATCAATTTGTTTGCATAAAAAACGTACCAAAACGTAGGTTAGTTAGCCATTTCATGCAGTTTTTTTAATTATCAGAGTAAGCTTTATTTCTAGAAAAATGAGTATCATTTGAAGAGAACGATGATTTTGATTCTGATTTAATTTTGATTGCAATCACTAGCAATCATTAACATGAAATCAATCATTAACATGAAATCATGTGATTGCAATTAATTTGATTGGAATCTTTCACAGCTCTGACATGCATACATACGTAGTTATACCTGACTGCAAAGCAAAGAGAAAGGAAGATAGCAAGTTCAATATAAATATTTTAAATAGTGGAGCAAAATGGTCTATAGATGGCGGAGTTCTGAGGTAGCATACATAAATAAAATACAAACAAATTCATAGTATTCTCCGTTTTTTGGTATCGGTCAAAAATATTTTTGCTCTTAGTGTTTTTTTAAGTTTTAGCACTAATATTCGTGTAAATATAAAAATTACTATGGTTTTAAATAAAATCTTCTTGGATATTCTACACAGAATGTATTTTGTAACATGCATGATTATTTGCGAAAACCAAAGATATACGGGGCTTCATTATAAAAATTAGTCAATCCAATTTTTCGAATCGCGTACAATTTCAAAACGTTATTATTACTTTTGTCTTAGGGGTTGATTTAGTGAAAATAAATCTAACGTTCACGCAAAAATTTGAATGGCAATAACTTTTAAAATATTTAAAACTGCATGCTTTTTATACAAGAATGTGTTGCTAGTTCTTGTTCGTGTAAGTGAATCAGGGTGTTAGTTTCTAATAATTTTAGTGCAATAATGAATATTTATATATCTCAACTCTTAAACTATTTCAAAATAGTTTTTTTTCATGACTATAAATAATGGACTCTAAAACACATTTTTGTCTTAATATTTTTTTGTAAAAACACTTTCGTGCAGTAAAAAAACTCATATTAAAACAAAAAGTATCACTTCATAAAAAAGGGGCAGAAAGGGGCATAATTTTATAAAAGGTGGCAGATTTAGGTAATTTTAAAAAAGGGGCACTAAAAATGGCAAGGCAGTTGAAAAAGTGGCAAATTGCCACTTTAGTCGCAGAACGGCCACGCTGGTTAGTTGTACCCTCAGACCAACGTACCAACGTCGTGCTGATTGTCTTTTTCTGCCTGAGTAGTTAAGTGATCCAATAATGTCAGTACTTTTGTAAAGGGTACACCTTACTTTTTTAACTGCTCAAACAAAAATAAGAAACTATTGTATAAAATTATAAGTTGTTTATATTTAAATCCTCATATCCTCTTTTTGCCTACCAGTAAGCAAAGTTTTTGCTGGGTAAAGCCAATTTATATTTGTAATTATATTTTTTACAATTATTTTTATGGAATTTTAATAAAATAGTTCGACAAAATATTTAAACATTTTACAATAAATACAATTACTTTACACTGTTTTGTGTTTTAATGCAGGTGCCAATGAAATGTATTAAAAACTTATCACGTCTGTGAACAACACCATGTCCATATGTATTCAAGACATTATAGTCTGTATTCTGATGAAAGTAAAGTGCATTTAATACAAATACAATAAAATTAAGTAACAATTAAATATAAATCAATTACATTACAGTTGCAAATTAACGAAAAAATGGACAACTTCATATAAAAAATTATTTGAAACTATTCCAATACTCGTACAATAATTTATATTGGCATTTTTTATATAAATGGAATAAACTTTTCTGCATTTACATACGGAACGGGTTTTGTTTAAATTCAAATGATATGTGGGTTCTGTTTAAATTCAAATGATAAATTACAGTAATTTTGACTTAGCTGCACAATCAACTGTTCACGACTTTTAGTGCAGATAAGTTAAAAATGTTGTTAGCTTAAATGCACTTACCTGCCTTAATGTGCACGTAAACACAATTATTTAGTGTATGCAGTTAACTTTGATTTTTTATCAATACAAAGTACACTTAAAAAGTATTTTGAAGGATAATCACAGAAAACAAATATTTTGTGCAGCTAAGATTGATTTTTTGTATGAAAATACTTTTGAAATGCCAACATGGGATTTTAAAGAATAGTGACACAAATTTAGAATTTTGTGAAGTTAAGTCAAAAGTGCGCTTAAGCAAAAGGCAGTTAAATAAAAACTACTATACTTACAACTTTAACATTATTATATTATCACACTCTTTTTATATGTTAACAGTTTTTTTAATATATTTTAAGACTATTCGTTCTCGAGTCAATGAATAATGTGCATTGGTATGTTATTGTGCAGGTTGTTGTTGGACTGTTAAAGTGATGGAGGCCGTGGGCGGCGGCCCTATTAATGAAAATAAGGCCGGCGGCGGCTGGCAGCCACTCCAATTGGACCTCCGAGCTGTATACCCATTTTATTAATTCTGTTATTTCGCAGACGATTCTGCTACAATCCACTTGACCTGAGATTCGATATAAATAAATGTTCACTAATGCGAAGAAATTTCGAAACAAAATTGTTCGATATTTACTGGCGAATCTAGAAAAACGGATGATCGCTAAAGCGAACTTCTCCCTATAATGTCGCGATAATAAACATTCGCGAAATTGCCGAAAATCTATAAAGGGTTAATTTATAAATGAAATTCAAATGATCGCAAAATCGCCGAAATTTGATAATAAGTGTATGTTCGAAATATCGAAATATTTTCGATAATTTCTCCAATGTGCCAAGATAGCCACGATAGTCTAGTGGATGTGTGCCAATCTGTTAGTGTAAAGAAAAATGCATTAGTTTCCTTTTTGAGTACAATTTTAATACTAAATTCTAAATAGCATACTGAGGTATTTAAATACTACGTTAAAACTAAACGAATTCAGGTTTTGCATCTAATAGTGTTCTTTATCGCTTATTATCTATTCAGAACGGATCCTAAATAAACACACCACCGTCTACATGTGTTACCACTTCTTTGTTATCGAACACACAGGAGACAACGGCTACAGATAAATGTATTAATTGTCATTAACTAGTCGCCGGCATTCCTATATTTTATCTACAAAAATATAAGAAAACACTTGTGTTTATTTAGGACCGTTTTGCTTATCAATTTTCCCATGTTCTTTTGAACATTCTCCAGAGGGCATTAATTTTAGATTAGTGGACTGTATCAGTGTTATATGAAATATTATTAATTCATGATAATTCTTAACATTTTAATGTGCAAAATTTAACGCTCTCAATCTTCTTGTTTCTATTAATTTTCTTAATGATAAAATAATAAGTACAAAACAAATAATTAAAACTATGATTAACGATAAATGTCCGCTGGTATGATGAAAGTTTAAGCCGCGAAGTTCTATATTTTCCTTCTTAATGTCTTCTAGCTGGTTCATCAGTTCCTCAATCTGGTTGGAATGATTCATCATCATCGTACCCAAGGGCATTATGTTTAGCTCTGACATCTGAGTGACGTCAGTTGTTAGCATTGATACTACCTCTTCATTTCTTCTCGATTCCATCATGTATGGAGCGTTCATTGTAGCTCCCAGCACTCTGATAGTACAACCAGGATCCAGAAGCACTGTACCCTGCAATGGTAATTCGAACACTTCCTGCCGACCAGGCTGACAGAGAATATGAGCTGAGGTTTTATTAAACAGTTTAAATAACCACTTATTAGCTTGATGCAATTTTTTCCAAAGATATTCTATCTTTATTTCCTGAAACTGGCAGTGAGGTTTTATTTGTGGCTTCAGTGCTGAAACTTCGCATGATTGGTCGTTTGCATCAATCCATGGCCAACCTCCGTCGCACACGAACTCGTCTTTGAGGATTTTTTGACAATTGTTAAGTTCTGATTGCATCATTATATGATATGTATCCATATTAAAATTATATATCAGATAGTGCCCTCTAGGTTGTATAATCATTTTGCTTCCCATTATATCGATTGGTATAGGTACAATGCGATGAATTTGGGAAACATGATCATTAAATAGAGGTATTGTAGCAGATATTACTAGCTGGTTTTCTATGATTGTTGCTTTAGCTGTCATCAGCTTATAAATTGTCTGCAATTGATTATGCTTGTTTCCGGGTAATTTCAGATCTTCAGGAACTCGATCTTTTATTTTCATAAGTTCTTCTTGCAGTTGTACTGGAGTTATGAGCGCTGGATTCAATTTTCCATGATTAATGTCTATCAGCATTTCTATCATTGTGGTTTGCACTTTATCGTTTTCTTCAATAACCATCTGCAGCTCTTTAGTAACCATGAAAAACTTTATTGATTCTCGATAAACAAAGTATACTTCTTTCATTGTCTCTGAGATGTTATTCACGCGGTCAGCAATGCTACTGAATTTACTACTAATCTCTTCTGTCGTTCGTCGAAGTATATTTAATGTAGAATCAATGACAGAAGTTTGTTTTTTTATCAGAAACTTTAAGTCGTATTGATTGTCCAATATATTTTTCATATTATTCTCTAACTCTCTTCGGTCCTCTGCATCCATTGTACCAAAAAGTACATGCTGCATTGATCCAATAAATTCAAAGGGTGCTCTCTTCCTTCTTTTGCTTCCGGAGGGGAACATATATTGATTGGTGGTTTTCATACTATGTAATTGACGTTTCATTGCATCAAGGAAGTGATTACATTGATCTTCAAAACCTCTTAGCTTACTGCAAGTTGTCGTCATAGTACCCATTACCTCCTCTGATTTATTTATAACCTCGAAAAAAGATTCCATATTGAAATATACGACTAAATTCCAATACGAAGACGTAACATGGACAAAACCTATGTTGTCCAAATATACAGTACTGGGCTTGAGCTCGTTTATTGTGCATCCAGTTTTCGTCGGTTGTGTTGAAACCGCTGCTATTATAGCTAGTATAACTGTCAACATATATACCATATTATAGGCTGCTTTCGGCTTATTTCTCACAACATTTACTGCTGTAGCATTTGGCTGACTTTCTTCTCTATCGGCGTTTTCAAGAGGACATATTTTTGTAATTGGCCTTTTTATTATGTTATTTTCTGTTTTTAGCGTTACTGTTCTTACTAGACCATCTTTACCGGGGTGCACCTCTGTAATTCTACCAAGCGGCCATCTTGCAGGGCATGTGTCTTCATTTTTTACGATGACAATTTGGCCCTCCTTTAAATTTTCTTGAACTGTCTTCCATTTATACCTTTGTTGCAAAGATGTTAAATAATCCGCCGTCCACTGCTTCCAGAAGTGACGTTTTAGTTTTTGAATCAGCTTCCATCTATCTAAACATCCGACTCTGCTATCATCACATGGTTCTGGACATTCTATCAAAGGACGACCGATCAAAAAATGACCAGGAGTGAGATGATCAATGTCGTTTTCACCCAATGCTTGTAACGGCCTTGAGTTCAATATTGCTTCAATTTGAGCTAGCAAAGTACTTAGCTCTTCAAAGGTTAGCTTTGTGTCACCAATTACTCGTCTTAAATGATGCTTCATTGATTTTACTGCCGCTTCCCATATCCCTCCAAAGTGAGGGCTTGCCGCCGGAATAAAATGCCATTTAATTTTCTGTTCCTCCAGGAATGGTGCCAGAGTTGAATGTTGTTGTATGGCTTTTACGAAGTCTTTATCTAACAGTCTTGAAGCTCCGATAAAATTAGTGCCATTATCGGAGTACATATGACTGCTTTTACCTCTTCTGGCAAAAAATCTTTTCAACGCGGTCAGAAATGATTCTGATGTTAGACTGCTAACTGCTTCTAAATGCACAGCTTTTGTCGTCATACAAATAAATACTGCTACGTAACCTTTGTACGCCCTCTGTCCTTTTCCGTTTGAAAACTTTATCTGTATGGGTCCTGCGTAATCAACTCCACAGTGATCAAAAGGAGCAGAAAGATTTACACGACATTCTGGAAAACTACCCATCAATTGTTGTCTTGTTTTTTGTTTATATCGAATACAGATCGCGCAGCTTCTGATGAACTTCTTTATACAAACTTTAGCATTTACTATCCAGAACTTTCTCTTGATCGTACTTTCGACAAGACGGTTCCCACCATGCAGAGTTTCTTTATGAGCATCGTTAATGATTTGGTATGCCAATGATGACTTTTGTATCAATACAGGATGTATTTGATTTTGGGTTAAATTTGAAAAATGAAGTCGTCCTCCCACTCTCATAATACCATCTTCATCAATATATGGATGCAACGGTGCTAATTTATGGCGATGATTAAGATTTTTTTTATGTTGTAGTTCTGTTAACTCCATAAGCCATTCTTTTGTTTGATGCATTTTTATTATTAATATTTCTGCATTTTGGATTTCTTCTTTTGTCAAATATTCTGGAAGATTTTTTATACCTTTGAGTTTTGTGATAAACCGGAGAACATAAGCCAATACTCTTCTTAGTTTTCTAAACGATGAATATTTTTTCAGAATTTCCAGCATTTGGTTTTCTTGTATTGTATTTACAGTCGCTGTCGTAACTATTACACTTGGCTCTTTTGGCCATTGATCCTTTGGGTTTTGTAGCCATACTGGACCATTCCACCAAAGAGTTGTTTTGCAAAGTTTTTCTATTGGAATACCTCTAGAGCCTAAATCAGCTGGATTCTCTTTTGATGTAACGTATCGCCATTCTGCATTTGGAATTGTTGCTGTTATTTCAGTCACTCTTGTTCGGACGAATTTATCTTTGTTTTTGTTATTTTTTATCCAAGCAAGCACTATCATTGAGTCGCTCCATAGATTAACTTCTGCGTCGGTGTTGATTAATCTTTAATTTTCCTGCAAAGCCTTACTAAAAGTTGAGCAGCACATAGTTCTAATTTTGGAAGTGTTTTCCTGTTTTTTATTGGGTTCACTTTCGATTTAGCAGTTAAAAGTGATATTTTATCGGAAGATTTTATATATATCACCGCTGCATACGCTTTTTCTGATGCATCTGCGAATCCCAGAAGTTGAACTTTATTTAGAGATATTGTATTAACCCATCTCGAAATTTTTATTTCTTCCACCGCATACAGATTGTCGATGAGCTTGTTCCATTCTGTTTGTAAATTATTATTAAGTTCCTCGTCCCAATTTATCTTCATCATCCATAATTGCTGAATGAATAATTTAGCAGTGACTGTTATAGGTGTTAAAATTCCAATCGGGTCAAATATTTTTGCTAAATATGATAACGCCATTCTCTTTGTTACTTTTACCCTATTTTTGGAGTTGATTTTGAAAGAAAATGCATCCTTTGAGGGATTCCAATACATTCCGAGTGTTTTTATTTTGTCACTTTCTTGATTCTTTATTATTTCATTTTCTCCTGTACATTGTTGCTGTTCTACAATTTGTTTGCTATTGGAGCACCATTTACGAAGATGGAAACCATATTTTTTCAATTGTTTTGAAATACCTTCTTTTATGTTTCGGCACTCTTGTATTGTGTCCGCTCCTGTTAGTAAATCGTCCATATAAAAATCTTGTCTTATAATATTGCTCAAATTGTCGTTGGTACATTCATTGGCAATTTCAAATAATGATCGAACCGCTAAGAATGGGGCTGCAGCAGTCCCATAAGAACTGTAGTTAATTTATATTCTTCGATAGGTTCTTTCTTTGATTTTCTCCATATAATATGTTGATATTTTTGGTCTTCCTCATGTAATTTAATTTGCCGATACATTTTTTCTACGTCAGCTATTATTGTAAATTTATGGAACCTGAATTTAATCAATATATCGAAAACATCCTTTTGAAGTCTCGGTCCTACATATAGAATATCATTTAGGCTTTTGCTGTTTGATGTTTTCGATGAAGCATCGAAGACAACTCTTAATTTAGTTGTGGTGCTTGACTCTCTTATTACTGGCTGATGTGGAAGATAGTATTTAGCGTTTTTATTATTCGGCACCTTAATCATGTGTCCGAGGGATATATATTCATTCATAAACTTCACATATTCTTCTTTCAGACCCTGATTTGCATCAAGTCTTTTTTCCAACCCCATAAAACGCGCCATTGCCTTTTTGTAGGAATCTCCAAGCGCTTTTTCATTTTTAAATGGCAGTCTAACGACAAATCTGTTCTCATCGTCTTTTGTTGTAGTATTCTTAAAATATTTCATGCATATCTCGTCTTCGTGAAGTAAAGTGTCGTCGTTATATGGAACTTCCTCAATTTCCCAAAAACGCTCAATACTAGTTGCCATATTTACAATTGTTTTATTTTTTGGTTTCTTAAATTGCAACTGGCCTGATAAGATTAAACCGAGCTTAGGTTTTTGTCCAAGTAATCCATTTTTTTTGTAAATGCCACCTTGTAGAATTTCAGCAAACAAATCTCCACCTATTACGATGTCTATTCTTTCTGCTTTATCGAAATTTGGATCAGCTAACTTATATTTAGACCATTCCTTAATTTGGAAATTTAGTGAAGGATCTGGATTAACATACGACAGAGTTGGTAAAATCAATGCTTCAACTTTAAATTTCTCATTACTTTTAAATCTAGGACATATTTCTATTTCCATTTTGGTTTTAGCTACGCCAAGTAAAATGTTTCCAATTCCGTGTAGCTCAGTATTTATTTTTATTCTTTTTAGCTGCAAAGTTTGTGCAGCTTCTTCACTAATGAAAGTTGTTTGTGAACCTTGATCAATAAGTGCTTTTAATACGACACTTTCTCCATTTGCACTTTTTACTTGCACTTGTGCTGTTGCTAATAACACATTTTTAGTTGCTCTTGTAACACATGATTTTGTTGATGATGTTAAATGTAATATTGTGTGATGAGCCATTCCGCAAGTGGTACATCTTAGTTTACTTTCACATTTTGAAGCAAATGTGTGTTTAAGACATTTGAAACATACCTTTTCAGTTTTAGCCCAGGCATGTCGTTCTTTTACTTCAAGTGCTAGAAATTGCCTACAAATATCTGTAGTATGTCCTGATTTCTTACAATACAAGCAAACATTTTTTTCCGTTAAAAAATTAATAGCTTTTGATTGTTGTTTTCTTTCGATATGATTGTGGTTATAGTTGAAACTGTACGTTTTTTTGTTTTTCGACGCTTCTAGGCTTTGGTACTGTTGTTCTAAAAATTCGAGCACATCAGTAAGCGCTTGTATTTCTTTTGATTTTCTTGTATGTTGTTCGTACAGCATTAACCCTTCTTTATCTAATTTTCGAGTCACTATACAAGCAATAACTGCATCTGCATCTTCTATATTGTAGCCCATTGCTTTTAATCCTTGAACACACTCATTGGTGGTGTCGTGTAATGATTTAATCATCGATGCGCTGTTACTGTTTATATTTGGTTGATCCAATATTTTGTACATAAAAGATTGGAATAATACTCGTTTGTTATTAAATCTTTGGTTCAATATATCCCATGCTGCTTCGTAATTTGTTTCAGATACTGCTAAATGTTTAATAATTTTAAATGCCTCATTTTTAACTAAAGATTTGAGGTGACACATCTTTTCCACATTCGAGATTGTCTCGTCTTCATGTATTAATTTTGTATACATGTCATGAAAACAAGACCATTCCTCAATACTTCCATTAAAATGTGGAATTTTAATATCAATTAATTTTACCACCTTCTTCTCTGCAGACAATATGTTCAACTTTTGCAGTACTTTAAGTTTAGCTGATCTGTACTGGCTTTTTATATTTCTATAGGCATCGATTACTTCTTTATTTGAGACAGTATGATCAACGAGAAGTTTCATATACATGTCACTAACGTGATCCAGTTCTTCTTTCCAGGATACCAAAACTTCTTCCAGCAATAATTTTGTGCTAATGAAATCAGCTTCTTCTAAATTAGTTTTCAGTTCTTGCACACATCTGAAAAATTCTGACATCAGCGATCTTGTCTGCTTACTTACATCATTTAATATTATTGATTCTGGAAATTTAAGTGGTTGTGTTGTCTCTAACTGCTGTTAGCAATAGCATCTGAGTCCATTGCTTCTGAACTTAACAACCACTTTATTTTTTTTGATATATTATCTACCATGACTTGTATATTTTCATATGTTTTGTATTTGAAATATTCGTCATCTTTTACCCCATGCTCCTTTAAAATTTTTTGGTGATTGCTGTCGAAATCTTTCCATAAGCTCTCCAACCTTTCCAAATTTGGTTTTAGTTGACAGTGTCTAGTGGTTTCAATACCAGCCTCAATACTTTCAATCGCAGATTTTAAATCACTCTGCTTTGTGTAATATTTGATTCTGCTGGTCGACATGATTTTTTTTTTAATATGTCGCTGTTAGTTACGACAACGCTTTCATTAATTTTAGAAAAATTTCACAATTTGCCGCTGTTTAGCCACGACAACGCTTTTATTAATTAATAATTATTATATATTATATATTTTTTTAATGGCTCGATTGACCAATGTAAAGAAAAATGCATTAGTTTCCTTTTTGAGTACAATTTTAATACTAAATTCTAAATAGCATACTGAGGTATTTAAATACTACGTTAAAACTAAACGAATTCAGGTTTTGCATCTAATAGTGTTCTTTATCGCTTATTACCCAGCTAGCCAAGAGCTGTTTAATAGACGATTGTGACTAAAATACAATTCCCAAACGAAACTCCTGATGATTATTTGACGAGTTACAATAACAAAACGATGTTTATTTTTTTGTTTATTTTAAGTTTTTAGGCACGTTCGCCGTTTAATCTTGCAATGATTAATATACAACTCTTTAAAGATATTTCTGATGATCTTTTGAAGATTTATCTTTCATCTTTCTTTGAAACGATTGGTTTTTAATCTTGCAATTAACCGTTAGGATTTTTATTTTTCTTCTTTTGTTCTTTGATATTTGCATTAATGTTGTGATTAAGACTCGTGCCGGTTGTGTAAAGTATAAATTATATGTGTTTATTACAAAAAATTGATTTAAGAAAATTAAATAAAAAAAAATTTTAAAGAAAGTATGAATTAAATGTGTTTGTTATTTAGCAAAAAGTTTTAAGTTGAAAAAAGCATGATGTTGTCATCGCAAGCAATAAAAATGAGAAGCAAACGTGAAGCTTTGCTAATTATGGAGAGAATTTTTAAACCAAATAAAAGTGAATGTGGTAACAACAAAAAACAAAAACAACTAGAAAAAAATGAATCCTTTCATCAAGTTGAAGCAGAAGAAAACTCCAATGTATCTCTTGATGAAAGTGTTGTAAATGAATATGAGGAACAGAACGTTGTTGAAAAAGACTCAGAAGAAAACTATAATCAAACTTTTATTGAAGATGCAATAGATGAAAATGTGAGACATTCCTTTATTGAAACTATAAGCGAAGCAAACATTCTGCGGCAGCGTTTATCTCAATGGGTAATAAAGCATACACTTAGCACGACAATAGTAAATGAACTACTACAAATTTTAAGAGATCACAATATTGACCTGCCAAAAGATGTGCGAACGCTAAAGAAAACCCCAAGAGATGTAGTGGCCAAACGAATGGGCGAAGGTTGGTATGTAAAATATGGCGTAAAGGACGCTATAACAGATTACCTTCGGTTACATAATTATGATGCACAAGTCATTGTGCTGGATTTTAATGTAGACGGTTTGCCATTATGCAAAAGCTCTAAAAAGCAAGTGTGGCCAATTTTATGCAGTGTCCGTAATTCATCAGAAGTACTTGTAGTGGGTGCATATGAAGGATTTTCTAAGCCAAAGAATCCAGACGAATTTTTAATGGATACTGTAGAGGAACTAATTGATTTAGTTAAAAATGGTTTGGAGTATAATAATAAACACTATTCCTTAGAAGTTGGATGTTTTATAATGGATGCACCAGCACGTTCTTTTATTCTAGGAACAAAAGGTCATACAGGTTATTATTCATGCACAAGATGTACACAGAAAGGTACTATGTTTGAAAACCGTCTAGTTTTTCCTCCAACACAGGCTCTAAATTTGCGAACAAATGAATCATTTCGAAATCGTTCGCAATCAGAGCATCACAACGTACAAACAACTACAACAATTGAAAGGCTTCCAATAGATATGATCCAGCAAATTTCCTTAGATTTCATGCACATTGTTTGCCTTGGCGTCGTAAAGACATTGCTGAGTGCATGGACCAAACAAAAAGGAGAGTTATATTCACTTTCTTCCCAAAAAATTAATTTGCTTTCGGAAAAGTTAATTGATATTAAAGACAGCATCCCAGATGAGTTTGCTAGAAAACCACGTTGTGTAAAGGAACTGGATAGGTGGAAGGCTACTGAATTAAGACAAATACTATTATACACTGGACCAATTGTCTTCAAAAATATTTTATCTGAAGAGAGATACTTTCACTTCATAAAATTGTGTATTGCTATGAGAATTTTGTGTGATAAGGACAATTGTCAAGTTAATAATCTGTATGCTCAAAATCTTCTTTTAAGTTTTGTGAAAGATGTACCAACATTATACAGTTTGAAATTTATGACGTGCAATTTCCACTATTTATTGCATATGCATGAAGATGCTAAAAAATTTGGATCTATACAAGCAACAAGTGCCTTTAAATATGAGAATCACCTACAAAAAATAAAAAAACAAATCACAAAGTATACTAATGTGGCTGCACAGCTATATAATCGCCAAGTTGAATTAAGTGCGAACCAAGAGATACCTTTAAACAGCAAACCTTCAACTTATGTGTTAAAAAGCAATTCAGATGGAAAAACCACGCACATAACAATAAATGGATTGATTTTTTCGACATTAAAACCAAACAACTTTTGCTTTGCATATGATAACATTATAAAAATAACTAACATATATACGACAAATAACACACTTTACTTTGAGGGAAAAATAATACAAAATTTACAACCTCTTTTTGAAATACCATTAGATTCTAGAAAAATTGGCATATATAAAACAACGGAGAATATTGAAGAGGGACAGCTCGTCAAATTTGAAAACAAAAACCCTATCAAAAAAGTTGCTTTAATTGAAGATCACAAAGACAACCTCTTCGTTTTCATACTCTTAATTTAAATGATGGAAGAACAGTATACCAACTCACAGGCAACAGCCGAATATATTGAATTACGCAATGTTAATGCAGGTATGGATTATTTAATTATTATTTTTATTAACACAATTCTTTATGCCTTTTAACATTTTCTTTCAGGTCCAGTTCAAAATCTTGAAATTATAACCGAATTGCGGAATTTAAATAATCGCATTACAGTTTTGGAACAAAATCAATCAAAATTGTTGGAAAACTTAACAAGAGAAGTTATCACCCTAAGAAATGAAGTGAGACAATTAAAATTGGTCCCTGAAGTAATTGCTACGAATTTGCTGCCACCGTTGCCAATTACAGATATTGATTCTTTTAAATTGCTGAATGAAAATTTGAAAAACGATGAAATGTACAAGCAATTAGTAAGTTGTGTACATGCCTTAATTTATATATGCATAGAAATAAAATTTTTTTTTCAATTTAAGCAATATGTATTGGGAAAGGTTACAGCAGTCGATCCAGCGTCCTTTCTTAGAGGTGCTGTGAAAAAAGTGATGTGCGACGAAATTGCAGTTCAATATACTTGGAGAGGAACGAGCGAGAAAGAGAGTATTCAGCAATATATCGTTGTTTCTATTATGAGAAGTATATAAACAACTTTTAAAACAAGCTAGTTCGATTGATTACTTTTGTTTTTTATAGATCTGTGTCATTCCAAATTCGTACATTGTGATGATACTATTATTAACAGAACTTTGCAGCAACACTTTGTACATGCTAAAGACCGTATCGAAAGACGTTTAACAAAGCAAAAACAAACAAAATAACTTCCATTATTTTTTTTCAATATAAAGAGGCTGTTATATCTATATGACTTTTTACATATAGTTTGAATTAATTTTTTGTTTTCTTTATTAATTTTTTTCGTTTCATGAAATATTAATTTTTTTATAAAGTACTTTATATTCAATAAATGAAAAATATTTTTATTAATTAATTTGTAATACAAAAACTAAAATTTATTTCTTAATACATAGCTTGCAAAATGCACAGCCTACCGAGCATTGCCGGGTTCGACAAATTATCATCAAATGATCCCTTTATGACTCTTTCAATGACTCATATAATAATAACATGAAGAGCAGTTCAGAAGTTGTAAAATAATCACTGCATGAGCCTCAGACGATTCTTCATGTTCTTAATAAAAGATTTGTAAGATAATCTGTAAATAAATCATCAATGATTCTATCTACGATTAATACAAGCGTCTTTCGCTGCGTTGTGGAAGACTCTCACTGACGAATCATCTACATGTAACAGTTTCTCCCGTACGCTGTATCTTCCACGATTAAAAAATGCGCTCGTCGACGCTTAAAAACGCTCTGCATAAGATTCGCAGTAGACTCTTCAGCGATTGAAAAGGCTAGCTGGGTATCTATTCAGAACGGATCCTAAATAAACACACCACCGTCTACATGTGTTACCACTTCTTTGTTATCGAACACACAGGAGACAACGGCTACAGATAAATGTATTAATTGTCATTAACTAGTCGCCGGCATTCCTATATTTTATCTACAAAAATATAAGAAAACACTTGTGTTTATTTAGGACCGTTTTGCTTATCAATTTTCCCATGTTCTTTTGAACAGTTAGCATAGAGGTACCGTGCTCGAATCTGTCTGACTGCAGCGTAAATTAAAAGGTTAAAAAAATACGTATGTGCATTTGTTGAATAGAAAAAAGATTTGTCGCGATAGCCACGTAGCAGTTACACAAACCACGTCCTCCGTCCGACGGGGTTTGTTTGAATTTGGAACAACTTCCCGTCGTCCCACGTCAAATTTGGTTGATAAACAGACCTGTTTCGGCTATGCACCATTTTCAGTGTTCTATTGAATACTAAATCTAATATGCTAGTCTGTTAGCATTGAGGTACCGTGTTCGAATCTGATTGACTGCACCATAAGCTGAAGAATTAAAAAATTAATAATATGAAGACAACAAGGTACATACATACCATTTTCCATTTACATTAAAAGAAATAAATTACAAAATAAAGTTAAGAATCTTGAAAAATTACTTTTGCTCCTTCCCACCTTTTGCGATATCGAAATTTGTTTCATATTGTCTCACTTTTGATATTGCTAAAGATTTGCTATTCATTCGTGAGCGAACCTTCGAAATCGAATGTTTTTTGCAACAAAACCGAGCGACAGGTAAACTTTTTTTTATTAATTTTTCAGTGTCATTCTCGAAAGTTTTACTTGATAAATTTTCGAGATATATTCGAAATCTATATCATTAACTGAAGGTTTAGTCAAATGAGAATACCGATGAAGAAGTGGGCTATGATGTGCATTAGTATATGTCAGAATTAATCACTGCCGGTGCTGCGCTGTGACCAGTGCTATGACTTCGTCACTTTAAGAGTCCAACAGCAATTAATACATCATACATAAGAAATATGCACATCAGAAAAAATCATGATAATAATGACTTGCCTGAAACTTGTCTCGCTGCCAAGACCTCAGACATCATTAACATAATTTTTAAAAAAGTACGCAGTGAAAAACTACAACAAATTTGAATTCCAAAATGGTTTTTCGGTTTGTTAATTAAAAAAAGTATTTTCCTAAAAATTTGTTAGTTGAACAATTTTCGAAAATCGACTTTTCGAAAAGTTCTTGATAAAAAACGGTTCATGGGTTGAATAACCGTGTATGGAAAGTTACTCACGATGCCACTTCTCAACGAAAGTTTGTATATGGGTCATTAATTTTGAAGCGGGCGCACGCAAAAAATTTTTGCTGCCGAAATTCCTTGATATTTAGCATAGCTATAGTTCTAGTAGGTATGAATATGTAAAAAAAATTTATGATGCTTATTTGTCGAGTTATGGGGTGCGAAAGTGTTGCCGTTTTTTTTATTTTTTTTAATTATTGTTTCGAACTAGAACAAATAAAACAAAAAAATTAAAGTAACTGTTTCTTATAGGAAATCGTCTGATCCTTTCAACAAAAATATTTTATTAAAAAACAAATAGTTCATGATCAAAGCCGGATATGACCAATTGAAAGTAAAATCTTTCTAACTTCGACCCTATTTATCTTTATTATTTTTTACCCAAAATTAGTTTAGGGTATCCTCATTATACTGTAAAAGTTTGATGATGAGATCTTCATAAGTTTAAGAGTTATGGAAATTTCTTTTCATGAACCCCACCTTTTGGTCATTGTTATGAATAAAAAAATTAAAACTCGGCAAATAAGCATCATAATATGAAACTTATTCGACGTTCAGACGATGCAAGTCTTATTGATCAACTTCTTATTCAGCTGTGAGAAAAACAGAGAAATGTGTATTCATTTCTCTGTCTTTCTCACAGCTGAATAAGAAGCCGATCAATAAGACTTGCATCATCTGAACGTTGACTTAAGAACTTTGTTTTCTTGGCCCATGGAGCTTTTCTATAACATGGAGACAAAAATTAAATATTTATTAGTCTTATGAACAAATACATAAATATAAAAATATTAAAATCTAGTCACGGTTTTCCTTCTAGTTGTTTGTATTCTTAATAAAAGAAATACGTATTCTGCAATTTGTGCTATTATGTATTTATGATCAATACTTAAGTGGCATTTGTTAACTCAATTTAAAGATATTCAAAGTAAATAAATAAGCAATTTGTAAAATAATAAATGATAAGACATTTTAATGAGTTATAGGTATTAACAATATATTTGCTGTAAAGAGATTGCAAAAGTTATTATTATATTAGCTTTGTTTAGTTGAGAGGTCTTCAAAAAAGTTCAGTCTTTATCAAATACTTCTGCTGCGTATTTAATAGGGATGTAACGATACGCCGTTTTTCCGATCCGATACCGATTCCGATACTTAAAAATAAATATCGCCGATACCGATTCCGATACCGATACGAATATTGAAATTGAGTTCAATTATAGATTAACAAAAGTCAAGAAGGGCAATTTTTTTATTATACAAAATTACAGTGTAAGAGATTATTAATATTTAAAATTTATATTAATCCATTATATAAAATTGGAAGTAATTTTTAAGGAACTGCTTCCAAAGAATCTATATTAAAAATATGCAGATAATTAGTAGAAAAGCAAGTACAAATTTGTAATTCCTTTATAATTTTAAAAAATACTCGCCATGCTTTTTAAAATACCGATTTTTAAAGGACATTTATCAACTATTTATTATTCTTCTAAATAACTTAATTAATTAATTATTAAAAGTTTTCTAAAAGTTTATATTTATTCACTTAAATTTACATGAAAACAGTTTTGTGTATAAATTCGCATAAAAAGAAACAAGTTCTGAAAATGGGTAATTTTTCATCCTTTTTTTAGGAATCATTATAGAACACCGAAAAATATATTTGTCCTAACATCGCTTCAAATTCGGTATTGGTAATCGAAAAAGAGAACTTCTTGCAATGACAAGCAAATGGGAAACTAATTAGAAATTATCCAAATTTACAATATTTCCGGATCGCGAATTCTACATTTTCATGACTTCTTTGGAGTGTCTTTTTTGCTGGGAATAAGATTTAAAAAACAACGAATTGAATTTGAGTTCATGGTAAAATTAACAATAAATAAATTATCGTTTTTGCAAAATAACAGCGTAAAATATTACTAATTTTTTAAATTGATATTAATAAGATTTAAAAAATAACGAAATGAATTTAGTTCTTGGTAGAATTAACAAAAAATAAATAATTTGTCAAAAAAAAACTGAACATTTTTTTTAAAGTATCGTCGTATCGACAGTAAAATATCGCCGATACCGATGTATCGGAAAATATGAAGTATCGCCGATATATCGGCATCGGTATCGGTATTCGTTACATCCCTAGTATTTAATGTACAAAATTATAAAAAAATCATTATTTTTTTAAACTTGAAACTCAATCTATATAATTTTTTTTTAATTTTGTGGCTTACACGGTTATTGCAATAAGCGAATATAATACGAAATATGGTATGTATGTACCCAGCAAAAACTTTAGTGATTTTTGTAATATGTAGTACTTTATTAATGGGTTACAAAGTAATGAGTGGTACTTATTTATCTTATTACTATGCCTCAAATTAGAACTAGTTCAAATTAGAATAGTTCTTAATAAAATTAGTCGGTATTTTTCTCATTATCTGAAAGTAGTTACAATTTGTTGATATGTATTAATAAAATAAGTAGACAACCACTTCTTAAGTCAACATGTGTTTGTATATGGAAACAAATTTTTGTCGCTTAAACTTACTTATAAGTCAACAATAGCTGGGACGTTAAAGTTCTTGTCTTCAAATGTGAATGAGGTTCGTATCCCAGATGGGTCAAAAATAAAAAATTAAAAAAATATGTATGTAAAATTTTTTTTCATTTTAATTTGTTTATTTGACTACTTATTTTTTAGCTTGAAGTAAGCCATATAATAACTAGTTAATTGCTGTGACAATGTAAATAAATTTGTAAGGGGTAACCCTTGTTTTTTGGTCTTCTCAAACAAAAATAAGAAGTTATCGAGTCAAATTGTAAGTAGTTACGACTTAAACCATCATATACTTTTTTGCCTACCAGTAAGCAAAGTTTTTGCTGGGTATATACCTGCATACTTGTTTTCTAAGACCAACTAAAAATTTTGTGATACTTTGACAACTAAATATTATCAGAGCCATAGTTAATTCAGCTGAAGAGGCATATCTATCGCTTAAGGTTACTGAGTCTTGAAATAAACTTCATTTTTGAAAAGTACAACTAAATATTTATATTTTTATTTTTCTGCGGTTGAATGTAATAAACTACTTTTATTGATAATGATTGTAAATTATCAAAAATAAAACGATGTGCAATAAGTATTCCTTCAAGTTCACTGCACTCAAAAACAAGCTTTTGTAATTTACAAATAATTTTTATATGTACCTATTCCATTTTTTTTTTTGCAAACGTAAATCAATTGGCTAATTGAAAATTGTCAAACAAATTATATGCATATAATGATATGTTTATGGTCTTTACAATAAAAACCAAAACGATAAAGATAACAAAAGTATTGACCGAAATAAGAAGCCGTTTCACAGTGGGTCATTTAGCTTTCATATTGCGTCAAATTAGAAAATAACTTCATCAAAAACTAAACTTTCCTACAGTTTTTATAAATTTTGAATAATCGAAGATTTAAGTTGTAACGATTGAATATACAATTTCTTCGTAGGTTGAACAACGAAATTAATTGAATCTGCATTTTTCATAATTAAAATCGTATTTTACTTTTTTCTGTGCAGGTAAATCACACACATTTTTATTTAACCGATACAGTTCAATTTTCTTAAATATTTTCAAGGAATCAAACGCAATCTTAAAGAAATTTGAACAGCTGTACTGCTTTGAAGCTTTCTGAACTTGTGCCCTTAACACTGCTCTTGATGGTACCCACTAGACTGGTTCAAGATTATGTGAAAATTAAAGATACGAGTAGTAAATTTATATTATTTTATCTCCACAATGCTGAAAAAACTATTACCCAATTTCTTTAAATTAACTGTTTACTCAGGAAAACTTTTATTTTTGATTGATATTTTAATTAAATCAACGTTTATTTTAATTGGTTTTATTTTCATTTAAAACTTTAATAGTAATTAGATCTTAAGTCAATAGAAAATATTCTGCATGTCCATTGTGTATAAGATAAAAGATTTGAAACATTTCAAAAGTATACTTGAAGTCTACTGATGATTTGGTAAAGCACCAATGAAATGCAGACATATATACATGCTTAGCCCGCAACAAATAAAACTTTCTTAAAATAAGTTCAGTTTGCATGTGTGGGATTTGTGTAATATTTTTGAATAAGCGATATTGTTTTATGAAAATTAATGGATTTTTTAAATTTCAATTAACTTTTTAATTAATATATATAATATATTTAAATTGAAAAAATCGAAAAATATTTACAACTAATAATTGACTATGCAGGGAAAAAGATTTTTCAGTTTTCTTTTCAGACAAGCATTTATTAGAATTTTATTTTTTGTTTGACACAAACACAACCGGCGAGGCGATTAGCTTGTCTGAGGAAAACGCCCAGGGTCTATGGCGGTAATAGAGCCCACGACCTCTCAACTGATAGGCCAGCATCGCTACCACTCAGCCACCGGCGCAATCGCTTTGACTCGCTCTAAATTCAATAAATAGTTTATCTGATTCAATAAATATATTATTTAAAGCTCTAATTTATGCTAAAAAGCAACATCAAAACCAGTTAAACTTTTAGTAAATATGTTGTTTGATTTTACAAGAAAAGCTTTAGGTCTTATTTCTGAATTTATAAATTTTTTGCTGATTATGAAAAAAAATTTTAGAATTATTTTATCTGATTTGGTAAACTGTTTTGTTTGAATTAAATTTTTTTATAATGGAATACAACAACAACTTTTCAAGATTTTTTTTTTTCAATAAAAAAATTTTTAAATTTGGACAAATGTTTTGTCTGAATTTACAAATAGGATCTATATCCTCATTCATCATAATGAAGTTTATTTTTTCCTGTGTGAATTTAACTTTAACTCTGAATAACTTTAGAATGAGACAGTTTAGCTAAAAATGATTACAGACACTTTTTGTAGAACGTTCAATTTTTATAAAGATATGTACGATCCAACAAATACTTTGATTACTGGTAGACAAAAAAGTATATGACGATTTAAGTCGTAACTACTTACAATTTGGCTCGATAACTACTTATTTTTGTTTGAGAAGTCCAAAAAATAAGGGGTACCCCTTACAAATGTATTTACATTGTCACAGCAATTATCTGGTTATTATTTGGCTTACTTGAAGCTAAAAAATAAGTAGTCAAATAAAAAAATATTATACATATTGTTTTATTTCTATTTTTCAATTTTATTTTATTTTTTTTATTTTTTGAGCCAGCTGAGTTACGAACCTGTGCTCGTTCAGATATTAAGACAAGCACTTTACCTACTCAGCTATTGCTTACTTAAGGTGATTTCATACTATCTGTGTTTTACAACTGACTTGTCAAATTTCCCACTGCAAAAGCTATTCATGTCGTGTGAACCTTTTGAAACATTGCCACCTGAAATTTACAGAACTAAAGTCAGGCGACAAAATTTTAAATTAGAGCGCGTTCTATTTTCATCTGGCATCAGCTGTTTTGAGTTAACAAGTATGTGTTGGCGTCACTTAGAGGTTATGTCAAATGCGATTATACATGTACGTGTGAAAGCAAAAATTAAAAATCGTCTGTAAATGGACAATTTTGACACGCAAGTTACATGTTGGTCTCAAAACTGACAAGTCAGATGTAAAACACAGATAGTCTAAATCCATCTTTATTCCTAAGTTTAAGCGACAAAAACTAGTTTCCATATACAAACACATGTTGACTTAAAAAGTGGTTGAAATTGTAACTACTTTCAGATAATGATAAAAATGCGTACTAATTTTATTAAAAACTAAGTACACAGAAAAAAATAGACAAGAATTATATTCAATAAAACCATGTTATTAAAAAAAAATATGAATTTCAATAACATTTATCTTTAACATAATAAAATATTTCGTAGTAAGAATTTCTTTTCCATGCCGGTTATTTCTTTTCTTTTTATACATAAGTACTTAAAACAAGTTGTATCCCATAAAAAATAAATGGGATATGGCTCAGCTAGAGAGTGTATGCTTTACGTCCGGAAAGCCCGGGTTCGTATTCCAGCCATGTCAACATTTTTTTTTAATTTATATATATATTTTTATTTTGAAATAATTTTGTTATCAATATAGGGGAATTTTTTATCACAGGAAATTTGAAAAAAAAATTATTGAATACCGGGATTTTTGTTATCAAAAACGAAACTTATTTTTTTCTGTGTAGTAGTTCTAATTTGAAGCATAGTAATAAGATAAATAAAGGTGGATTCACCCATTGTTTCCAAACTAAATTTTTGTCGGGACAAAATTTCTTTTACTGAGAGTGTTTTGCAACACGATTCACCCATTTCGAAAAATTTTTCTGGAAAATCAAAGCTCCCATATGTTATATGTAAATAACAAATAAAAATCTCGGACAAAATTTTTTAGCATTTGGATAAAATACAATTGTTTATGTTATTAACTATTAAACTAAATACTATGATATTACTTCCATGGCACATTTATAGAAATAAAGCAAGAAATTAAAGAATTGTCACTTTGATGTGGCAACTCAGTACCACTTTGTCCGGACAAAAATTAAAATTAAACCAATTTAAGCTGAAAAGGTTCCGAACAAAAGTATTTCTCTTCTGTTCTCTCTCTCTCTCTCTCACACAAAGAGAGACGTCAAACTATATATAAAAAAATTTTTCTCCGGACAAAAATTTTGTTCGGAAACAATGGGTGAATCCACCTTAAGTACCACTCATTGCTTTGTAACCCATTAATAAAGTACTACCGATTAAAAAAATGACAAAAGTTTTTGCTTGATAGCTATGTTGATTGGATGATTAGTTTCCTAATTTCCCTATTTAATTTGTATGGGAAATAGAAATCTGCGATGAGCGATCTCTAAATATTAAAATTAATAGCTGCGCTTTTAGCAAACATCTTTTCTCAACCGCTCTAAGGTATACATATGTATATTCAACAAAAAACTGTTTCTTTAATTCGTAGTACTTCAACTAAATCATAAACTGCTTCAAGTTCATTCGATCAAATGCATTCAGGCACAATTTCATTTCAATTCGATAGTATATTGATGCAGCAAGCATTTCTTTCACACACGATTGATTCAACCTGTAGATGCTATCGTGCTAAGATAAAATTACATTTTTAGCACTTTTAATATTGATGGAAAACCCATAAAAGTACACTTGAAGGCCAATTACAAAAGAAAAATTTATGCAAATTAATTATACAAAATTGGTTAAGTAATTCTATAATTTAGGTAATAACCGATATGTATACATACATTCGTTCAGAGTACGTCAAATTATTTGCTATAATATCCCAGCAAAACCTTTGCTTACTGGTAGGAAAAAAAGTATGTATATCAGAATTTAAATCGCAACTGCTAATAATTTGATTTGATAACTACTTATTTTTGCATTGAGCAGCCCAAAAATTAGTGGTACCCCTTACAAATGTACTTACATTGTCACAGCAATTATCTAGTTATTATTTGACTTACTTGAAGCTAGAAAATAAGTGGTCAAATAAACGAAGAAAAATTATAGATACTATTTATTTATATTTTTTCACAACTTGTTTTTGTTTACCCATCTGGGATATGAATCTGCATTCTTTCAGATTTGAAGACAAACACTTTACTCACTCAGCCGTTGTTGACATATAAGTTTAAAATTTGTTTTCATATCCAAACACATGTTAGCTTAAAAAGTGTTTGTCTACTTAGTTTCTTATTACATAACAACAAATTATAACTACTTTCGGGTAATAAGATTAATACATACTTATTTTATTAACTACTAAGGGCTAATAAATCAGTACAAGTTAATCTCTCTTTTTTTAAATTTTAAACCAGCAAATCTATGATATTTTAAAAAAATATATTTATACGACAAATAAAAATCATACAAAAAAATTTTTTGCTTACACATTTATACCTACCGGAACTATAGTTATGCCAAATATCGAGGAATTTCGGCAAAAAGGAATTTTTGGGTTGTCCGCTTTAAAAATAATCTCCCATAACATAAATAAGTACTACTACACATCAAAAAAGTACTATCGATTACAAAAAATACCAAACGTTTTTGCTGGGATAGAATAATGATTAGCTATCTTTACATAATAAACTTTTTTGTTAATATCGCTAACAACTGTTTTTTGTTCAAGATCAAGATCTTAAACATGAAGAGATAAAGAACATAAAAAAATTATTTATTTTTTCCAACACCCTACAGCCATAGAGGTACAAATACTACCTCTAAAATGGCTTATGCCACTACTTGAATTTTAGAAACTAAAATTTGTTCTATTTGCCAAAACATCCTGTGTAACGAAATAATAATAGTTACAAAGATACAGATTAGCGTCGATACATACATTATGGCCTAGCGTGACGGTGGTCTTAACATGGAGTGAAGTTGAGTGTTCAACACCACAACCAACGAGTTTCCCCGAAGGTACCTGTGTGATTTGCAAGGAACACATAGGTTGCAACTTCTTGAGCATGGACCGCCCGCCATGAACAATCATCTTGCTAGAGTGTTTGAGCTATCTAAGCTTTTACAACGTCAGCAGCTAACGCGATGCAGGTGAGTTCAACAGCACAAAGAGGCATACTTGGCTGTCCGATGTCTAGCTAGCCAATAGCAATCGCTGAGAATCGGTGATTTAACCAACATTCTCTCCCAGCGATATAGATTTCATCCACAGTTTAATCCTGATCTAGCAAAAAATTTAAAAAGCTTAGGAAACTGATGGAGTAAATATAGATATTAAATTTAACTTAATCTCGCTCTTAAAAACTCACTCTTTTATTGATTTTCTCCTGAGCGAATACCATAGGTGCTGCTTCACTATCAGCAAGCCATCCTACTTTTATCATGACCTTTGATCACCACTATATATTTTTTTTTACTTCAAAAGCAGTCGAAATTTAAAGTTCTATAAATACGTTTTTTTAATTTTTTTCTACAATTTAGGATTTCTGAAGAGGCTGCTACACCGATTCCATTATAACTTGGGAAGGGGTGGTCCAATTTTATTACAAAAAACACGAAAAAAAACTTGGAATAAAACTACAATAAGTTCAAACATAATTTTTTTACATACTCAATGGTTTCGGAATTATTCAGACCGCAATGATGAAAAATATGTTTTTATGCAAAATTGAAAAAATTTTATTTTTTAGAAATTTATAAAAATCCAAAGGGCTAAAACTTATCGTTTTTATTAACTGAACATAAAGCCACAAATACGACAAATAAAATAAGCTATATTTCATGAAAATCGATGGATAAATATTGATATTGAGGGTGCTGTTGGCTGAGTTGGTTAGCGCGTTTGACTCCAAGCCCTGAGGTCTTGAGTTCAAGACTAGTTTCAGGCAAGCCAAAAACATCATGAATTTTTGTGATGTGCATTGGGGTATAATTGTGTTGGTTGTTGTTGGACTGTTAAAGTGATGAAAGCATAGCACTGATCACTTCGGCAGTACCGGCAGCGATTAATACTAACATATCCTAAAGCACTTCACAGCAGCCTCCTTCGTCGGTATTGTAGCAGAACCGTTGGTAAAGTAAAATAACTAATAAAACGGTTACACAGCTTAAACAAATTAATGCCTCTACTTGACACCAGAGGGGCTGCAACACTGCTGTACAAAAATGTGCAAAAGTAGAGTTGTAAATGAATTAAGCTTTCTATCTTTCTCGCACCACACCATCTGTTCTCTCTACACTATCCTTTTCCCAAAGAAGGTAATGCATTAATTAATTAACTGGCAGGCATTAATTGCTTCATTGTGTTACTTCTCTTTAAACAAACAAAAATTAAATAAAGGGAAGTGAAGTCACCTAATTTTTGCCAAAATTCCGAATATTTACACTATACAATAAATAAATTGTTTTTAAATAACAAGATTCTAACCACTGATTCTGGTATAGGCCACCATAAAAAATACATACGTGTATCGGCGTTTTGAAAGTTTATATCTGGGATTTATTTTAGGGGGACTTAAATTTTCTCCCTTTTTACACATAATTATACAGACTCGGCATAGAATATCTTGTAGGACATACGTATGCCTTAAACGTATGTCCTACAAGATATTCTATGCCGAGTCTGTATAACTATGTGCAAAAGGGGAGAAAATTTAACTCCCCCTAAGATGTGTTTTTCACTTTTATATAAAACACAACGACAAACATTCTTGCTGACCAACTCAGGCCGCTATAACGCGGCTGAAGGGGAGTTTGTTGCCACTTATTTATTTAGAGCCCAAGACCTATACCGCGAAGAGCTAGAGGATTAGAATATTCTACAAAAATGTTTACAGTAAAGTGCTAAACACATATTATACGTTAAACGTAAAGTATACACGATATCATATTTCGCCTAATTTTTGGTGTAAACTTTAAAAACGACTATACATGTACACACAGAAAAATTTCCATGTAAAATCGTCGAAAACCAGGTGAACTTAACATTTTTCGGTAGTGATTTTGCTTCATAGGTGTTTCATGTTAAATCAACATGATTTGCAATAATCTTGAAAGAAAATTTTTCCTTTTGAATTAACTATATTTCATGTTGATTGAATATTCCAGTACAGTTAAATCAAAATGAGGTTAATACTGAAATAATACGAAAAATCATATTGAAGTAAAGTAATTTCGAGTTTAAACAAGGTGAATTTGATATTGGAACAACATGAAGAATCATGTTGAATCAAAGTTATTTCAAGCTGAAACAACGTGAATTTGATATTGGAACAACACGAAGAATCATGTTGAATCAAAGTTATTTCAAGTTGAAACAACGAGAATTTGATATTGGACCAACACGAAGAATCATGTTGAATTAAAGTTATATCAAGCTGAAACAACATGACTTTAATGTAGCTATTTTATTAATTATTTTACTTACGTGATTAGTCATCAGGAAACTTTTCGTTGTAGCTGACTGCCCCAGCCAAGATTTGAACTCGTGCCACCTGCATGATAGTCCACGCGCTAACTACTGCAGCTACAACAGCTTCAAACTTTTCTTTACTTATACAGTAAATAAATACCATCGTATGTAAAATGCATTTCATTTTAATTCAACATGATTTAAATGATTATTTAACATACAATTTATTTGAAATTAAAGTTATGGTCATGTCGATTGAAAATGAAACTTAACGTTTATAACAAAATTGTTTTAACGGTGATTTAAGGTTAGATTAATTATTTTCCGTTTAAAATTAATATGAAACAATGGTAATTTTAAACCAGCAGCAGTAAATATTCGCTGGTAATTCGTTTTTTGTCGTATACATAAACGACACATGTAAGAATAAACAACAACAAGTCACACAACTAAGCAGAACAGTGAATTGTAGCAATGGACAAAGTAAACACTAACACACTCAAACGACAAATTATTTCTTGTAAATTTAATATGATTTGCAATCAAAATTGCGGCATGTGGATTTTACATTCCTTTTTTTCTGTCTGTATGTATTTTTTGGATGTCCTGTACCAGAAACAGCCGTAAGATCCTTATTATTTAAAAAAAATCTGATGTTGTTTTACAGTGTAAATATTCAAATTTGTTTCAAAAATCATTTGACTTTATTATTATGAATAAAATCCATTGATTTTCACGAAATAAAGCTTATTTTATTTGGGCTTTATGACTTATTACTAAAAATTTTAAATATTTGCCATTTTCGATTTTATATCATTTATTTTAAATGAAACTAAATAAGTGAATAAAAAATAAATACAAATTTTTCAGCCTTGTGGTCTGAATAATTAAAGTCGGTGGAGTGGAGCAGCCGCTTCAAAGTAATAAACAAATTTGGCGCTTTTTCCACTGTAACTGTCGTAATATTTCAAGAAATATCTATATATTATGAAAAACCTTAATATCGAATTAAAGTGAAGGGCATATCGAGTTGGCATAGCCGAACATAACCGCTCTCTAAATTATTCTTTATGTTTTATATTATTATATTTTTCTTCTAACAGTGATAAGAATTTTTTTTGCTACTTAAAACAAAGAGCTATTTATTCTTTTGTATAATTTACCGTTTTATACGAAAAAAAAAAAACAGTTGCTAATGGTTTTAATTTAGCTTTTTGCCTCGTGTTCAAATATTGACTGTGTAAACACAGCTAGTATTATTAGTCAGTTTTCACTGGAGGTGGAGCTGGATAAATATATTTTAAAGACAATCGCTTATTAATAGTTACAGATACAGTCTACTTATTAAGAAATATTCATTTGTTATTTAGTTTTTTTATCTCTTAAAAAAATACTAATACATAGTTAATAATTTATGCATCTAACGATTATAGTTATTTTGCCTGGAGAATTTGTAATTAAATTGATGTAAAATTATTTAAAAAACACAAGTAAACAATTACAAAACAAACAAAAATCGTTCATCATATTGATGAGCAGGGCTCGGACTTTCATGCAAATGTATGTTTTTTTGTGGTGATAGATAAAGAGGTATTGATTGACTAATTATCTATGCGAATCATCAAATTTTAAGTATTTTGGCATCGATTTATAGCTACATATTTTTGCATATTTTGGTGGTAAGCGCATATTTTTTTCCAATAAATGCATATTTTTTTAGTTATAAAAATTTTTCTAATGCATATTTTTGAAAAAAAAAATGTTTGACAAAAAATATTAATAGGCCGATTATGAATGTCAACAGAGCCTCAGTTGGGTTGCCATTTGCTAAAAATAATACTTGTGATGGCAACTGGCAACTAAGAACTGCCAATTTCAGTTGCTATTTAGTGCCTTTCTGGCAACCATTAATTTGAAGTTGCCGACTTTCAACGCCACTAAAGTTCGGTTGCATTAAATAATAGACACAATTATGGTTGTTTTATGTTTTTTCTCTAACAATAATAAAAAATTAAAAAAAAATATTTTTTCATATTATTTTAGTTTTGTTCGTAGGTAAAGTCCGACCTCTGTTGATGACTCTTGAATATTAATGAAATTCTTATAACCATGTTTGCACATAGTTAATACAAGTAATTGTTGTACACTTGTATGGGAGGTTACAAAATGTTACAGAAAATTGCAACATCAGAATACTAAATTTTTTTTTCACTAAAGATATTTATTTATTTACATATTTATTTAAACTCTCTGCTTTTATTATTTGTATAACATATTATTTAAATATTTAATTTGAATGCAACAATAATACAAATAGAAATTATAATCTAACGTAATTTACCGTGTATAGTAAGGAAGACCTTCATTATTTCTATCGAACGAGAGCAAGGCGTATCTAAGAAGGTGGTATCAGTAATTAAATTTTTGTAGGATTATTTTCATATGGAGTTCGACGGATTGGGTGCAAATGTTATTATTTTTTCGTATGGAGTTTGACCGATCTATTATGTCAGCTGACGACGATCAGCTGTCTTAATAACTTTACCTGGTTAGATCTGCATTGAGCAATAGTTAAATGGAATCAAGCCAGCAGTCCCAAGAATTCTACCGAATAACCTACTATTTTACCCATAAGTAGGGTTACCATTCGTCCTCTTTTCCCTGGACACCGTCTTCTTTTTAGGGCGCCCATGGACTATCCAATCTTTTTTTTAACAAGTGTCTGGGGTTATCCTTTTTTACACTTTTCTCCATATATTTTTTTATTAAACTATATCAGCGATACTTCGGATTTGCCGATATCGGTATCGGCGATATTTTTATTGCTGTTAAACCATACTTTTGTTAGTTTTTAAATGAATACACATTAAAGGTAGGCAGTTTTTGGAACTGCTTAATTATTTTCGAGGCTTATTTTTCTGCTTAATAACAACTGCAAGACGTTTTCTGGTTTCAGAACAAGCTTATCTACCTCGAATAAAAACAAAGTAGAACTGAATCGTGTATTTCAGAAACCCCATAAGTCATTTTTTCGTAATTGTTTTTTTCGCATTTTCGTGTTTCTCTTATCACATCTCGTAAACTTCCGTAACATTTGATGAATGAATGTAACATAAAGGGAATCTCGGCTTGGCAAAAGCTTCATATATTCCAGAAAGGTCGTAAGTCATATTGTCTTCTCTAATATTCTGCTCTGAACTGGATGGCTTAGTCACTGCAAAAGAATACATTAATGATGATAATCTGGAAAAAAATTTCAAGCAACTAATTTCATAATATATATCATCATATAAATTTAGTCTTACATCAAAACTTTGAATTGTTGGCAGCACTGTATGGTCATTGTTATTTCAAATGACACGGTGTAACTTAGTATGACAGCCAAATATGTTTTTTTAATCTATCTATTTATAAAAAGATTGTCCTCTTTTTTAGGACAAATGTCCTCGTTTTTTGTGGCTGGCGTCCTCTTTTTCTCAAAATAGAAATGGCAGCCCTACCCATAAGTTATTTTGGTTTTTTTTATTTACACATTTACAGGTCTATTCTGACGCAGTAATAATAGTCACCATTCCTATAATTTTTAACCAAAGTCACAAAAATAGAAAATTGGTATTCTGACAATTTTTTAATCGTAACAAAAGTTAATAAAACGATTACCTACAAAATAGTTGGTAACAAAAATTTATTTTACAAATTTTTAATTTAATTTGTTATTAAAGTTCGCGAAAAATTAGAAACAAAACTTAAAATTCTTTAAACATCGCTCAAATTAATTTTTTCGTGAAAATAGCGAAAATTCGCGAAAAATTGCATACAAGCCTTTAAAATAGCTTAAATTGTATGGAATGACAGAAATTCGTAAAAAAAAACAGAAAATATAACGAAAATTCGCAAAAACTTGCTAAGACTAAAAATATAGCGCAGCCTGATATAGATATTGATTAGGCGGTAAAACTGAAAAAAATCACTTTTATCGCGAAAATCGTGGATTTGCGTAATTCTTGCTACTTTTTCCAAGTTTTTGGTGTTCCTTTCAGTTTTAGCGATTTTTTAAGCAATTTTATGGTTTTTTTTACAATATTGCCATTTTTCGCCAATTTTAGGTATTTTCGTGATAGAAGTGATTTTTTTAGCCAATTCTTGGCTTTTTTACAGTTTACCGAATTTTAATCACTATCAGACTTTTCTATATTTTTAATGTTAACTAGTTTTTGTGATTTTGTGTTATTTTTGCGATTTTCTCCGAGTTTTTTGCATTCCTTACAATTTTAGCTATTTTTAAGCAATTTTAGGGCTAGTTTCCAATATTGCAAATTTTCGCTAATTTTACCGAAAAATGAATTTTTTTGCTAGTTCGTGGTTTTACAGTTTTGTCGATTTTTAAACACTAGTTTCACAAGTTTTTCGAGTTTTCGAAATATGGCATAATCAGTAATGATCCAAAAATATTGGCGATTGCTCATTTTGCTACTAAAGCTTTTCTTACCAAAGCTTTTGGGTGATTTGCAACTATGTTTGCCATTTTTCAATATGAATAAAATGGCAAAGAAAGTAGGGGCTTTTGGCGACTTTCTCTTGGTTTGGGTTCGTCTAAAAGCCAATAATTTCATAAATTTAGTTTTTGGCATCCAAAAATCAATTTTTATTAAAAAAAAAGTTGAAATAATAAAATTTTATTACAAACGTATGTAAATTTTTTTCAGCTCATTTGATGAATTACTTTTTTATTACACTCTTGTCGGAATACCCGAACCAAGATACATTAATACATTACTGTATCTTGACCCGAATAAATAAAAGTTACAATATGGTAACAAAAATTTGGCTACAATTTTATTATTACCAAATTGCCAGAATAAGGCCGTTATTAAAATCAGAAATCGTCACTCTCTTAAACATTATACTATTCAACAAAACGAAATCGCTCCCACGACAATTGGGTCTGCGCTCCGGAACGACCCCAGTCCCACTCGTACAAATATTGTCAACCCAGCGACAACTATACAAATCGTAAGTTTTTCCCCAGGAGAGCAATTTATGCCAGATCAACTTACTATTAATTATTGCTGGCATCGCACACAGCACAAGCCCCTCAATCTGAAATTGTTCAGTGTGCCACAATTGCCTTCAGTTTGGCACCACCTTAGTTAGGTGTAATGTTTTCAATAGCACGTGCCAGCTTAGATGGTGCTCAGAATTAACCAGCCACTGTGACTGGTACCCCAACTTCGTACCTAGTTATTGCAGTTTACAACCCTCAAATCCCAAAACCTCCCCGCCGACCTCAGCTTAGACACCCTACACAGCGGCCTGTGCATAACCTTGACTTCCTAACTTCATTTCAGATCTTGTACTTAAATTGTAGCTGTCTTCGGAATAACATAGTGAAAATCACGAACTATATGCACACTTGTGCCATACAAGCAGCGAAGCTTCACAGCAGATATACCCTCTCGTCGCATGAGAACTACAACATCGTTCGGAGAGATAGAAAAAGACACCATCATCCTGGCTGGCACTCAGAATATATCGTAATGGCAATTGCCAGATGTACAGTTCCACCGATACCAACTCGTTCTTAGAGACAACAGGCATCTCAATAGAAACTAGAAATATTGAGCTGGAGATCGTTAAAGTGTATATCCCGCCTGTCAACATTATAGTGGGTAGTTATCACTCAAATATATCCCATATCCTACAGGATGACCACAAAATAAAACTAATGCTGACCACGGAAGGTGGTTCTCAACTGCCCAATGACAGTCGCGGCATTCTCATTGCCGACCAGATAAACGAATCTCACTTTGTTGCTATTAATGAATATTTCTCTACGGTAGTTACAGATAGCTAAGTGCTCAAGCTCCTTTGATATTAACGTTCTATGTTCGTCCCTGCTTGCCTTCACCATCTGGCAAACTCACACAGGTTTTAGATCAGACCACATTCCCATCCTGTTCACCGTTTCGTAGTCCGGCGACTTAGTGGAGCCAGATAAATAAATGTACGTTTGTGAATTATAATGAAGCCAACTGGCATGGCATTACAAACTTGCCTCAACTCGTATGACAAGAAGGGCGAGAAGGCCCTGAGAACGCGATCTGTTGCGTTCCTGCAGCCCGACAGATGAACGAATATTACAGCTTACGACGCAAATCACAGACCTCGTGAATAAACATCGCCATTAACTCTAAAAAGCTATGATCACAAATTAAAAGTCCATCTGGATCAAATAATCGGAAAAATCTTGCATTGGCCATAATCTGGACAACCAAGAGTCTCAAGCGCGACTGTGAGTCCCACTTCTAACTGAAACATACTATTTTGCAAAACTTATTTTAGAAACTCAATAGAAATTGGGTATATTTTACTAATTTTTAGGAAGGGAAATATCTCGTTTCCCCTTTCTTGTATCCGCGCCAGCCACTGACATTTTTGAAAAATAATTTCTCACCAATACAGTTTCGGGGAAGCCGACAGCAACATAACGGCTTTGAATTTGATAGCTACTGACATCGCTAATGGCCTTAATCAACATAAGCCGTGTCAATGAACAATAGTGACGGCATTGGATCTCTCCAAGGCATCTGACACGGCTGATCACTGGCTGTTGATTAAGCTGTTTTTAGACTATTATACAAGCTGTTCGACTTCTGCACAAAGTCCAACCCTGATATAATGTGTTTTTATTGCTTTTTAGAAACTTTCCATGAACTCATTAGATCAGGGTTGCATTTTCTACAGAAGTCGAATGACTTGTGAGATAGTGTAAATAGGCATTAATGACATCATGAGCTCATTCCTTTCTAACGATATCAAACGCTGTCCTGCAAACTTTCTCAACGGCAGGCAAGCGTTTGCGGAATTCGTAGGGAGAAAATTAAGTTACAGCAAGAAAATGGGTGTGCCACCAGGAGGAGTACTGGCAACTATACTCTTAAATATTTATCTACGCTCAAAAACCTCAAAATCCTAGGTGTAGTCCTTGACAGCCTCCTTCACTTCTCATCGCACACCGTCTACATATATAAAATAAAAAGTGAAATCCCGGAACAAGATCCTTAAAGCTCTGTCAGTCACCTCCTGTGACATGAAGAAGGAGATCATAGTAGCGACATACGCGTCCTGAATTACGCTGCCTCAATATGGACCACGTTCCTTAGTGACACCCAATAGCAATCATTGCAAACGATTAAAAAAAAATTGCATTCCAACTCGCAACAGGATGCGTAAAAACTATCAATATTGACCACCTTCATGAGAGCACATTAATGCTACCTGTGAGGCAGCAAATCTGATGCAGGTCCCTCTCCTAAGACACATCCAATTGAATTTTCGGCGATATCAAGGGGGCATCATAACTTATGACAACTCGATGTCTGTTGCGAACGCCATGAAAATATTTCATCAATAGTCCGTCAATGATACTGTAAGTGGTTATAGGCGCAACAGAGTTCTTAAAACCGGACCTCCCGCGATTTCTGACAGTTAACGCTAACTACCCAGAAAAGATCGCTCAAACCTGGTAAAGTAAAGAGGCGGATGGAGCAGTATCCTAAACTGTTAGCAGGAACGAATAACTCCTGTGGATATATTTTTTTTGTAAAACCAAAAATATGAAACTTGATCGGAGGTCGTGTTTTGCGCTGGAACTGAATGAACGGCATTTCCTAATTTATTTAATATGAACTCGTAACGTTAAATTCAGAAAGAATCAGGCGTGCTTAATATTCCAAGGATCAAGGGGAAAATTAACATCAATTTAATTTTCAACATACACCGCAGAACAGAACAACGCTGTTTTCGGAAGCCGCTACGCACTCCATCGTCAGTGCTCATGTATGTTATACGTTCACCACTTTTTCGGTGGCTTTTCTGTTGAATGCATACCTACTTTTCTTGAAAATTGCATACGAGAATTGAATTACTACTTAATTGATGTTGATACTTATCACAACAAATCCTTAGTGTTACCGTAAAACTTTTTTGGTTTAATGTTTATATACTGAAAGGAAAGCAGTTCGAAATGGGAATGGAACCATTACGTTAAATCCTTACATTAATACAAACAACGAAAAATGTCATTAATAGCATGAAACATTGCATACCAGCAATGGAAAATTACATAAACGGTATAAAACTTTTTGTAGACATATTTTATACAATTTATGTTGTCATTAATAATACTCGTATGAAACTTTATTTCATTCGGAAAATGGAAAAGTACAAAATAAATATATGCAGATATCGGGAATTAACCTTTTTTATCGTATATCGATATTTCGATATATCAATATATTTTATTCGATATATATATCGATGCCGATCGATATTTAAAAATATATCGATATTGATATACATATATCGATATATTTTTTTCACTTGCCCATGCCTAGAAAAAAGCCGCCTGGTGGCGCTTGGTTATATAAATATGTGAGCTAAAAGTTTCATTTTAATTATAACATTTTTGTAATTAATGAAACATACCAGGAATAAAACGTTACGTTGGTTAAAAAACAATGACAAAATCATTTCTGTAACGTAAAAAATCATTACATATATGAAGGTTATCCTTTCAGTGATAAGTATATGATATGTAAACATGTGAAAAGCTTAAGTGCTGAAAACAGAATACACACTCGCAATGACGATTGGATGCGTAGCATCCTCCGAAAACAATGCTATTCTATTCTGCTGTGTATGTTGAAAATTAAATGAGAGTTCGTAGCAACATTCTAGTGGCTCCGAGAAGAAGTCTGGAACACATTGCTTAGAAAAAACTAAACTTTATGTAAAAATAATATTTTATTCTTTGAATGCATAACAAAAACGTAGCAAGAAGTTAGTACATGTGACGCATAGAGATGTATCTTAGAGTTTTTCCATATAACTTGGCGTTAGAAATCACCTTATAATATATACCTCAGTCACGTCAGCAATCTACAGTGATTTGTATGGAAAAACTCTTTAAAATTCAGTTTAATTTCGTCAGTTATGCCAAATTCATGCCAAGTTTTTGCTATGCAGTTGGCCGTTATGGTTTTAGGATTGCGCTTCGTGGTGATCTTTTTTTTTCGAGCTACATATCTTTTGTTCTAAAGAAATTTTTAAGTGAAGCTCAAGTTCGTTAATTTTATTTTAATTAAAGACTAAATTTACACGATGAAATATTTCATGAAATTTTCGCGAAGAAACTTTTTTATTTGTTTATTGCAAGTGCGGAGAAGTAAATGAAACTTTTTTCACATAACTTGCTTCTTGGCAAATAAAAAAAGTTTCAAGCGACAAATTTCATGAAATATATCATCGTGTAAATTTAGCCATACGCAGTTTATGTTATAAAGAAAACAATTATTTAGAAAAATGTAAGAACTTGGAACGATTATCAGTCATCCCACGTCAAATTTGGTTGATAAACAGACCGGTTTCGGCTATGTGCCATCTTCAGTGTTCTATTGCGTATTAATATTTTAGAGGGTCTGTGGCACGTGTTAAAATATATAATTGTACATACTATAATATATTAGCAAGAATTGAAAGGGTCCAACATCTTCATCTTCAAAAAATTAACTTAAGAGGTTGTACATAACATAAATTTATTTATATGATTATTTCGAACGTATTTGCTTGTGAATCAAAATTTGTTATTAGGCTAAGGTTCTTTCTGAATTAAAAACGTTACAAGCCCCAGGGCCATTACTACATCTTGGCAATAGTTAAAGGCAGGATTTTGTCAGACAAACAAACGGACTATGTTTCTTTATTATAACTTTTCTTTAAATGACAGTGAGCGATAAGTTAAAGTCAGCTGCATCCTTCCTAGTTAAAGGCAGGATTTTGTCGGATGGATAAGCAGTTTAGCAGGTAGGACGAATTCACTTTCAGTTAAAGTAAAATTGTAATAAAGATAAACTGTTTATCCATCCGACGAAATCCTGACATTAAGTATTGCCAAGTTGTAATAACCAATTTGAATAACGAAATGTTTTTTTAAGTTTTCACAATCCTTGAAGGATTTGGAAACAAAAAACTCATATTGATTTTTTTTTTGCTGAAACGTATGTATGCATCAACTGCTACAAGTTTTTGAAAATATCCATAAAAAACAAAATATTGACTTTTTCGACATTGATGATCCCATAACTCGGATACTAGGGGAACAATTCGTGGGAACTAACTATTTGAAAAATTTTAGCGAAAACAAACAAAAAAAATATTTTCGGTACATTTGAAGCAAACTCTAAAACGTCTCTAAAATGAGACCCAAAAAAATAGAGCACTGAAGATGGCACATAGTCGAAACCGAGCTGTTTACCAACCAAATTTGACGTGGGATCAGCGTTGCCAGAAGCTTTCCGAAGGAAATCATCATTTAACGAAATAAAAATCATATTTTGATATAAAGAATCATCATGAATATTTTACTCCAAAATATTATTCAAAGCAAAGACAAACAATGAAACTTTTATATAAAACGAAAACAAAAACGCATTTTTAAAAGTTTATATGATTTATTTACATTTACATTTCCTTCTAAATAGAAGAGTTAATACTTTTTTGGTAACCAAATATATAAAAGATGAAATTTTATGAAATATTAAAAATTCGTGAAAAAGAATTAAGATCGGGAGCAATCCCCAAAATATATTAAAAATTGCCATGACGGTAAGAACGTGGCAAAATCACTTCTACTGCGAAAATGGTAAAATTCACGCACAAAATTATGAAGAAGGTCGGAACGCATAATATCAGCAAAAAAGCTTCAAAATGATCAATATCTCTAAAATACGATATTTATGATATTTTCGCAAAAGCTTTTTTAAATCACTAACGGAAGTCACAAAAAATGCAACAAATATATGTTAGCGTCTACATCTTCACGAGTTTCCCAAAAGTTTTAAATGTTAACAAATTTCCTTAATCTCGAAAAAATTAATTTCATAAAATATGTAACGAAAATACAAGTTCCGAAAAGTGTCCAAAGACATATGTTCTGAAAAAAAGTGTTCTTTTAATCGGACAATTTAGTGCTTAGTTCGGATAAAATATCTGAAACTTAAAAATTAACTGAAAAACTGCAATCAGTGAGCTCTTTAGTTGAATTCTTTCCTGAATGTTTAAGATTTTTCAGAGCATGTCCGACGTTTAAAGTATATAACGGGTTTTTTATGTCAAATATATGTTTTTGTTGCTTTGTTTTACTAAAATTGCCTCATCACAATGTGATTTGATATTTTTAACACAGCCATAAACTACGGAAATCGATTAAACATATATTTGTATATAGTGGTGGACGAAATAATAGGAACACATAAAATTTTCAGTATTTTCTTATATATGTATTTATATCATTTTGCATAAATTAAATATACAAATTAAATTCAAGGCATTCCATTCGTCCATGTAAAAAAACAAAAAAAAATTACAATTCTGCTGCATTCGGAAATTTATGTAATTCAAAAATATATACCTTGAAAAAATAATAGGGACATTTTATATATTACTGAACAAAATTAGTTTTTAATATTTAAAAAAAATATTCTTACCATATAAGAAGCTCCTCTTTGAATACTTACTGACACCGTGGTGTGTCAAGCATCTCAGAAGTTGCTAAATATTATGAAAAAATAAGCTTATTATCAACGAAGTGCATCCATTTTTCTTACTTTTCATGTTTTCTAGTAAATTAATTTCTTGAATGACTTTTTTAACACCCAACACTAATGATAGTTTTGTCAGTCAAAACTGTCATTCAAAGGTGATGAATTTTTGACCAGCACTCAATTTCGATAATATGTAAACGCTTTACATATTAAAAGTCGCCAAAATGGAAAAGTGATTATTTTAAAAGAACTTACTAAGTTCGGAGAACAGAGAAATCTTATTATCCAAAATTGAAAATACTTAAGTCAGAGGAAGTTCACGCACTGCACAATGAACTACTATAAACTGTTATATTAAATACTATAGAAAATTATAAATTAATTGATCTAAACAATTAAAATAACCATTTAAAATATTTCGAAGCAAGTATGAAAAATCATCATTTGAGAAAAAGAAAAATCATCATTTGGGAAAGAAAATCATCAAATCATATTTTGCTTTAAAAATCATCAAAAATATGATAAAATCATCATTCTGGCAACGCTGCGAGGGATGGCGATAATCGTTCCAAAATCAAACAAACCCCATCGGAAGAAAAGCACAACACTCATTTAAGAACATTTCAGAAATTAGTTTAAATAATTAACAAAATTTTTTTGAACTCTTGTTTGCAAATTCTTCAAGGAAAATATGCATTTTTCACATCAACGAGTGTTAAACTGAACTAATATGAACATGAACTCATATTAGGAGACATGATGGCCTTCGAAAAGTGGCATGTAGTTTCAGTTCTGCCTTGATTGTCTTAATTATATTAACTTTTACCAAAACAGGCTCTAAAAATAGAGAAATATTTTTGGACATCAAATTTAAAGATAAATTTAAACGTATTAAAAAGTCAAAATAATATCGAGTCCGAGTGCAATCAGAAAAGTTCATAAAGCCTCAGCGAAGCCCTGCTCTAGAGGGCCAAAATTGTTCAAATCAGGTAAGAAACTTTTATTTTGGTATTTGTAACTATGTATTAATATTTCCTTTTTTAACAAATTTTTTTCTACAAAAAGTAAGTCTAAAAATACCTTACCTTTTAAAGTAAATTATTAACGAAACAGTTCGCCATTAGATTATAAATTATTAATAATACCAAATTATTGACAATATTAGTCATGAATATTTGAAAAATTTGTGTACAACTTAAAATTTGTTTACCATTTTTTATCATTTGACCGGACAATTTGTTGTGGGTGTACGAGTATTTGAATATTAAGAACACATGTTTAAATAAATATTTTGTTCTATTTTAATATTTCAAGTATTATATTTTTTGACAAATTGTCGTTGAGTTTTGTTTTGATAAACAGAAACAAACAACTAAAACAGCAAACAGGAATGATAAAGTTGATACAATTCTCAACTGAAGAGTACGATGGTACTCCTGTGACATATTTGGTACTATTTACAAGTTTCCCCATTTTGTTTTTAATTAATATAATGTCAACTCAATTTCTCTTTCATATATTTTGAATGGATTTTTTGCATTTAAAATAAAAAATTTTTTTGCAAACGGCAAATGTTAGGGATAAAAAAAAGCGAGAAGATTTCTTGATGCACGCAAGAAATTAATTTGTATTGGCCTTACAGCAATGACAACGTAACAGCAATAACATTTTGTAAAATTTGTTTTAGAAAATCAATAGAAATCAAATTTTTCGACCTTCACTATAAAGCTAAGTGGATTGATAAACAAAAAGAAAACAACGCATGTATGTAGCTATTATCGCACATGGTTTTTCGTTTTATGTAACGATGTGCAACATTTTTACTTTCGTGTTTCATAACGTAATATCTTATCAAACTATTTGTTCCGACAAGTTTGTCGTTAATGGTGATGGCTAATATATTGTTACTTTGCCACACTTTGTGCAAGTTAAATAACACCTTTGAAGAATCACAGAAATTTACTTTAAAACTAACCACTTTAGTTTCTGCCTCCTCCAAATACTTCAGAACATTATTTTATTTTTTCCGGTAAGAACTTCTTGTTATGTGTTATTTCCTTTTTGATAATTACAATATTACTTTTAATAAATATTTATGTGCTGTTCAACTGCCGGAAATGCAAACGCAACACATGTCGTAAAAAGCAGATTGTTGCATAATGCATTTTACATTTTGTTCTCGGATTTCAAAAACAAACTACGATTTACACCACACAACGTTGAACTTCGCTATTGTAAGTTTTTTAATTTGCAATTTCAAAATTGTCTTCTTATTTCTAATTAAATTTTCTCTTTGACATATTCATTTATTTAGCTCAAGGATGCTAAACATAACAATTTAAAAATGTTAACTTAAAGCTAAACCAAATGTTACATCAAATAGCACTATAAAATTAAATAAAACAATTATATACCACTTACCTTTAAAATAAAAATAATTCAAACAAACTGTGGAAAAAATAGAAAAGAAATGCAATAGAATTGATTAAATTTATTCATTTATGTGTGCCAAAGTTAAGCATATTTTATACATTTTTTTTTCAAGTTCCAAAGATAATGAGAAATGCTTATAAATTTAAAACTGAAATAAATTAAAAATTCAACAAAATAAAAATAAGTTTTATGTAGAGATGTGCGCGTGAGTGAGTTTTCGCTCACGATCACGCACGATCACGAAAAAAAAATTTTTTTCACGCACGATCACGCACAGCAAATTTCAAGACTCGCACGATCACGCACGCTCACGATCAAATTTGATTCTATCACGCGGGCTCACGCACGACAAAAGCTTAAGCTTTCACGATATTTATTTTTTTTATATCCCACAAAAACACAAATCGAACATGAGTGATTCCACGTAAAACGGCTCTTTGAAAGGAAAAAATTATTTTCTTATATTTAATAAAAATCTCTCAATTGATGTTTTAGAGCATGACAATTATAGAAAAAATAAAAAAAAATACTTTATTTGATATTTTTTAAGCAATTTGATTCACTTTTAAATGATCATCCACGAAACATTTTGCTCTCCCTCTTTGTATGTTTAATATTTATTTCTGATTTTCTTTTCTTCCCTTTCTCATTATTAATAAGAACTCTCATCTCTGAAAAGAATATACTTTTTTCGCTACTTATTGAATTTAAAAAAATACTTAGCTAGAGTATTCTGCTGTCTATTATAGAACGGATAGCAAATAATTTAATGTGCTATTATTTTCTTATGATTTATTCTTATATTATTTATATTAATGAAATCAATAAAAAGTTTTATTTCTTAAATTTTTTTAAATTTTTGTATTACGTCACACCCGTCGGTCACACCCGTCATATGCTAAAATATTTTTGTGTTAAGAAAACTGATTTTTTTGTCAAACAGTATATACGTAATACAGATAAAAACACTTTGAACAGACAGCTATACCAAAATTATTGTGTACGTTATAGTAAAAATTTTACAGAATTTATGCCGAAAGTCATAATTCTTTAAAACTAAGATTTGTAAGGTCACACCCGTCGCAGCTTTCTGACGACCGTTCTGAGCAGGAATCGTGTTCTTTTAGTGTCTGCCCGTTGTTCAACGACTTTAATCTTAATGGCCTTGCGAGTCGCAACCTTTTTTTAAGTAAAAATTTTTATATTCTTTATTTATAACAAAAAATATGTGTAAAGTGGTCACATCCGGCTAAATGGAATTACTCACATTAAAGTTTTAATAATTTTTTAGTGTTCATATGAAAACGAGTTTTTGAAAAAATATCCATAGGGATTCTCATTGTGAGTGCACATTTTGGGTTTTTCATTTTCTTTTTTTAACGTTGCCAACTTAATTAATAGAAATATGAGAAGGTGTTTTCGCCTCATTCACTCATTCAATGGATCCTAATATTAAATAACATTTTTCGATTTGGTGATTCGCATAATTAGCCAATACCTCTTTATCTATCACCACAAAAAAACATGCATTTGCATGAAAGTCCGAGCCCTGGTAATGACCTTTGAGAACCACAAAATTTTTTTGACTACAAAAACATTCTAAATTTTAAATTCTATGGATATATACTTTTTTTAAATTTGAAATTTTGGAAGAGGCTGCTCCACTGATTGGAGTTGTCCAATTTTATTACAAAAACTACAAAAACAATAAATACTACTTTTAAACTAACATATAAACATTCTTCTTTTATATACTCCAAGGTTTCGGAATTATTCAGACCACAATGATGAAAAATATTTTGTTTTAGCAAAATTGGAAAATTTTTGTTTATTTTTTTATATTTATAACAAATCGAAATTGGCTAAAACTTACCATTTTTATTAACTGGTCATAAAGCCACATATACTACAAATAAAATAAGCTTTATTTGATGAAAATCGATAGATAAATAGTGATTTTATTAAAAAAAAAGTAAAGTCACCTAATTTTTGTCAAAATTGCGGGTATTTACACTGCATAACAAAATCAGTATTTTTAAGTAACAAGGCTCCAACGACCGATTCTGGCTACCAAAAAATACGTACGTGTATAGGTGTTTAGAAAGCTTACATCTAGTATTCATTTTATAAGGAGTTAAATTTTCAAATTTTCGCTAAAAAAAATATATTTTTCATCATTGCGTTTTGAATAATTCCAAAACTATTAGATTTAAAAAAAAAATAATGTTCAAGGAGCTTAAAGGTAATTTTGGTTAAAGATTTTTTTATTAGTTTTTGTAGTAACGTTTGGCACTAAATAGTAAAATATAAATTTGGGAAAGAGGGCGTTACAAAATTTAAAGTTAGTTCATTGAACTAGGATCTTAGAAAATAAATTTGATACAACAATATACAATCATATTGCTTCCTTAGCGATCGAAATTTGCTTTCCCTCTATTACTGACCTTTGACCAAATGACGGCACAAAAATATTCTGAGTCCACTACGACCATGTATTCAGTAAATCAAAATTTTGTTAGCTATTGACACATATATATTTATTTATTGTAGTTAGTCAAAGCGCTCTAGCACAAGCTCGGAAGATAATTTCTATAAAAGAAGAGATTTCACAGCAGTTGGGCTATCCGAAAAGATAGCTTTATGTGAGCCCTTAGGACTTTTATATAAAATAATGCCGGCATATATTGCAATTGTCTTAATTTCTGCATGCAATACCGTAGGCCATTTGCACATCGAGACAGATATTTTAACATTGGGTCCAAAGACTCACGCAGCAGTACGGGGTCTTGTATCTATCCGCAAACCACGGTTCATGGCTTATGTTGTCATTCGGCATAGCCTATAGTTCTCTTTAAGATATTATACTCAGGATCGATGAACGCTTGTTGCCAACACAATGAGTCTCCAACACCTATCCTGTAAGCATCCCAGGGATGCCAGATTTCGTTCAGCAATAATGACTAAATGAAGACAAAAATGGCTTAAAAATGGCTAAAAACTAGCCAAAAAATGTCTAAGCGAGATCGAATGCAAAAAACGTGAGTATTAAGCAAAAGTAAGAAACACAACACATATTAAAAACAAATCACAAACCTGACTTTGACAACATAAAAATACTTAATAAGGAAACCAATGTAAGAAAGAGATTTATAACTGAAAGCTTAAGAATACAACAAAAAATAAACCGAACAATGAACAAAAAGGAAGACACTGACAATTTAAGCGCTAACTACAGGGTTGTCATCGAAAACAGCGAATCATTTTGAAAAAAGTTTTTCAAACTTTGTGCAAAACATTTTTGCTTTATTTAAAAGAAACAATTTTTTAATTTATAACCTTTAATTTATATAAAAATATTTGAAACAATTTTGAGTTATGTAAAATAATAATTTTATTTGTAAGTAATTATTGTACTTTTTCTATTACTTATTTAATCTATAATTTTGATGTTTTAATTTGTTAAATAAATAGACGAATCTCTAGAAAAAGTGAACAAAACATTCACGAAACGTCGGGAAATATGAAATAAAATTGGTTTTTTATTGTCATAAAAACACGTTAGGCCTAATTAGCTAAAGAAAATAAATAATTAACATTATCAGTGATTCACATATTCGGCCATGTCACAGAGTTCAATTCCGTTCGGAAACGGAATTCAATCAACCCTAATATGTCAAGCCCTAGCTTGAGCATACCGCACCATAAAGGCCGTGTCCGATACAACTTTGTCGCTTTGCGTGACGTTTCTAACTTTGATAGAAAAGTGTAAAGCAAAAGCTGTATGACAACACTCGCGCATTACTCGTTTACCAAAAAAAGTAGTTGATAATTTTGCTATTTATTTATTTATTTTTTGTTATAAAAATAAAAGTCAATTATGTTATTTTACGATTTATTATAAATAAATAAATGGCACATACATATTTACCTCTTATTAAAACAGATTCAAACGCACGATATGTTTCGTTTGGCAATATAATAAAATAAAATTATTCCAGCTGATTGTCAAAGCAAGCAAACAGATGAGAGTTGCCGAACTTTTCGCTTCACGCTGCGTTAAAAGTGCTTTATGTAGCATGTTTCGTATAAGTATGTACATTTCATCTTCGATGTCTAAGCAAAAGTTTTATCTGGCATGGCCTTAATAGCGCCGCCAACAGTCTGGACACACCTGACAATTTAGGTTTCTTTTTTAGACACCAACTGCTAAAAAAATGGGGTTGGTAGAATTCCGTTTCCGAACGGAATTGAACTCTGTGACATGGCCGATTATCTTTCACATCAAATTGAAAACATTTGTTTAAAGTATATAAAACCGTATGGATTGCCATTATTTCGCTCATCGAAGTTTTATCTTTTTATTAGCAAAACTTTTACAACGGTTTTAGGCAATTTTAAAAAGTTTTTTGGGTATAGCTTATTAATGTTAGCATTTCAGAAAGTGATATCCCCTGTTTTTAGATATTATTGCGCTTACCGATGATTTTTATTTTTATAAACGAACCTTTTTTCGGAGATGTTTTCCAATTTTTAAAAGTTTGCTGGGTATAACTTCTGAATGCAAGTATTGCAGAAAGCGACAACTCCCGTTTCTCAATTGCATTTTTGTAATTGTGGAACAGCAGTGGAACAGTCTCTTAAAAAATACAAAGTTAAAAAAAATTATACATAGAATTTTAAATTTCGATTGTTTTCGTAGTTAGGGGAGCATCACACATAAAAAAATGTAGTTGTACTCCTTGGCATTTTTCTTGTTGCATAGTGTAATTAATTTCATTACCTGTTAATTACATTATGATACAAAAGTTGGGAAAAAATTATTCAGGAGTTCTAATTTTTCTTATTAATGTTCATGTTTGCATACATACTTATACTAATTTTTACAAGATTATTATGCTACTTAAAGAAAATTCGCTGCTATCAAGTTTAAATTTCTTACAGCTGAGGTTGGTAAGCGTATTTGTCGCTATCTACATTGTCTTATAGCATTCTCGATTAATCTTGTAAGTTCTCGTTACTGTTTCCAGAAATTTCCTGAAAGTTCCGTTTCCGTTATTTTGAATTCTATCGGCTATTGAGGAGTGCTGCCAAGGTTTTACTTTTCTACACTTGATATGCAGTGTTGTATTTAGTGTTACCTAATACCGATTGTCATAAGAGCTGTAATTTTAAGTCGTTAAATTTTAATCTGTATTTTTCATTTCGTAACAATATGAAGAAAAATATGACAACTGATTGTGCTTTATTAACTCAAAAATTAATTTTTTGACTTATGACATTATTGCAGCAAATGAGAGATCTGTACATATATCAGAATTGAGCAACAAGTCCCGTGCAACGAAATTATTTGAATTAGCAACAACTGATAGTGCTACATTCAGCTGTGCAGTAGTAACAACAACACAAACTGTTGGTAGGGTACAACAACAAAAACTATATTTAAATAAAACAAGCTGTTTGAAAAAAATCTATTTGTGTTTTTTTACTTAAATATTTTTTTTAATGTGATGGCATTGACCAGAAAAATATTATATGTATTGCAATTTAATTTCAAGTTATATAAAGAAAATATATAAAATTGTATTTCGTAACATTTTCTAACTTTCGACTATCGAAAAATGGGAAGTTATTTATTTCACCAAAATTATCGAAAAGCGGTTTTTAATCATTTAAAAGCAATTGTGACTGTTTTTGTGTATGTGTTGTGAATGTGCGTGTAGGTGGGTTTGGAAAGGCTCTGATAAATTTTGAATGAATAAATTGATCGTAACACGGTTTTGGCATTCTAAAAAATTTTGCTTCACTTTGACATCGTGCTAATATGAACCTATTCAGCTTGTTAGATTTCAAGAACTTTAAAAAAAATTAATTTTGGATTGATTGATCTGCTCGAAAGCTATTGTTGACGGAAATTTTCGAAATAACGTAAAGTTAACAGACTATTTAATAATTTTGATTAAAAAAATCCGGAGAATCTAACTATGAAAATGGACTCGGGTCGCGCTATCGACCCAAAGAAGTAATGGAAGCAAAGTACAATAAATGGAGTAATAAACATTTTTGATTCTGTTTTTAAGATTTTATTTTATTTGTTTAATAAACTTTCTTAGGCAAAAGAACGTATTGTTTTTCCTGTGAACTACAGAAGTTTCGCTAGGAGAGCTCTGAAAAAATTTGTATGGCTTTAAATTCTATGGGGTCTACCATTTAATTTGGTATATATTTTGTCGAGCTTTATCTCATATTCGTACTATAAGAAATCGCATTATTTCAATGAAGAAAGTGTGCAACTTGCTTTTGTTTACCAAGGCAAGGCGAATTAATATTAATACAGGACGTGTTAAAAGCAAAGTATTTTGTTTTTACGTATGAAATCAACGTGCACACAATAATAGCAAACTCCATATAGAAAAACACAACTTTCGTAGACCTAAATGTATGTGAATTCCCTCTTCCTGTTTGAAAAATTATAAGTTAACCTTGACACTGTTATATTAAGCAAAATGGATAAAACTATGGCATCAGGAATTGGAATTAAAATATAAAAAATTGAGATTAAAAAATTGAGCCTAGTATACACCTAAAATTCAGGCTGCCATAATATATGTGTAAAAAAACAAACTTAAATTCAGGTTTGAAATATTGTCAGGCAACTTCAAATCCTGATAAAAATTTGCGTTTGTAGAAGACGAGTTCATTATTTTTCGTCTCGACTTACGTAGTTTCTCGTATATAGAGTTGCCCCTCTACAATAACCCTTTTAATGGCGCACACTTCTTGTTTGTAAAAAAAGAAATAGATTTTAGCTAAAGACTTTTATTTTGCATATAAAAACAATGTAATATATTAAGTAGCTCACCACAAATAGATAAAATAAAGTTTTTTAATTCAAATTATGAAAGTTTTCTAGTTTCTGATGAGAAAGTGATGTTATTTTAGCAATTAATTGTTAAGAGAAATGAAATTTAGTAATTGGCTGTTTTGGCATCACTGACGTCACAACTCGTCCTCTATAAACCAAACAAATTGACAGATGTTACGTCTTCGACAGATGTTATGACATTCGCGATATATAACCAGAGACATGATCGACGTTAATATTTATACGCATAGTAAAGGCGTATTAAGTTCTGCAAGCATGCACACAAATAATGTCTCAAGCATTTGCTTGAAATTTGCTTCAAATTCTATAAATAGTTTATTAGTTTCTTTTATTTACACTAAAAAGCAACAACAAAACCCAGTTTAGTTTTCAGTCAAAATGTGGTGTTTGATTTTACAAAAAAAAAACTTTAAGTCTTATTTCAATTAAAAATTTTTCGGACTTTACAAATTTTTGATAGAAGATATTAAAATTTTTTTTAATAAACAAATTTGTAAATTTGGACAATCTTTTGTCTGAATTTAAAAATGTTTTAATAATAGAAATATCATTTTTTTCAATACACAAATTTGTAAATTTGGAAACATTTTTTGTCTGAATTTATAGGTCCTAATTCATTATAATGAAGTTTATTTTTTACTGTGCTGTTAAAGCTGTTGTGAGACTATACTACAAGCTTATTCTAAACTAAAACTTTCCATTAACTCATTAGATCAGGGTTGCATTTTCTAAGGAAGTAGAACGAACAGCTTGTGAGATAGTGTAAAACAGATATAAGCTGAAAGTCCATAGCACGCGTTTTAGCGTCAATGCGTTCATACCTTCTACTAGTGCTGGCAAAGTATTGAGTAGTGGGTACCGAGTATCGAGTACTGGCTCTTATTTTAGGGTACTCAATACTAAAAAGTAGTTATTCGATACTTTCCCTGTTGTATTTCTAGGCTCCATGAAAAATGGCCCCAATGAAAAATGGCCCAAAAATGAAAAATGGCCCCAAACTTTTGTATTGAAAACAACAACACAACTTTTGGAGCCATTTTTCCTAATTTATGGGGCCATTTTTCATTTTGTATTTTTTAAATTGGGGTCATTTTTCCTATGTTTTGGGGCCATTTTTAAATTTGGGCCATTTTTGATTTTTCATAAAATGAAAAATGGCCCCAAAATATAAGAAAAATGGCCCCGATTTAATATATAAAAAATGAAAAATGGCCCCAAAACAGGAAAAATGGCCCCAAAAATCGTTTTTTGTTGTTTTCAATAGAAATTTTGGGGAATTTTTCGGTGCAGTGCCATAATTGCATATGCTATATGCTTCTAAATGCTATTGGGCAATAACGCTATACGCACGGCTCCACTGAATAAATTTCGTTGCATAGCCGGCCTTCGGCCAGACTTAAGGGTTTTTTTCTCTAGGTATATCGAAAGGCGGCTTCGCTGAGTAAAGATTTTTGCACAGCTGGTCTTCGGCCGGGCTTAAGAGTTTTTCTCTCTAGTTATATCGAAAAGTGGCTATGCAAAAATCATTACTCAACGAAGCCCTTTTTCGATATACCTGCAATGCAGAAATCTTTACTCAGCGTAGCCGCTTTTCGATATACCTAGAGGAAAAACCCTTAAGCCCTCCCGAAGGCCGGCTATGCAAGAATCTTTATTCAGCGAAGCCGCTTTTCGATATACATACCTAGAGGAAAAAACGTTCAATCCCGGCCAAAGGCCGACTATGCAGAAATCTTTACTCAGCGAAGCCGCTTTTCGATATACCTAGAGGAAAAAACTCTTAAGCCCGGACGAAGGCCAGCTGTGCAGGAATCTTTACTCAGCGAAGCCGCCTTTCGATATACCTAGAGCAAAAAACTCTCAATCCGGGCCAAAGGCCGACTATGCAGAAATATTTCCTAAGCTGGTTTTACGAAAAATTTTCCAAAAATAAGAAAAACCGGCCTAAATTAAAAAATGAAAAATTGCCCCAAAATAGGAAAAATGGCCCCAAATAAATAAATAAAAAAAATAAAAATGGCCCCAAAATAGGAAAAATGGCCCCAAAAAAGTTTGTTGTTGTTTTGAATGAAAAAATTTTGGGGCCATTTTTCATTGGGCCATTTTTCATTGGGGCCATTTTTCCTCAAGTAGGAAAAATGGCCCCAATGAAAAATGGCCCCAAACTTAAAAATGAAAAATGGCCCCAAATATTTTCTATTGCAAACAACAACAAAAATTTTTGGGGACATTTTTCCTATTTTGGGGCCATTTTTCATTTTTGGTTTGGGGCCATTTTTTATTTTTCAGTTTGGGGCCATTTTTCAGTTTGGGGCCATTTTTCATTGGGGCCATTTTTCAAGGAGGCGTATTTTTATAGCCAAGCACTAAGTAAATATGTACTTTATTCAAATATAAGTGTAATAAAAATTTTGTTATATAAGAAGCAGTACCAGAATTTAGGAGAAAGTAATTGAATTTATGATCAATTTAGAAAAACATATGAGGCACTATTCGTGAAGCAGATAACCCAAAAAATAGTTGCGCCGAAAATTCTTGATAGTTGGCACAACTATACTTCTAGTGGATATGAATGTGTGTGCCAAATATATTTTTTTATGATGTTTATTTGTCGAGTTATGGGGTGCTAAAATATTGCCGTTTTTGAAATTTTGTTTTTTTTAATTATTGTTCCGAAGTAGAAAAAAATAAAGCAACACATTAAGATTTGTGATTCTTATAGGAATTCTTCTGATCTTTAAAAAAATGCATCTACAAAACCCAAAAAACAAATAAAATAAAATTTTTCTAACTTCGACATGTTATATTTTTTTATTTTTACCAAAATTAGCTTAGGGTGTCCTCATTATACGGTAAAACTTTGTTAATAGGATCTCTATAAGTTTCCCAGCAAAGGTAAATTTGGTACAAGGATGCAGTAAGATTAAATAGAAGGGCTTCGGAGATGCGCAGAAGCACACAGTGCATCCCCTCTGCTTTACGAGGTTGCAATAACGTACGCGAATGAAGAAATTTAACGCACACACGTGGAAGGTTATTTATGTGTTTTTCATGTTTTTTAAGCCCGAAGTTTTTTATTCAACTCAAACTTTTTTATAAAGCATCCTCTCTCGCTTACGTGAATACACATATGGAAGGAAGCGAGTGTTATTTTTATTTCGTAATTTGATATTTTATTTTTATATTGAATTGTGTATGAAAATAAACGTACCTCGGTAGCTTAGTGGTTTGTGTTCTAGCCTACCATGCGGAGATCGTGGGATCGATTCTTGATTCAATACGCGAAAAAATATCTAATAAAAGTCAATTAAAGTGTAATATAGTTTCCAATTGTATTTGTAGCACTTAATACATAAATAAATATAAAAAGAACATAAGATAATTTCAAATAAAAATTTATCCAAGGTGAAATTGTGATATAAAGAGCAAAAATTTTTTTTAATTATAAACATATAAAAAAGGCATGAGGTTAATGCATCTAAGATGCGCAGAAAGAAGATCATACCTCCAGACCTACCAAGTGTGACACCCCATACAAAAATCATGTAATACCGAAGCAGGTTCGTAAGAGAGAGTACCGAAATCTCTCCCTTACAAACCTGCTTCCGGTAGACGGATATTTTTGCTAGGTTAAAACTTATGACAATTTCTTCACATGCACCCCACCTTTTGCTCATTGTTATAGAAAATCGGTATAATATATCGTGTAAACCTTATTTTTAAGGTATTAGCTGGGTACAGCCCTTTTATGTAAAACTCCACGAGAAATATTTTCATGGAACATTTTAACCCTCTACCGCTTCGTTGTATAGGTCTTGTTTTACTCTTTCTTAAAAAGGGTCAAAAGACTTCCCCTTCAAGACTTCCCCCTACCTGGCTGAAGTATCTTACAAAAAATTTCTCATAAACTGTTATTATAAGCTTTTAAAGACAATAAAGCTCTAAACTCAACTGGAACGCCAGAAATCAATAATACCGTCAAAATGTTAAATTCTATAGATTAAATAAAAATATGTGGAATATACAAAGAGCTAAATTCAAGTTAGTTTTCAGTTTTTTTTTCTACCAGGCTCACATTTTTTAATGGGCTTGGATAATATGACACCCGAAATAGGACGATCACGCTAATATATTTTATCATAATTCGATAACGGTTTGTTCGATTGACGCAGAATAAAATTGCCTTCACAAATTACCGTCATATATGTATATATAATTATTTTTGTTTTGTTCTGCAAAATTACGCATTTTTCGTTTTCAAAAACTTTTAAAAAATGAAGAGACGAAATATGTAACATTTTTATAAGTTATCAGAAAGCTGGGTGCATAAGGAATAAAATAAGCCATAAATCATTCAAATCGATTGACAAGTTTCGATTATATTTACAATTAAGTGAAGGAACTCAAAAACAAATACAAACAAATCAATGAACAAGAAACCGGTATAATATATTAGTTCAATTTTTATTTTTACATGGGCATGATTAATATTCCAAGGAAACAAGTGCAAAATTTAACATCAATTTGATTTTTCAACGTACACAACAGAATAGATTAGCGCCACTTTCGGAAGCCAAGGCTAGCGGCTTCCGAAAGCGGCATCGTCACTGCTCATGTGATTTTAGCTTATCACCATTTGTCAGGTGGCTCTATTGAATGTGATTGCAATTCTTATATATACAACTTTTTCATGAAAATTTAATACGAGAATTAAATCACTTTGAATTTGATATTAAATTGTACTTTCCCAGTTGTGCCATTGGTTTATTTTTCTTCATTCCCATTTTACTGATAATTTATATTTATGTTGGCTACAAAACAAAAACAGTGTTGACAATATAACGAAATATGTACATGTGTGGTATCATGTATGTTTTTCGTCTTAAGTCTGGTTTATGTAATTTTCCACGATCTTACTAGTGCTGGCAATGTATTGAGCAGTGGGTAGGGTACTCAATACTCAAAAGTAGTTACTCGATTATTTCTATGTAGTATTTTTATTACTTAATTGAATGAAGAAATTGAGGCCAAAATACAACTCTGCTTAAAAGTATAACATTTTCGAAGCGATAAAAGTATCGATTAAGTATTGAGTACCCAAATGAAAAGTAGCAGAAATTGCTAGCACTAGATCATATTCAAAGTTTATTTCTATTTTTGCGGGCGACAATGACGAAGTTAGTGCTGCCAACATAATGAGAAATATGAAATAATTAGGAGTTTAAAATTATTCTGAAATAAATGAAGAATACCAATATTGTTGCGGTAATAGCACTTTTTAACGTAAAAGTTTTGGTACAATTTTTTTCGGCGTCCGTTCTTGGTTCCGGGGTTCAAAACTTTAATTTTTATCGATCATAACTCCTACAATATAGAACAGATATAAACGATATAGGTATCATTTCAAAGAGTTTTGAAATACCTTTGCACACGTATATAACATTTTCAAGTCCACTAACCCATTGCGAACAAAATGGAACTCAAAACATTTTTCATATGGCTTCCCAAGTAAAAGCACCGTATAGCATGTATTTAGTTGAATATAGAACCTTCCGAGCTGTCGTCGATGAAATTCGTAAATTATGGCACTATAAAAATGAGCTTTCAAAAATAAGTTAACTCATTTAACTCATAAACTAGTTTTTAAAGTACCATAACTTAAGTATTTCGTCGGTGACTGGTTTCAAAAATACACCAAATAAAAGCATGGAAGGTTCTCTATAAAAATGGATACATAGTTATGTACCGTTGTATCGACTAGTCTTTAAAATAGCGTGAAAAGTGAGATAAAAAATTTTTAAGTTGCATTTCACATGCAATGGGTTAATGGATTTATACACCAGTAGAAAGGTATTTTACAGAACTATAAAATGATACTCATATCACTTATATCTGTTCTTAATTCCAGGAGTTATGGCCAATAAAAATTAAAGTTTTGAACCACGTAACTCCAGAGCCAAAAGAGATTCCCAAAAAAATATACTTTAAAATTTTAAGGTTATAACAATCAAGAGATATTAAACAAATAAATTTATTTGGTTTTACATTTCGTGACATATAAGTATAATTTGAATAAGCGATTTTATTTTTTATACAAGTGAAACATTTGAAAGTGGCACCACTGAAATATGTACTTCTAAAAAAATTGTCAGATGGTAAGATGTCGCTGCCGCTTTCAAAATAATTAAGTAAATGGATACAGGGCGACAAATGTAGCTAGCGACATTGGAAGTCGTGTAGTCGTGTAGATTGCTGTGGTGAATGTGTTTAATGCATAATGTATTACATCATATATACAGTTATATATGAATATATGTGTATAGAATATATATCGTCGGCTTAGATTGTAAACCTGCTAAGTCCATTTTATCTCGCATTAGACATTTATATATCCTAAATGGACTTCAGTTGTATAGCAGCTAATAATATATATTAGAAGCTATTTTTTTGCGATGTAAAATATTTTGGGGATTTGATAGCAGGTTTACACTCTAAGCCGACGATATGATATATAGTATGTATACATATATGAAAACATAAATCCTCAATTTTCGGATCCAATGATATATGGTCCACAAATTACTTTTTTAGCTGGGCAGTCATGTTATATTTTATTACTAATATTTATTTTTTTTTTTTATATAAACCTACTACGACGTATCATCATTTTAACGTAAGGAAGGGACGCCGTATGACCACGGAATGATTTCCAATTGACACCTTTGCCAAAAGTATTATCACCATATTTGCCATTAAGGTTGCTGAAAATATTACCAAAAACATTTAAAATAAGTGCAATTAATAAACACTAAGTATTCATTACCTGTTATGACATTGTATATACCACCAGGCTCCCGTAAAATTAACAGCACAATTTCCATTTGGATTTTCATCATTATCACGATCTTTGGTTGAGAATTTCATACCAATATGTCGCTGCAATGAATTGCCAGCCGATCCTGAATATTTTCCTAATCTTTTTAATTTATACAATTCCGTTTCATTGCCTATGGCAAAAGAATCGTATTTGGCAAAAGCAGCAGTGCCATTAACATCTTCCATTACTATCAACAATTCCTGGGGACCATGATAATTTGTTAAAGCATAGAGTTTTTTCAATCCAATAAAGAATTCTCCTTCAATGTCACCAAAACCGTTTTCATATTCTAGCCAATCTCTATAGAAATCCACGGAGCCATCTTGACGTTTTTGTATTACCAGCCAATTACCAGTTTCGGTGTCTGCATCACAGGCCACGTAAAATGGCTCATTGCTAAACTGTTCGACTTGGATTTGGTAAATGCCACTACGCTGAATGCACTCCATGGCTGATGCACAATCTTTTGGCAGAGCAGCTTTGTAACTTAAAAATAATTATATTTTTTGTAGCTTGTATGTAATACTTTAAAGAAAATCTTACCATTTTTGTGAAACTCTATCGATACGTACATCAAAATATGGTAAATCTGGGTAGAACGTAAGGAAAATTTATTGCAACTCTTAGAATTAAAACTTTTGTTATAATCACACTGGTCTGCAGAAAAAATTGCCTTTAAATAAAACTATGTGGAATATACAAAGCTTAATGCGTTAAATTCAAATCAGTTTTTAGTTTTTATCTATCTTGTACAGAATTTTTTTAATGGGAAGGACTAATATCTCCATGGAAGATTGCTTAGATTCTAAGATTCTTAGATTGTAAGATTGCTTAGAACTTTAAATGTTTACTCTTTTAAAAATGATTGCACGGAATACTTCTTGAACAAATTACATTCCGTTACCGTCATAATATTGTGAGTGCACTAGGTACATTATATTAGTGGTGGACGATATACATCAATGTTTTAAAAACACTCGATATAAAGTATCGATACATCGAAAGACTCCGATGTTTTTTTTAGTCATCAACATCGAATAACTATCGATGTTTTTTATTCGATGCATCGAAGTGACAAATTTAATACAATACCTATGTTATGATAATAATGACAGCTATGTTTATACCTTGTTGCCATGGACCATGACAAACTGGTACATCGGAATCGGAAGAGTAATAAATCCGAAGATATGTTATCTGATAACCTTTTAGAAATCCGGTCGGAAAACTGTAACAAGCAATTTTCAAAACTAAGTACATAAAATCGCCTTTAAATATCTGACGATGGTGGGAACATCGGTACCGTATGAACGACTATTTTCGCAAAGCGGCATAGGTGATGACTCAACAAAGAAACTGATTGAGTGCCAAACTTTTTTACAAAGTAATCAGACAGGTCGTTTTAGAATATAATAAAAGTATTAATACTTTCGAGGAACGCAAAATTTCGACATAATGAGTTGTTATTGTCTTTTTTTTAATTTCCAAACAGAAATTAAATCAGGGAGGCATTTTCGCCAAAGGTATTAATAGTTGTGTTATAGTCTGAAACGGCCATATGTTACAAAAAACAATCGATGTATAGAAAACATCGATGTATTTTATGACATATCGATACACCATCAATGCCTCTATGCGATGCATTGCATCGAAAAAAACATCGGTGTTTTTTTTCGATGTCCATCACTACAACATATACTGATCATCCACCCTAACTCAAGAACAGATTATGCGATTTAAATAAATAAGCCATCAAAAGATGTGGTATGAAATTAAAAACATTAAGAGGGCAAAAAAATTTAATTTTTATCATTAGTCTTAAAGCTAGCTGACACAGAAAAAATATCATCAAACTGCAACTAACAATTTCAATTGTTAATATGTAATTTAAATTCAGACATATATTTTGTTAATATAACAAATTGAGTTGTTGATACGACAAGCACAGAAATTGTTTTCAACAAACTGAACTAACCAAATTTTTTGTTATTTTTTGTGAAAAAAAATGAACAACTGCATTGTTGATATAACAAATGAATGAACACACGTAAATGAAACAAAGCAAATCAAGAAATTTTTTTCAACAAAGTGAACTAACCAAATTTGTTGTTATATATTGGGAAAAAAATTTACATTCACCATTGTTGATATAACAAAGCAACTCCCGTTTTGTGTGTATTCATTATTTGCGTATTTAATAACGAATTGCTCTGTAGCTGAGAGGTAAGAACGTTAGTCTATTAGTACAGAGGTCGCCAGCTCGATTCCACCGCTTCGAGGATTGTGATTATATACAAAAATATTGTTAATATAACAATTCACATTGTTGATATAACAATAATCTTAATTGAAATAAATTTGAAATCAACAAAAAAATTTTTACATTTGTTTTCTGATTTTCCTTTAACTTACAATTTTGTAATTGTATTTACCAGAATTGTTGTAGGTTCAAAATCAATTAATTATTTAATTGATATAATTAATAAAAAAAATCAATTGTATTTACAATTTTTTTTCTGTGGAACTAGAATAAAATAAATCATAAAGATCGATGCATTCAATTGATAAAAATCACAATTTCCTTAAAATAGTACAATCGCTATTTTTCGGTAATTAAGTTCCCTCACTTAAGTGTGAATAAAGTCGACATTTATCCATTGATTATTCCTAATATACCTAGATTTCCGAAAAAATTTGAAAGTGAAAATGTTTACCCTTTTAACTTTTTTATTAGTTTTGAAAACGAAAAAAATCAAATTTGCAGGGAAAAAAACAATTTTTCGCCGACCATTTTTAAATAACTCCGAAACAGTTCAAAATATACAACAATTGTTTATTGATGACTTAAAGATAATTTTTTTCCATGTGGTTCATTTATTCAAATACTCAAAATATTTTGTCCAAAAAATTAACTGAAATTGTAATATAAAATAAATGAAAATTCCATTAAAAACCGGTCTACTTAGTTTCCATTTAAATTTAACAAAAATTTGCTTAAATATAAAATGTTAAAAAATTAACTGACTTAATACCGTAAGAAATTAATGATTCTTTCTTTGTTTAGATCAATTTAACCGGCACACGAGCTAGTCGCGACTTCCGTAAGAATTAAAGGATGTTTCCCTTGTTTCTACTAATTTTACTGTTTGTTTTTTTTCAATTCAATTTGTTGTGTGTAAATATTTTTGCTTTATTTTTATATGTTAATCTTATTATTTCGTATCTTTAATTACTATTTTATTAATTTTATATTTTTACTCAATCTTTGTTATTTTAATTTCCACTGGGAATCGAACAACGTTCCTTCAGTTTTGAAATCCAACTCACAACCAGTCGGCTAAAGCATAGTATGTATACCAGCAGCACGAAGTTAATATAAACTTACTCATTTTTATGCATTTAACATTAAAAATTATAAAAAGACACATGCATGATCTTGGCTGAAATTGAACATATGACCTTCCGGTTAATAGTCTAACGCATTATCCACTACACTAATGATTTTAAATGAATATTCATATATTTTAAATTACAATTTCAGCTAGTTTTACGTACAGAATATTTTGAGTGTGTGTGTGAAATTTTTTTTTTGTACTTATAACATAAACAACGGGCAATATTGAAAGCAGCCGAAAATCCTTATTCATGTGTACTTAGTTTTTTTATTGAATGTTAGAATCAGTTAAAAATAAGATTGCTTACAATTTTAAATGCTTATTCATTTAAAAATTACTGAACGGAGTACTTCTTGAATAAAGTACATTCCGTTGTAGGCTTTACACACTCAACAACATCTAACATCTACCATGAATTTACGCTAATGTACAGGTGGCCATATGAAGGCAACAAATAAAACAAAAACAGGATTATGCTTGTCAAACAAAATACACGTGTTTGACGTAATTATACACAAAACTACCAGAGCAAAAAAAAGTAGCAGACGTAACGGTGCCACTTGTACACTTTATTATGCTGCTTTTTAGTGATGACACTAAATCTATCGAATGATGGTGGGTGGGTCAAATTGAGATAGGAAGATTTTATAATGATGTTGAAATATGTTGGACGTTCAGCGCTGTATAATTCTTATGGAAAAATTCGCAAATTGATGGTAAATGTTAGATGCTGTTGAGTGTGAAAAGCCTATTATATATATGTTCCCTTCGTTCCTACAAGGATCATAGGGCCTCAATGAAAATCCTATTACTGTAATAATATTATAAGTGAATCAGACAAACTTTTCGCAAGTTAGGGTGAAATATACTGGAAATATTAGTAATGCCCATTATACAAAATCTGTAAGTGATAGAAAAAAACTGAAAACATTTTTATTTAAAGGCCCGAAACAAATTTCTTGTAGACCAATGTCATCAAAACCTACAGTTTAGATTGTGTGATTGTGTTAGACCTGTAAAAACCTCTTACCCTTTGTTTTAGAATTGTTATTTTTCTGGCACAGTTCATTGCTGAAAAATTAAATTTTAAAAGTTTTTTAATTAATTAATCAAACATATACATATGAAATGAAGCAATTTAGCAATTCTTACTTTAATTTCATATCCATAACTCTATTTTTTATTTCATCAAAGTCGCTGAATATTTTTTTAAGAGCACGTTCTCCACCTTCAATTGTGATTTGGTTACACTAAAATTTATTTTTTTTAATGTATTTGAACATACTTCTTAAGCATTTTATAAAAAAATACCTCTTCCATTTCTGCTCTAATAAATGGCGATTTTAGAAAACTACTAAAAATTAAAAATAGAGTAAGATCTAAGCACAACATCTTAGAAATTGTTTTGCAGTTGTGAACAGAATGAAATGCTGATAAAGACTAAAAGTATTGTGCAAAATTTTTTTTTGCTATATTTTTATACAATTTACCTAATTCCAAAGCTAAAAAAGTTTTATATGAACCCTATATTGGGAATATGTATATGAATATATACATACATACACTCTAAAACACTTTAGTTGAAAATTAGGTCGATAATAGTCGGCAACACTCTACAGATTATTATCGACTTAAAATTACACACGCATTGTTGTTCAACAAATTGTTTTTACTAAAAAACGTGATTGGCTGCGTGCAGGTTTGAACCGCGACCTCCTGACTGATAGTCTGACGTATCTACCATTTAGCCATATCCGTATTATACTTTATGTTAAATTTTTTCCACTTGGACTAAATATGTTTAATTTGAAAGTTTTTTTTTATAGAATAACTACAAAATCGATGTAATTTTAGACAAGGAGAAATTTTCAACACAAATTTTGACAATATATGATCGTAAATTTGAAGTAATGTTTTAGAGTGTACCCAGCTAACCAAAACATTAGAAAATAATATCGCATTCGAATGTTGCGTAAACATTTCTCGGACAAAACACTGTCGAAGTCGGAAAAAGAAATATCCGCTAGAGTTCACTCGTCGCTCAGTATGTGGCAGCAAATCTTTCGTCAATAGCGAAACGAACCTTTAGCAATATCAAAAGCGAATAGATATCGAAGAAATTTCGATACCGCAGAAAAGCAGAAAAAATTAAGTTTTCAAGATTGTTATCTTTATTATTTAATTTACTTCTTTTAATGTAAATGGAACTTACCACGGCAGTCAGACAGTATCGATCACGGCACCTCCAGGATAACGGACTAGCACACATCCGCTAGGATATCGTGACAAAATGTCTTCTTCAATTATTGCACACATGTGTGTAAATTACACATTCGAGAAATTATCGAAGATAGTTCGCTATTGCGAACATTCATATTTTATGAATTTTGGGCAATTTTATTTACTAGCGCGACATTATCGACAAAAGCTCGCTTCAGCTTTCTTCAGCTTCAGATTTATTTAACAACTTTGCTCCAAAAATTCTTCGCTTTAGCGAGCTTTCTTTTATTTCGAATCTCAGTTTTAGTGGGCATAAACATTAAGAATGATCCCTAATTTTGTGCAAGTAAAATAACTTTTAACTAATTACACTATGCAACAAAATTAAACTTTTGTCATGACCTTTGATCACCAATATACATATATTATTTTGATGTGTTATGGTCCTCTAACTACAAAAAAAATTTTCAAGATGCTGCTACATCCATTTCATCGTAACTTGGGAAGGGGTAGTCCAATTTAATTACCAAAATAACTAACAAAAAAACTTGGAATAAAGGTACTTTTCAACTGTTCAAACACTATTTTTTTATATACTCAACAGTTTAGGAATTATTTAGACTGCAATGATGAAAAATATATTTTTTACGCAAAATTGGAAATTTTTATTTTTTTAAATTATGAGTTTTAGTCGAACTGTATAAATAATTAAATTTATTTTTTAAAACTTTATAAAAAAATCGAAAATAGCGAAAAGTTAACATTTTTATTACCTGATCGTAAGGCCACAAATATAATTCGGGCAAAAAAACCGACTACAAAGTAGGCGTGGCACTAGCCCAATATTGTGTGTGCGAAGTTTCAAAATAATATGTTAAGTAGAAGTAGTTAAAATGAATATTTACTTTTCATGGGTGTGGCACTGCCCACTTTTCTAACCACAATGTTGTATTGTAACGATAACTAAATGTGTGTGCAAAGTTTCTTAAGAATCGGTTAAGTAAAAGTAATTTAAATGCGTATTTGCTTTTCATGGGCGTGGCACCGCCCACTTTTCTAAACATAATGTTGTATTGTAACGATAGCTGAAGGTGTATACAAAGTTTCATAAAAATCGGTTTAGCAGAAGCTGTTTAAAAGGAACCTTTACTTGGGCGTGGCACTACCCAATTTTTTAATCATAATGTACTATTCAAAAAGAAACTTAATGTGTGTGCAGAGTTTCATAAGAATGGGTTGAGTAGAAGTAGTTGAAAAGGCATGTGTATTTGCTTCGTACGGGCGTGACCCCGTCCATTTTGCACCGGTACCAATCTGAAAGTACATCCTTTTAAATAAAGAAAAAATCCGAAATCGGTTTATAAATGGCGGAGTTTTGAGGGAACATCCATAAAAAATACATGACGAAGTCGGTTAAAAATAAGCTTTATTTCATGAAAATCTATAGATAAATATTGATTTTATTCATAACAAATTGCAGTCACCTAATTTTTACAAAAGTTGCAAATATTTACACTTTACAAAAAATCATTTTTATTTTAAATAACAAGGTTCTAGCAAATAATTTTGGTAGAAGTCACCAAAAAAATACATACGTGTATCGGTATAGAATATCTTGTAGGGCTTACGTTTAAGGTATAGAATGTGTTCAACACTTTTATGTAAAATACCACGAGGGACTTTTTTATTTAACAATCAATCCAACTAAATCGCCTCTGAAGAGGAGTTTTTTGCACCTTATTTATTTAGGGGCTAAAAAGACCCATACCTCGATGAGCTAGAGGATTAAAATGTTCTACAAAAATGTTAACCGTGGTATTTTACATAGAAGTGCCGAGAACATCTTATACGTTAACAGTAATGCCTAAAAGAAGACTATGCCGAGTCAGTATAACTATGTACAAAAGGGAGGAAACTTAACTCCTCTTAAAATCCCAGCGGGAAAAGGTAATGAATAGTAAACGAGAAAGTCATGCAGAGAATGTATAAATTTCATACCAGAACTCATTATTATTAACATATAACATATCCTAGGAAAGTAATGAATTATTTTAATGTGTCCGACGAATGAATTCTATAATTGATTTTTTTAAATTCGTAAAATAATAATATTCAAATATGTATGCAAGTACAAACGAGGAAAACACGAACAGTTGCTACGAGCAGAAACAATACATTCTTTCTTCGTAAGATGTGGTAATGAATGTGTAATTCTTGTGTGTGATCAAATTACCTTCTCGCTTCCAAAGGAACCCATTGCTTCGCTTTTAAATATAATACATAATATCTTTCATTATATATGTAATTAATGACTACTTTTCCCGCTGGGATGAATCCCAGATGTAAGTATATATTTTTTTCCCACCCTTTACCATAATCAGCTCTTATAATATTGCTGTTTGAAGAAAAATTGTTGTTGTCACATAGCTTATTTTATTTGTAATATAAGTGGCTTTATGATGTGTTAATAAAAACTGTAACTTTTTGCCATTTCCGATTTTTCATATATTTTTAAAAAATGAAAAATTTCCAATTTTACCTGAAACATATATAATTTTCATGATTGCGTTCTGAGTAATTTTAAAACAATTGAGTTTGTATAACAAAATGCAGCTCAAAAGTAATTTTGTTTCAAGATTTTTGTGATAAAATTGGACAACCTTTTTGTAAGTTATGATAAAATCGCGCTCCATAACTCGATGTTTTGCGAAAATCAGGTAATTTCACTTTATTGTGAATAAAATCAATATTTATCAATCGATTTTCGTGGAACATTTATTTATTTGTGGTATATGTGGCTTTATTGTTAGTGAATAAAAATGGTAACATTTTGCAATTTTCGATTTTTTATAAATATAAAATAAAATAAAAATATTTCAATTTTGTATAAAAAATGTATTTTTCATCATTGCGGTCTGAATAATGCCGAAACCATTGAGTATATAAAAAAATAATGTTAGAACGGCTTAAAGGTAATTTTATTTAAAAATTCAATCAGAATTTGTAATACAATCAAAAGTTCTAGAAACGAATTAAAAAAAATTATCCATAGAATTTAAAATTTCGAACCATAGCACCAGGGATGCCATAATTCCTTCACCAATAATGGCTAAATGTATACAAAAAATGGCTAAAAACTAGCCAAAAAATGGCTAAGCGAGATCGAATGCAAAAATCATGAGTATTAAGCAAAAGTAAGAAAGTAATTCATATATTATCTTTTACATCAAATTGAAAAGATTTTTTTAAGTAAATAAAACCCTATGGATTGCCATTATTGCGCTCACCGATGTTTTTTTATTAGCAAAAAATTTTGCAGCTATTTTTGTCAATCTTAAAAAGTTTTTTGGGTATTTCAAGTATTTCAGATAGTGAAAACCAGTGTTTTTGAATAGTATTTTTGCCGCCTATCGATTGCCATTCATTAGCAATTATTGCGCTAACCGATAATTTTTATTTTTATAACCGAAACAGTTTTCGGTGATGTTTGCCAATTTTGAAAAGTTTACTGGGTATAACTGCTGAATGCAAGTATTTCAGAAAGCGACAGCCCCCGTTTCTCAATTGTATTTTCACCTCCTATCGATTGCCATTAGCTGTTATTCGATTGCCATTAGCTCTTATAGCGTGCACCGATTTCTGAAAAATTGTAAAAAGCTTACTGGGTATAACTTCTGAATTAGGGATGGGCAAAAAACATCGATATATCGATATTTTTTTAAAAATATATCGATATATATCGTCGATATTTTTAATTTCGATATATCGATATTTTTTCCAAATATATCGACAGTATCAAATTCGATGTTTTTTTGCTTTGGTTTTGTTTTTCGTGCAATTTTTAAAAACATTTCGGCACAGTCTTCATCAAATAGAATATTACTAACAAAATCTTTTGTTTTATTAATAATATTTTGTGTATTCGAAAAATTATCATTCTTTGAGTGTAATTTTGTTGATGTATGTTCTATGAAATATTGGTGGAACAGTAAGGATCTTGAAAATTAACTCTTTCCAGCTTAATTATTTACAAGAAAGGTACTTGTTTTGTTTATTTAAAAAAAATTAGGGACTACGTGTGAATTATCATTGTTGAAAAAATATCGATATTTCGATATATCGATATTTTTTATTCGATATATCGATATCGATATATATCGATATATTTTTTTCACTTGCTCATCCCTATTCTGAATGCAAGTATTTCAGAAAGCTTCAACCCCCTTTATCAATTCTATTTTTGTCTCCTATCGATTGCCATTAGATATTATTGCGGTCAACAAAGATTTTTATTTTTATAAACGAAACACTTTTCGGTGATTTTTTGCCAATTTTTAAAAAGTTTGTTGTGTATAACTTTTGAATGGATGAACGAATATGAATGTAAACAAAACAAAATACCCTTTTTTTCATCTCTGAATAATGGTTTGAGGGTTTACCAAAGTTTGTTTTCTTCTCATGCGTGCGAAAACAATAACATATTGCTCTGTTGTATTTTTTGGTAGTAAATAAGTGTTCCTTTGTTGCGAGTTTAAATGTTTTAAGAAAAATTGGTGAAAAATTACATGTATGAAAAAAGGGCTAAAAATGGCTAGATTAAAACAAAAGTAGCTAAAAAAGTAGCTAATGGCTCAATTAACTTTTTTCTGGCAAACCGTATGACAAATTGCTAAATTTAGCCAGAAAATTACTAGCTTGGCATCACTACATAGCACATCAAAAAAATATATTAGTACTCCTTGTCATTGTCCTTGTAGCATAGTGTTATCTGGATGTTGTTAATAATCACTTCCTGCGAAGTCGAGTTGATACTTTGGGAGTAGAGGAAAAGTAGTTCCACAAAAATAAATCCCAATTTTTTTTTCAATGGGATATTAGACTTTTATTTAATGTGATTTCGAGTTATGATGCTTAATTAAAAAATTTTTTAATTTTGCTAAAATTTTTAACTTTTTATGAAGAAAGAATTGGACATGGTACAACTTCGCCATGGAACAAGGTAAGAAAAATTAATTAGTTTTCAACCTAGAGGGCAGAACACATTTTTGGCGATTATAATTTTATGAGAATAGGATAAAGTGTATATCTTCAAGAACTTGAATAAAAATGTAAAATTATATGTACAAAGTTCTATATAAAATACCAAATAATACAAAAACTTACCGTAAATGAGAATTTTTAATAATTTAATTAATCGGAACTCTGAAACACTTGATAAAGCAAATATTTTAATAAAAACAACAATTTATCAGCACTTGTATTTTATAATCACAGCGAAAAACTTCTTCCTTGTTATTTTTCACCTTTAAGTAATTTTTAATTTATTTTATACACCCAACAGATTGATTATTATCTTATAATTATTTAGTATTTAATGAGTTATTAATAAAAACGTGTTATTATTATGCCCATATGCATAAATTTTATATAAATTATATTAATTTTAAAATTATCATTAAATATATATTTGGTAGATCTTGCTTTCAGTGAAAGGTAAGGAAGTGAAAGAAAGATAAATACGTTAAATTTGAATGTAAGAAATCCCGCTTAAACTTTTATTGGCGTCTCGATTGTCCAGAAGCAACTGCGCGATTGTTTTGATATGCTTCAACTCCCGTTAAAAGTAGGATGATTGTAAAAGTCAACAATATGTTTTTTTAATTATCCGCTCAATTGCCTAAGTTGTAAAAAAACAACAAATAACTTTTAAATTCAGTGATAATTACACCACACTAACTTTTCTGTTAATCATGTAAAAATTCTAACTTCTGTTAAATACAAGCAAGCTTGCCAGACTTGCAGTTTTATTATCATTTTGGCGATTTAGGATTTCAAAATATTTACGGTTTGACAATTTTTGATAGCAATAAGCATAACAATCAGTGATGCCGTTTGATGATATTTGCTTGAAGGCCCAAGTAAAATGTATAGAGAACGAAGTAATATTTTTAAAAAGTACTTCATTTAATCCCCTCTATTATGGATGGCGTCGTCGACGTCACATCCACACGACAGCTAAAAATTGTAAGTTGTGTACTCGTTGTCGACAACAATTGACTACTACTGACAGTCTTTTACAATTTTCTGTGGCTTATGAAATTAGCCGAGCATGTTACTATTAGTCAATTGTCATTGACAAAGAGCAAACAAGTGACAACATTTTGCTGTCGTGTTGATGTAAGGTCGACGTCGCCATTCACAATAAGGGGGATTAATTAAGATAAGAACTGATTGTCTCTGAAAGCCGTTTTTCCTTAAGATATTAATTAGGTCTGAATAGTATAAAAATCTTACCCCGGCATACGTTATTAAATGAACTTTTTGTTACCACAATCCATACGAAAAAAAATAGTTAACAGTGAAGTAAAAAAAATAAAACCATTTTTTTAGTTTTCATGCAATAAGCGTGGGCTTGAAACTTACACAGCTGTACGTATATATCTCTTATGTTTAAATTTACGTTTTCACACGCTTATCTTCTTTTATTCTTAGTTATGTTTTGTACAATAAATAATTTGTTGTCTTGTTATTATCACTGAAATAAGTTATTATGTATCACTGAAATATCTATTTAAAATTAATATCCTCCATAAAACTGAACGAACTTACATCCAATAAAAGCTAAACTCATACTAACCACTTTATGAACCAGAGACTAATTGTGGAAGCTTTAAAAATTATGACATTATCAGACATTATTTACGCCTGAAATTCGTGGAATTTATTCTACAAAGTGAAACGTTTCATAAAAGTTCTTGGATGATTCCACTTGCTTCTTTTAAGTAGTTTTTAAAGTAAAAAATTTTAAGTAAAGATTTATTTCTTGAGTGTTAAGCAATGCCTACATGCATTTCATTGGTGCTTTATGAAATTGTCAGTAGACTTAAAGAATTCTTTTGATAAGTTTCAAACCTCTTATCTCATGCACAGACTTTAAGAAACCATTTGAGAATTTGCAAATAATTTTTGAAATTCTCAATAAATTAAGCCTACTAATCTTAGAAACTTATACAAAACCTAGCAAACAATTTGTATTTAATATGAATTTATTTTATTTTTGTATACCTTTATACAATTGGGTGACAATCAGGTATGTGATGGAAATCGATTTTGAAAACGGGCTTAGAATATTTGCATTTGGTTTTCTTATTTTAGACATCAAATATTTGAAAAATAATAGGGATAATAATTTTGCTTAATAAATTGCTGTTGTCTGCAGTTTTGTGTATTGAGCGCTACTCTTATTTTGTATTATTATTATTAAAATAACAGCGTAGTTTTATCATTCTAAATAATTAACAGTTTTGGAAGTTTGTCAAATATTATTATATTTCAAAAGGTTTCATCAAACAAAAATGGTTTGTATCCTTAAAAATGTATTGAGTGTTAATGATAGTTTTTTATTATATATGAAAATTATTAGTAAATTTATTGGGCGTTACGTTAACAAAACTCTTATATATTATTTATATGTAAATATTAGTACCATAAAAAAGGCAGAAACGGTATAAAGGCCATTATCCATTAAGAAACAACTGATTTGCTTACAGAATATTTTGATTCTGCCGCACTGTGGGTTGCTATATTTCCGAAAAAAGTGTTAGTATATCGCATTTGGGTACGAATAATTGACATAACTTGTAACATTGTCGGTCGATTTTGATAAAAATAGTTTTATTTTAAAGAAGATTTTGCCTGCGTTTTGCTTATGTATAAATCTTTGTAAAGAACTATTTTACAGGATACATATTTTTTTTCCATAGGAACCCACGTCAAAATTAAAAAAATGGTTAAAACTTATAATCTTGTCCCAAAACTCATTTTAATTTTTTCCTTTAGAGAGTGATATATAGTGCTTTCAAATCCTATATTCACTTTTTGTTTACTTTTGTTTTGCAAATCCATTGAATGAGGCGAAAACTATAATATGAAGCTTACCTATTTTAATTTTATTATTAATAAGGCATAGATACATACGAGCCCTAAACACTTTTAATTCACACACCAAGCATTTTATGTCAAATCAACATTCAAAACAACATATTTATAAAAAAAATATTGAATGCATCACAAAAGTTACATTTTCTGAAAGGTTGTTTTATTCTCTTTAAATGAATAAAAAGATTTTAATACATATTGGGATAAATGTTTTGAAAACACAAACGTAGACTAAAGTTCATTATTTGTATGAACAATTATTTGACCACTATTAATTCGTACAGTATATAAATTGGTCTTAAGGTTACATGAAAAATTTGATCATAAACAAAAAATGAAAATGATGCTTTATAATAAAAGCATAGAAATATCAGAGAACAAAATACCATCATTTCTTATATCGTTTTATTTTTATTTTGACTATTTGGTACACAATGGGGCGTGGTAGTCCAGTATGATAAGAAATTCGAATACATACTAACTATTAAAAAATTCAAATCGGGCAGCCACTGATCTTGAAATTCCCAGGTCAACATTGCAAGAAATCGTTAAAAATATGAATAAAATTAAAATTATAGTGATAACGTTAAAAACAGAGCACGGGTCTCCAAATTTACGTTTCGCGACAAAAGAGTTTAGCGGCTATAATTAAACAAAGTCGCCGGAGGACTGTAAGAGACATAGCTCAAAAGTGGTCTGAAACAATTGGAAAGCCAGTAAAACGTGAATGGAAGTGTCAGCAAATGAAAAATATAGGTTATGGTTTTATAAAGTACGTTTAACATTCATTCTGTGTCGCAAAAACGCATTACACAATATATTTTTTTAGGGCCACTGAAAAGCCGCTACTTACAGCACTTGAAATAAAAAAAAACGTTTATTATGAATAGAAGACAAACGTTCTTGGGTACAAAGGCAATCGGACACAATTATATTTAGCGACAAACCTAATTTTTACGTGTGTGTCGGTGATTCAAGAAAAAGAGTTATTCATAAAAGCACAGAGGCATATCACCAAGACTTCTTAAAGCGTACTGTTAAGTTTTCAGCTAGCCTTATGTTGTGGGGACATATGTCCTCAAAGGGTGTTGGTCAGCTTCACTTCATTGATGGGATAGTAAATACGAAAAAATATATGTATTACTATCTAACAAGAATATCTCATTCCATTAATACCAAAACTAGCCGACTGTGCGAGTAGATATATATTGCAGCATGATGGTATATCTTCCCACACAGTAAAAACAAACAAAAATGGCTGCAGAAAAGTGGAATAGATGTCCTAGATCGGCCATCGTCTAGCCCAGACCTCAACCCTATAGAAAATCTATAGGCACTAATGAAAAAGAAGCTGCGAAATGACCCACAATGTATTGTTATCGGATTGGAAACCAAAATTCAGGAAATATTGGACTCAATAACCCCTGAATAGTGTAAAAAGTTAATAACAACGATGTCAAAATTATTAGATGCTGTTATAAAAAACAAAGGAGGCGTAACACAGTTTTAAATAACTAAGGTATTCACTGTACGAGTTAATAGTGGTCAAATGTTTTTTTTTAAATATAATGAACTTTAGTTTTATTTTGTGTTTTCAAAACATTTATCCTAATAAAACAACATTAAAAAAAATTTACATTTGAGGCGCAATCAATGTTATATCCTAAAATATGTAATTCTAAGTATTGATTTGTCAAAAATTTCATGGTAGAAAAATTTTACAAGCAATTTTAAATAGTACAGTTGTTGTACTATATTACAGAAAGTGGCAACGCTGATATAGACATTGCTTAACCCTTAACAAATAAATCTTGATATAACAGTTTTGATTCAACTGCCTTTTGCTTAAGCGCACCCTTTACTTAACTGCAGAAAGTTATAAATTTGTGTCACAAGTCAATTTTTAAGTGCACTTTTTATAACTCCACTTTTAAGATAAGTGCCTTAAATTTTTGGCATTTCAAAACTATTTTCATACAAAAGATCAATCTTAGCTGCATTTTGACTTTAGTGCACAAAATATTTATTTTCTGTGATTATTCTTCAAAATGTTTTTTTAAGTACACTTTGTGTACCTGCTCATTTAACATATTTTTGCAGATTTAAATTATTTTCATATAAAAAATCAAAGCTAACTGCACACACTTAATAATTGTGTTTACGTGCACATTAAGGCAGGTAAGTGCATGTAAGCTAAAAGCATTTTTAACTTATCTAGACTAAAAATCGTGAAAAGTTGATTGTGCAGCTAAGTCATAATTACTGTAATTCCGAAAACAAAGAAATTAGAGGAGTTTTCTAAAAAAATTACGATTTTATACTAATTTTATATGGCAACTATATACTTTTTGCAGCAAGTAGTTAGCTTCATGTTAAATTAACAGTCATTGAACTTCAATGCTAAGCATTTTATTGATAAAGCTTGCTAAAAAGTAAAATCAACTTGATCAATTCGAAAAGCTTTAATACATACAAACTTGAATAACATACACATTTTTTGATGTATAGCCTAAGGCGCACTTAACAAACAGTGGTGTGAAATACAAAAATATGTGTGTTAACTAACTGTTAACACACAATTTCTAAACAATTTAGCCAGTTTGTATATAGCTGTGTTTGTGTCAATTTTATCGAAAAAATAACTTTTTCTGTTTGTTTTCACTAAAATTTTAGGAATAGTTTCCTCGACAAAAAGTCAGTTCCCATATTTTTTGTGCCCCTAGTTTCCGAATTATGGGGTCCTCAATGTCGAAAAAGTCAATATATTATTTTTTATAGATATTTTCAAAATATTGTAGTAGCCCTGGCATATCTTAGCAAAAAAATTATCATGAGCTTTTTTGTTCCAAATCTTTCACGGACTATGAAAACTATTTTGGAAAATAAATTTTCGCTACGTTTTGCATATTTTACAAAACCGCTTAACTTAATTTTTTTAATTGAAGAACGCCTTAAGACACAGTTAGAGCCTAACACTAAGCAAGCTGCTGAAAATGCTCCTCCTACTTTTCGACAGGTGAAATTTAACAAAATTTACTCTGAGGATGTGGAACGACTATTGTCTGAAAAAAAGTTGAATACGAAGAGATTGGCAACGTCACAGATCCCCGCAGTTAAAAATTATACTGAAGGAATGCACCAAACAGCTTAAAAACTATTACAGAGCCAAAAACTGCATATTTGCAAAAATTCCTTCTCGAACTCGACGCAACGCCACAAACGGATTATTCGTTATGGCGAGCAGCCAGAGGACTTAAAAGACTGGTGATGTGTAAACCTCCATTACGAAGTTCGAATGGAGCCTGGGCAAGAACTGATGCTGAGAAAGGTACGCTGCGCTGTTAGGATTTGTGGTGCAATTGTACCAATTTTGCTACAGTCGAAAGCTGAGTCGTGTGCTGGTACACTCATCGTATATCTGGTACAATTTTATAATTTTCAAATAAAAATTTTTTGTAAACTTCTTTTATTTGATGTCATAAATATTGTTCGTTTTGACAATCACCCGGATTATGTATGTCGAAGTCGAATTTGTGACTATGAAAAATTGCCCTAGAATAAAGAAAACTTTTCTTTAATACAGAAAAAATGTTCATAGTCACAAATTCGGCTTCGACATACATAATTCGGGTGAATATCTTCTATGTATAAGCACACAATTCCTATTCAAATGCTAATGAAATAAAATTGCTTGTTATGAAAAATATTGAAAATTGTTTTTAAGGAACTACTTTTGAACTGCTTCCAAGGTATCAATAGGTTCGTACTTTCGCCTTCTCAGGAAGTTATTATTAAGATCAGATAATTAGTAAAAATACTATTAAACCTCCGCAATCTTCTCTGCTACTCTCAAAGTTATATTATGTACATATTTGTTAGCTTCTCGGTCCTGCTTTTCTAGATGGTGATGCTAAGGTAGTAAACACACTTTTAAACAAGTCATGAAATAAAATTCCTTAGTTCGAGCCGTAACCGTGCCAGTCGACAACATATCAATAAAATAAATTAAATGTTCTAATACTAACTTTATACATAAAATCGTTTGTGTGTTTGTTAGTAACGCATGATTTTCGAAATTATAAGAGCTGTCGACCTGAAATTTGTAACACATGTTCGGGTCAGTCCATGTTAGATTTCTGTTTCATTTTTGAGCCAATAATAGAAGGCCTCGCGGTGAAGTTATTTAAAAGAAACAACTATATATTTAGAGGTAAGATAACGATTGCCGGGCTCAGCTATTTCATTAATATAATGAGGAATGTTCTCGTCTCGTTTTACATTCGTCTGACTGTTTTCAAGTGAAAAGATTAAGAATATGTTTGTTCAAAATTTAAAACAAGAACATAAGAAAATATGAAATCGTCCATTTTCAAATTTATTCCATTAAATTCGGATGCTAGAAGACATGCTATTGATTTTTGTTTTCTCAATTGCAACTTAAAAAGGTGTAACACAAGTTTTTGCATCCGAATTCACAAGGACATTTGGGAAAACGGTTCGGATACTACATAGAACACATACGATTGACTTCTACTTCTACGAAGCTGCTTTTTCACTGGGTTTAAATGAACCCCTGCTGTTAAATATATTTCGAGTAGCTCCAGCTATTTTTGTTATGAATTCATGTATTTTTTACTAGATTATGAAATTTTGCTACAATTTATGCTCATTTGGTACAATTTAATCACTTATAAAACCTATTTACTCCAAACACACCTACTATAGTTGAGCTGTCACCAGATGTCGCTGAAGCTGTCGTTCCTTTGAGATTTAACATTCGGGAAATTGAAAATGCTATCGCTGACTTAAATTCGATGAAAGTCTCAAATGCTGATAAAATCAGCAACAAAATGCTTATAGAGCTACCCCAACATAGCGAAAAGGATGATTATATTCATTTTTAACGGAGTTTTACGAATAGAATACTATCCTGCGGAATGGAAGATGTCATTGATCACTATGATACCTGAGACCGCAAAAGACCATTTCCTTCTCTTCCACGCTTGCCACAAATCAGATAATTCGCCGAGTCGTTCTGTCTCGCCTCGACAGCAAGAAAACTACGAAGATCTTAAGTTTTCCAAAGTTGGATTTGCGAAACCTCATTGTCACGGAGCACTGAACTTACGGAATCGTATTGGCTTTCCCCAGAGCGACGAATAAAATATGACGCATCTTCTCTGTTTTGCATAGAGCCTTCAGTAGCATCTATGATTAAATCACAAATGGAATAGTTCCTACAGCAAGAACGGGAGGAAGTTCTCTCACTGACTTTCATCTTGCATTATACGATCGCTCTCCGGCTACACATATCATATATTTTCAATTTACATCTTGATTTTCCTCACAACCTAACTCTTTGCTTCTATTCTCATCTCTTACATTTTGTTTTTATACTGGGCATCACAAAGGGATCATAATCTTGGACCAACGTTGGTTGGAATATTATGCTTCTTTCTACTATCAACCAATCAACCTAACCTAACTTCCGAACTGATGGTGCAACTAAAAAAATAACCTAAATTGATTATTAGGCTAAGGTTCGTAACGTTATATTCAGAAAGAATTGGGTATGATTAATATTCCAAGGAACAATGGAAAAATTAACATCAACTTAATTTTTCAACGTACACAGCAGAACAGAGTAGCGCCACTTTCGGAAGCCGCTACACTTCCATCGTCAGTGCTCACGTGTATTTGCTATCACCACTTGTCAGGTGGCTCTGTGATTTTAATTCTTATATATACAACTTTTTCGCGAAAATTGAATACGAGAATTAAATCACTCTCAAGCTGATATTAAAGTGCACTTTCCCAGCGTTGCCATCGGTTTATTTTTCTTCATTCCCATTTTTCTGATTTTTGTTCTACTCAAGACAAACTTTTTTGGTTTGATTTTATACTTAAGTATATATGAACATGTAAACATGTGAAAAGCTCAAGCCAGTAGCTAATTGTTTTTATTAATATGATTATTTCGAACGTATTTGCTTTGTGAATCTAAATTGATTATTAGGCTAAGGTTCGTAACGTTATATTCAGAAAGAATTGGGTATGATTAATATTCCAAGGAACAATGGAAAAATTAACATCAACTTAATTTTTCAACGTACACAGCAGAACAGAGTAGCGCCACTTTCGGAAGCCGCTACACTTCCATCGTCAGTGCTCACGTGTATTTGCTATCACCACTTGTCAGGTGGCTCTGTTGAATGTGATTTTAATTCTTATATATACAACTTTTTCGCGAAAATTGAATACGAGAATTAAATCACTCTCAAGCTGATATTAAAGTGCACTTTCCCAGCGTTGCCATCGGTTTATTTTTCTTCATTCCCATTTTTCTGATTTTTGTTCTACTCAAGACAAACTTTTTTGGTTTGATTTTATACTTAAGTATATATGAACATGTAAACATGTGAAAAGCTCAAGCCAGTAGCTAATTGTTTTTATTAATATGATTATTTCGAACGTATTTGCTTTGTGAATCTAAATTGATTATTAGGCTAAGGTTCGTAACGTTATATTCAGAAAGAATTGGGTATGATTAATATTCCAAGGAACAATGGAAAAATTCGAAATAATCATATTAATAAAAACAATTAGCTACTGGCTTGAGCTTTTCACATGTTTACATGTTCATATATACTTAAGTATAAAATCAAACCAAAAAAGTTTGTCTTGAGTAGAACAAAAATCAGAAAAATGGGAATGAAGAAAAATAAACCGATGGCAACGCTGGGAAAGTGCACTTTAATATCAGCTTGAGAGTGATTTAATTCTCGTATTCAATTTTCGCGAAAAAGTTGTATATATAAGAATTAAAATCACATTCAACAGAGCCACCTGACAAGTGGTGATAGCAAATACACGTGAGCACTGACGATGGAAGTGTAGCGGCTTCCGAAAGTGGCGCTACTCTGTTCTGCTGTGTACGTTGAAAAATTAAGTTGATGTTAATTTTTCCATTGTTCCTTGGAATATTAATCATACCCAATTCTTTCTGAATATAACGTTACGAACCTTAGCCTAATAATCAATTTAGATTCACAAAGCAAATACGTTCGAAATAATCATATTAATAAAAAAATAACTTCTAAACAAAGTTGAATAAGAAGTTGTACAAACAGTTTCAACGTGTATGGGCTGCATTAAAGAACAAATCCCAAGTAATACTATATAATAAAGTATGAATTGCAAAGTTTTAAATGGAATTTAACAAAATTTGGCCCAAGAGACTTCTATGTTTGAACTGAACAAAGTTTGATACAAAAAGGCAATAAGCAAATAAATAAAAGTTAAACTAAATATTTAAGAAGAGAAATGAAAACAAAATTGTCTTAAGCCACCACAAACCACATCAAACGAGAAAATTGACGAAATAATAAAAGAACGAAACGAAAAAAATAATTGAGTTCATCTTAAAGTTTCTTCCGTTAAATCTGCATTGTTTTGACTTGATTCTTTTTTTCTAAAAAGAAAAACCATATTTGTTACATAAAACATGTGTAAAGATTTGTTGTTCTGACTACCTACCGTCAAGAGAATTTAAAATAAAATAATTCACTTCGTATAAAGATTTTATAAATCTCATGTATTTTTGGCCAATTACTAGAGAAGAAAAAGGGTTTTTTTTAAAAACCATCACAGAATTAAAAAGATGATTTTTAAAGTATGTTTACGTATTTATAAATTTCAGTATTTAAAGCAATGAATTATCCTTATAAGCATGTATGAATATGTTTTTGTATGAATATGTGACAACATTTGTTAAGTGTTTGCGTGAGTTTGTCATGTATGAGTAAAAACATATGATTTTTCATAAGCATTTTCTATACAATTTATCATTTTGATAATTTTTCTTTCATATTTTCCTTCGACTTCTGTTGTTGTGTTCTTTGCAAATATCTTATGATTATGAAATTTATTCGTCATGGTTAAGGTCACGGTTTCTTGTATAATAAATCAAAGATTGTTGTCTGTCACAGCGTCTGTTTTTGATTGGCATCGACGCCTGCCTGCTTTTCTTAAGAATTCGTTTTCAAAATATTTCTTGTTAAGAATTTTGCTTGCAGGGGTTGATAGATTATTGACTTAAGAAAAATTTAGTAACTTAATTCTTGTATGAATTAAAAAGCTACTGCATTCATGTTCCTATTAAAAACTAATTCTGAGTCCTTCCAAGAAGAAGGGTTATGAGTTCCTGAGGCAAAGTATGTGGTGGCTCAGCGATACTAATAGAGCCCCGAATCAAACACTATTTATTTCATTTCACGAAAGTAACTGTTCATCAAAACTTTGTGTTTTCAGAAAGCCAAATTTCTTAGTAATTTTTACTAACCTCCATGACTTCGTGAACTGGCAGCATAGTTTTTGGCGATCAAGACTAAACTGAGTATAAATATGATTTCCACTTTATTGACCAGTTGATGCTTCAGAGAATATAATCTCTCACAAAAATATCCACATTGCCAGTTCCGAAGTTGTAACGACCATTAATAGTTATAAAATTTTATATGAATATTAAGCACCTGTCACTTTTACAATGTGCTCTCATAGGGTGGGTCCTAATTTAGGTACTATGTAACACGTCCCAGGTCTAAGCTTAATGTGCTATTTAGTGGCAAATACTATAAATCTACTTCAAGAGAAAAAAATATCATACTCTCTTTCATGCTCTCTTTCTTAAATGTGTTGTTGTTTATTGGATATCCTGCGAGCTGAGTTCGAAGCTTCAATGCTACGAAATGAAACTTTAATTATTTTATTTACGATCTACGATAAATTCTGTCCTGTCGGCAGAGATGTCATATATCAAGATTTTTTACGATATGACAAAAAACGACATGACATACTGTGTTGTCATATCGTAAGTTTTTCACGATATGACAACACTGCGATATGACATCACTGTGTGTATTATCCAGCGATGCCATTTATGAAGCTTTTTTACGATATGACGAAAAACGATATGTCATACTGTGTTATCATATCGTTAGCTTTTTACGATACGATAACACTGCGATATGACACACGGTGTTGTCATATCGCAGTGTTGTCATATCGTAAAAAACTTACGATATGACAACACAGTATGTCATATCGTTTTTTGTCATATCGTAAAAAATCTTCATAAATGGCATCGCTGCATATGACACACGGTGTTGTCATATCACTGTTTTGTCATATCGTAAAAAACTTACGATATGACAACACAGTATGTCATATCGTTTTTGTCATATCGTAAAAAAACTTCATAAATAGCATCGCTGGTCATATCGCAGTGTTATCATATCGTAAAAAAATTCATAAATGGTTACGCTGCTTGTCGGCGATCATGTCTCTAAATGTGTGAATTTCAAAGTTGTTCTGACACTTTCACTGATATGAAGTATTTTGTTTCAGTTCAACAAGAAAGAAAATATCTGTACAGCTCCTATTTTGAGCAGTCGTGCAACGAGTACGTGCAGAAAAATTTATACAAACTTTACGCATTGTATGACTGGGCCAAAAAAATATAATTTTGTTTTTTTATAAAGTATATCGAAAATATTATTTGGATGACAAAAAAAATTATTGTCAGAATCGTAGCCGTTAATATTAATATTAAGAGGTCTATCATTGCAATTTTTTATTACTTTTTTTTAATGCCAGTTTTTGGCTCTTAACCCCCATCCCAAACCATGGACCCCAACAAATTTGACCTGAACATGTTTTGAAGCAAATTAAATGGTCTACGAAAAAGGTCATGGTGAAATTTTTTGTCAGGTGAACCGATTTCGTATAACCATGCCCCCAACCTTGGTATTCCTAAAGGAAATTAATTTCTCTACAAAAAAATTTAGTAACATTTTAGCTTAATTCACTCGTTCAAAAGTTATTCATAGTTAAAATTAAAGTAAAAACAAAAGTTCTAGCGAGGAATAGACCTTGCAACAACGACTCGGACTTGACGAGCAAACGTAAGGAACAGAACTGAAGCAGGACATAACATAAGGGTCATAAGGCTTTCGAGGATATGTAAAATTAACTCGACAGATTGACAAGCCATTGCAGCAGCCTGAAAGTGCAGGGCCTAGTAAAGCAAATTAAGAGGAACTGTTCAAGATCCTCTGAACCGGCTGAGCTAACAGAAAAGAGGAACGGGTGCACAGATCCATTTTGACTAGAGCGAACACAAAGCGATAGATAAAAACGCCTTGCGGCTTCTAAGAAATGCATAAGATCTGTTTTAAAAAAGAAACACGATAAGAAATTGCAAGATATGAATCATTTATAAAAAGCTACACCCAGAATCATATATTGGTAAATCTAACCAATTTAATAGGTTAGAATAGCACCAACACACTGTAAAATCAACCAATGGAATTATAGTTCAGTTTATCGGATGCTAAGCCACCAACCGGAAGGTCGAAGGTTCCATGCCTGCCAACGCTTAATTGGGTTTGTAATTTTTTAGTCTTGAGCTAAAGTTCTCACAATTTTATTCACTCAGCTAATAATGGAAACTTTGCCATCTAAAAGAGCAAAAATATAGCTACTCCGGACGAGCCAGCATTTTTCGATAAAAGCCATCCCCATCGTTTCTGGCAGCCTTTAACCGCTTCGTATATCGTTGCGCACTAAAAATATTGTAGGTAAATCTAACCAATTTTAATAGATAACTTACTGTGAACGTAAATTTTTGTTGCAATGTTTATGAAATAACAATTTTTATTGGTTGAACTAACTTTTAAAAGTTGCAAGCAGGCACACATTTAACTGTTTTGGCTTGAGTTCGGTTTTAATTCAATTTTCCAATTATATTATATTTATATTTAGAGATAAATGTGAAGCATGTAGCCAAAGAAAAATTTGACTGCACGGAGGGTTGAACTGATATATTTAGATAGCTGCTTCCGCTAATCTCTTCAGAGCTCTCTACCGCTAAGACCACTTGACCAAAGTAAGTGGATTACAGTCAAGAGTTGAATATTATCTAGCTTTAATCAATACATACTGTTACTCTTAGAAATCTATTTCATTTGATAGTTATTGATATTTACTTTTTTCTTTATGTCTTGTGTTAAGCTTCTTGTTATTTCTCTATTCTAATATGAATTATCTTTGATAATTACAAGTACTACTAGTGTGTGAATGTTTGTTTGTTAAGTTTATTTCAATATGTGCATCCTCTTTTTGCTGGGTGCCTTTAGAGCTTAAAAATTAAGTTATGAGTTTTAGTCGAACTGTATGGGTTTATATCCAAAAAAAAATTTTATTATTTTAGCTTGAGTTCGGTTTTAATTTAATTTTGCAATTAAACTATATTTTTATTTTGAGATAAATGTGAAACATCTACATAAAGAAAAATTTGACTGCATGGAGGTTTGAACTGATATGTTTCGATAGCTCCTGCAAAGTCTGTGGAAGCTTAAGACAAGAAGCTTAACACAAGACATAAAGAAAAAAGTGAATATCAATAACTATCAAATGAAATAGAGCTCTAAGATTAAAAGTAGATGATATTCAACTCTTGGGTGCAATCCGAACTAAAAAAGTTTAAAATGTAGTTCAAATTGCAAGTCACTGTTTTAGCTCTAGTTGGGAATAGGTACTTCGAGAGCTACTCAGAGTGAATGTGGATCACGAAGAAACCTCAGGAGCTAAGACAAAAGAGGAACCCACTGCGCGAACTGCTCAGCTGGCAAAGAGATGTCAAATCAGTTCGAAAGCTACGACGTACAGTGCTTCCAATTGGAAAAAAGGTAATAAATTTTTATCTCTTAAATTTGCGATCCAATTACAAAACGAAGTACATATGTAAAAATCATGCACAGAAAATATTATCACAATAAAAATTTCAAACAAAAGTTTGTCTAATATAATTTTCAGTAAAAGTTATTTAATGAATCAATGAATTTTTTGTTTGACTTTTATTTAGGACACAAACACCTAAAACAACAAGAAAACCACGGCTTCTGTATCGTAAAAAAACATCAACGATGACGAAATACACAAAAATAACAACAACAATAATAGCGAAAGGAATGCGATTGTACCAAGTTTGTTTACTGAAGATTTTTGAGTGAATCAATTCGGTAATGTCGTTGCGTTAATTCTCATTCATTTATATAGAGTCTTTAGATACACATTCAGACTTGCACACATTTAACAAAGTGAAATTTCATAAATGCTTAATGGATGATGATGATGACCCGGACAAAAATTTTGTTTGATATATTAGAAATAATCCGGTGTATGTTTTTGTTTGATTAAGTAAACTATTTTGCAATTAAGTTATGAGTTTAGTCGAACTGTATAGAAATTTAATTATTTTTGGCTTGAGTTCGGTTTTAATTTTATTTTTAAATTAAATTATATTTTAATTAATTTTTAATTAAATTATATTTTAATTAAAACCGAACTCAAGCCAAAAATATTTAAGTTTCTTTGGATGTTAACTATTTTGTTTAATATTGGTTAGTATTTTTAGACTAGTTGTTTGATAAATTCAGACAAAAGCACTGTTTGATATTTTTCAGAAAATCCAATAAATCTTTTTGTTTGATTTAATTAATTGATTTGTTTACAGTTTGTAAATATGTTTAGCAAATTGTTTTATAGATTTAAACGATTTTTTCATTGAAAAAAACTCGTTTTTTTAATGAAATTGTTGAGATATTTTTGACTATATTTACAAATTTGTTTGTAGGTCCGTTCCTAGACAAAATATTTACTATTTCATTGAATTCCTTTACAGAAAATGAAATTTAGTTTTTTCTGTGTATACAGTTGAGAAAATTAAGTTCTTGACCTCATTTTCTACCATTTCTCTTCCCGCAACCGACAGAGATGGTGTTTCCTTTACGAATTCAATTTTTAAGGGTCTGCAAAATATAGTGGAAGATGGTCGAGGATTTTGCCAAGTTACCTCTTTGTCCAACATAAGGGAACAATTGTTGTTAAAAATACTGACGAATCAATAACATCACATCCATGAAAAACCAGTTTGTAGGATCTATGGCCTGATTTTCTTTCAAAATCCAATTTTGTGTATAATTGAAGCTCATGGTTGGTTAACGAGTCAATACGGTTTTCATGAAGCTGAATTAATCGGTCTGCAGTGTGGTTCAATAGCGCTTATAAACTTACTTCCGCACAGAACTGTATTTTTAACTGCAAAGTAGGAGGCATTAGCATAAACAACTTTGAATGGTTAATTAAATACACACCCTAAAAATGTAAATATCTTTAATAATTTGCAAATGTGCATTTCGACAAAAAAAACATATTTTCCTAAAATTTACCACAAACAATTAATTACAATTAATTAAAAATGCTAACAAAACTTCGAAAACAAACCAAAAAGTTTTCTTTGCACTTTCAAACAAGTTCCGCAATTTTAATAATATAAACTGTAAATTGTGCTTATAACTACTTTAAATAAATGACTTCCTTCCGTTTATACAAAAGAAATAATAAACTTTATCCTTTTCAAAACGTGCTTTTGTTTCTATGACTGCGTAGAAAGTACCTTCTAAACTGCCTTATCATTTTTAAACTTGGCTAAAAGGGGAAACATGACTTGACTAAAATTTTTAATTTATTTGCTCGAATCCTTAAAGCGATTTTTAATAATTTCCATGTAATTTTAAAGTAATAGAAATTCAATTAATTAAAGAAATCAAAACATATTAAAAAAGCTTTCAGAAGAAATACATTAACAGCAACAAAAGTATTTATTAAAAACAAACAAAAAACAAGGACAACATTTCCAATTCATATGTTGCCGTATTGAACAAAAAAAATCTGACAAATCTTAAGGAATTTCCACATTCCAAGTTTTTTGTTTCTTCACAACTCATACATATGTAACGCTTAAAGATAATTTGGGGTAAAAATGTATGGGGGTCTTGGAAAAATACCAACATACATGCTTTGTGCAAAAGACAACAATAATGATTTATGACCGTTTAAATAGAAGAATCCTTAAAAGGAAGCACAAATTCTCAAAAATACTTGTACATGGTAAAATATTGAATATTACAAGAATATGTTGGAAATATACAGACAAAAATAAATTATAACTTAAATGGTCATACATATACCAAAGAAGATGATGTATTTATGTACAATATATTGGGATAATTTAAATATGTATATTTATATGTAGAGGGGTTGCCAAGTGATTTAACATATTATTTAGAATTTCTGTCTATTTTTTTCTCCACAAATTACTCTATACAGCAAAAGCAAATCCAAAATAACAAGGCTATAACGACTGAGTTTGGTAAAGGCCACCAAAAAACTTATACCGGTATCGGCGTTTTAAAAGTTTAGATCTGGGATTAATTTTCGGATGAGTTAAATTTCGTCCCTTTTGCATATAGTTATAGTGACTCGCATAGAAAATGTTGTAAGCCTTACGTTTAAGGTTAGAGGTGTGTGAACAACTTTTATGGAAAACACTACGAGGAACATTTTTGTGTAACATTTTAACCCTATAACTCTTCGTTGTATAGGTCCTAATTTGCTACAATCTCAGTGTAAATTAGTATCTTTGATATTGGTTTTCATTAATCTTCCTATACCCGCGGTTTGGTCTGTGAGACCGACAAAACGATTTTACGTAAATATTTTTTTTCCCCCAGAAACTCTACAAAGTTGAATTTTCTGTTAGCTTCCGCTGTTTTTTACAAGCTCCGTTTTAGTATTGATTTGGTGTTTGCACTAGACAAGCGTGTTGGTGTATTTCATAACAAATGGTCTGTGAGACCGACGCGGGTACATGTGTAACCTTTTGTGAAGGTAAAACATGCAGTGCGGTATGTCCTGATTTTTATTTAAAGGCTGAAAACTGAGTTAACCTATGATTTATGTATTGTGCAAGAAGTGCTTTTAAGTTGGTATAAGTTATTTTTATTTATTTGAAGAAAAAAATATGTTTTTGTTTTGTTTTTGTAATATCTAAGAAAAAACTATCGATTTTGATGGCTTATTTGTTAAGGACTAAAATCAATAAAATAAGCGAATACAAATTTAATGCGTGATTTTATTTTTTTATTATATCATTGACATTTAAAAAGAATCTTTTGTTTTAGTTTTGTTTCAAAAAACTAGTATTTCATCTTGTTCAAACTTTCGGTCTGTGAGACCGTGCGTGCGGGTATATGTGTTATAAAAATTAGCGCGGGTATAGGAAGGTTAAGTATCTATCCCTTACTCAGCCAGCTAAACTAAGAAAATGGTAACTCTTTACTTTAACAAAATAAAGGAGCATTTTAGATTTTAGTGCCACAAAAAGATTGTTTGATTTTCAAAAAAGAAAAAACATGGGGTAGTTTATTTCTTGCAAAAGCATAAACAGTCGTCATTCATGTCCCCTCTCCGCCTTCCGTATCAGCTGTGCAAATTATTTTTTGCTGAAAAATTCATGCTGCTTATTTTTTTCTTTTCATTATTTAAGTATTTATTTATTAAAATACAAATATTTATGTTTTATTGTCGTCCTCGTACTCAAAATAATTTATGGGATTTTAGTGGATTTCAAAGGCAATGACATATTGCCGCTTAAAGCTACAGAAATGAAACAATGTGAAAGCAATTTCGGTAAATTACAATCAAATAGCTCAAATTGAAATACTTAAATACTCTTTTAAATGTTAAAGTTCATTTACCTTTAGCTGGAGTTTTTTTTTAGCATTAAAAAGAAAATTTGTGTTACTCCCCCTTTAAAATATTTTTTGTCTTGCGTGTCAATAAAATTTATAGAGATGACATTCTTTTTTACTTGTAACCATTTTTAAATTTTTCATAAAAAAGGAGATTGTTTGGTTTTTCGTCAAGTTTGTAGTGAAAACAGTAATATCATTAGAGTGAAGCGAGCCTGTCACAGGACAGGTCACGTGGCTGGTTCTCAAGGACTAGCTACTTTTACTTATCGTTGTTATTGGAGGGGGTCAATTGACATAATTAAGATACTCAGTGATAGGCCTCAGATCTAAGCTTAAGGTACCTGCCTTTAATACAAGTCAAATTACTGTCCTTGACATGGAACAAATACCCTAACTATACACAATATAGTTTAATCAAGGGCTATTCACATATTACGTAACGATATTTTATGAGTTTTTATATCCCTGACCCCCTCCCCACCGCCTTTTCGTAACGCTTTTTACAACATTTTTAGTATAAATTATCTAATCCATAACAACTCTTTGACCCCGCCCCTCCCCCACCCGCTGTAGCGTTACATAGTATGCGCATAGCCCCTAAAGTAAATGTACCAAAAAACAAACACTGTAAATAATTATAAATTATAACTTATTCATGTTACTTTTCTGAAATGATCGATTAATCGAATATTTATTCGCAATTAAATGCTAATAAAACTTGTTTTGTAAATTGTGTCATATAAACATTTAAAAAAATCGAATAAATCTAAAAAATTCAGATTAATTCGAATAATTTTAAAGAGTAAAAATAACTCGAACGAAATAAATGTATTGCTCGTTTGTTCGAATAATTTAAAAACCTCAATTTCGATTAATTGATTAATCGCACAATTGAAAAGCCGATTAAGATGAATAACCTACTCTCGAATTGCACCACGTCATTGCTTTGGAACTATCTCTTCGACTTCTTTAAATTGAACAAGAAGATTATGAAAAAAAATGTATTCGAGAAATTGGGAAGTCTCACCAAAAACCTCATTTTTCAAAGCAAAATTTTAAAACTTTTTGTTGTTAAGAAAATCATAAAAATTAAAGATGAAATTATATACACTGAAAGGAAAATATTTGTGCCAGCTATGACTTTCTTCATTGAATCAATGAATTTTTGTCATTGATAACGATCCAACGTTGTATTAATGAATAATGGTTCATAAAGTATCATATAAAACACTTCATTGATTTCGTGAAACTTTTCCATTTAATAAATTAAATAGTTTCATTATACATATGAAATTAAGTTTTTTAATTATTGTACACAATAATTGAAACTGTATAAGAGAATTTTATTCTATTAATTATTTTACTCCAATTCTCGGACTCTTCATTTTCATCATCAGATCTGTAGACAATGGCTGAACCACTTCAGCCAACAGCACAATAAAAACAGCGTGCATTTAACGCTTTTAAAGCTTTTTCTATAACAAATGTTTACTATGAAAACTGTTTTATTGTATGTATGAAACATTTTCATTGTATGTATGAAACAATTTTATAGACTTGTAGGAAATTTGAAAAAAAAAATAGATTAACGGGTATTTTTTCTAACAAAATTTATTTTATTTCATGTATTGTGAGGTGGTTTTGCAATAAATACTCAAATCTAATGGGATAAACTTTTAGTTTTCTTAAAATTGTAGAAAAGTTTAACTTCGTAAAATCAATAAAAACATTATAATAAATGCAATGAAAGCTAAAAAATTAACAAATGTTGAAAGAGAGCGATTTTATTTAGCATATGAAAATTATCATTTTATTAATGCAACATTTCATTCAATGAAGCCACTTTATTAGCTGAATGAATGATTTTTCTCTTAGTGTACTGAAAGAATTTGTCTTCATGAAACCAATGAAACAATTTTATTAGATCTTTTTAATTAATCCAATGACAATTTCACAAATCCCATGAACATTTCATTAATATTGTGAAAGAATTTCATTGGTTTTATGAAAGTTTCATAAATCCAATGAAAAGTTTCATTAATATTGTGAAAGTATTTCGTTTGTTGAATTTTAATGAAATTTTCGTTGGTGGAATTTTAATGAAATTTTTTTATTGGACTTATGAAATATCATTCAAGCAATGAAAATCTTTCACAATATTAATAAAATTTTCATTGGATTTGTGAAATTGTCATTGGACTTTTGAAATTTTCATTGGATTAATGATAAAATCTAATGAAAATGTTTTATTGGTTTTATCAAGCCAAATTCTTGCTGTGTACCTACATAAATATATAACCAATAAAATGAACCGTGTTTCATTAAAATCCATTTATAAATTATGAGCGAACTCAATTGATAAAACTCACGATATCTATACAACAGTAAAATTTTTAATTTTGTGTGTGTGTCACTGTTGTATGGAAATCGCAATTTAAATCAGGCCTTTGGGAAGAAGCGCGTTTCGTCACAAATGGAAATGCCCATTTCCACAGAAAATTCCGTTTTTGAAGCATTCGTGGCCAAGCAATTAAGCTTGTATTTTAAAACAATTCAGCTCGATTGTTTCTTCTCTTTTACTAGAGCTGTAAAAGACTTCAATTTTTCTCTGGAAAAACAAGCATCATTCCTTGGTGGCGAATGACAACTAGAATGTGACATCTGGAAATTCCCATATATATTTGCTAGGGTAAGTGTAAAGTGCTCAGGTACACGCAGAGAAAGGATATCGTTGTGGCATGGTTGCGACAACAATGTCATATTTCCCGATATATCTTATGGTTGTGGCAAGCAAGTTATTGTTAACCTTAATAAGTTTATGACAAAAAACTCATGCTTACAATTAATCATAACATTATTAGTATTCATCTTAATAGCTACATGGTTATATTTGACAATTGTATAATGTTAAAAAATTCTAGCTATAATCATGGTATATTTACAACTTCAACAACAGTATGGTTTTATAACAGTAGTAAGAAGGCATGTAGAAAAATAAATGTAACAACAACTATACATTTAATATAGTGTGATGTCAAACAAGTGTTTTTGGCCGGGTGACGTGTTAAATTAGTGATTTTTTTTTTGGGAATTGCTAAAACTTATGTTTTTTTAAATTTATAATCGCACTATTTCCACACATAACAAACATAAATTTTAGCAATTCCCAAAAAAATCTCTGATAATACTTTTTATTTCAGATTTAACAGACTAACCAGGTGAAAATTTTTATTTTTGATTTTAGTTATAACAAATAAAATGTTTTAACTTAAATTTTAATAAAAGTATGGTTAAGATAAGATTTAATAAATATATGGTTATTTAGAATCATGATATTTTTATATATAAATATAATATGATTAGTTTGAATCATAGTACATATATTTACATTCAAATAAACATTAAGTAGTATGAATCATATTAGTGTAATATAAGACAACAAAATTATATTTAGAACAGATTAATTTTTATAATAGTATGATTTGACTCTAACAATATATTTCAACCATAATATGTTGCTCTTAGATTATGGTTGCCACATCCATGTGTTTTATTTGCATGTGCATACCCTGCAAACATTGTTGAAGTACGTGGTCTATTGTAGTGAATACATCATGGTCTCATGTATTGCATTCATGTACCATATTTAGACAAATGTACATACGTGGTTTAATGCGACATGTCAATAATATTGCTCGGAAAATTACCATTAATTACCAATATAATAGTTATCCTAATGTCATTAATGTTTGTTTGTGATTAATAATCTATTTGAAGTTTGATAAAAGTAAATATTAAAAAAATGCATTTAGTTCGTATTATAAAAGTCAACTTGCACATTAATGCAGAGAGAGAAATAGTTTTTTGTTTGGTTCACTACTCCTGGTCCCTTATTACTTACTACTCTATATACGAGCATATTGAGTAATCGCGATTTTTGCAGGGTAATAAAAGCGTGTTTTTCAGTTTGTCTTTTTAACTATATACATACACACATAATTTTAGTGTTAACCCTTTCGCTACACGATTTTCGATTCAGTCATTAAAAGTCAATTTTTTTTTCTATTCGGCCTTAAATATTTTTAGCCCCCGATGTGTATCTGGTTACCTGTGTATCTGTGTGGATGTGCGAACCCTCGTACAGACCAAACGGCTGGACCGATTTTGATTTCTGTTTGAAAGGTGACTTGATCGAGAGTGTTCTTAGCTATGTTTGAATAAAATTGGTCCAGCCGTTTAGAAGATATCACATCTTTTCTAGATGTATCCTGTTAAATCTATGTGTCTTTGACATCGTAGCGCCCAAACGGCTAGCTTAGTAAATTTTGTTTGAAAGGTGACTTAATACAAAATCTTCCAACCTATGTTTAAAGAAAATTGGGCCAGCCGTTTTGAAGTTATCATCTATTTTCTTCGGGGTTTTTTAAAATTTTTAATTTAATGGTATTAATAAATTTAATTTTTTTTTTTTCAAAAAGTTGAATCCAAAGTGGGTTTTAAGAATGATGCCATATGGATACATTTGTACTCAATGGTGTATAAAAAACATATGGGCGGAAAAAAGTAAATGGAATTGAAGGACGAGGTGGTCCTATATTTGTTTCTATGCATCAGTTGTGTTAGAACGAGTCATTTTCCAATTTTCCAAGTTGATCGAAAGAGGAATTCTCTGAGGGATGAGTCAGTCAGCCAATTATTTTATGGAACGACCCAAGAATGGGGAAAGAAGAGGAATTGAATTTTTTAAACAAAGTGATTTTTACTATTATTAATAGTTCTATTTTATTTGGAAACAGTTACTCCAAAATGTTCAAATTGTGCGAAATTTTTACTCGTTGAAATTTGAGTCCATTTTTTAGAAAATGAATAACGCACTTAGGTTGAATATTGTTTCTAGGGCCAATTAAAATTTTGAGCGCAATTGAAAAAATCGTCAGTGCTTTTTTAATTGTTTAAACAAAAAAATTTTTCATGCAAAATATTAAATTAAACTCTTCTTGATTTATTTGAGTTAATTTAATGTTTCAAAACAAATTAATATGTTTGTTTTGTAAGTAAAATAAAAAACTCTGTTTTTACGAAAAATAAACAATTTAAAACATCCTTTTTTTATCTCGTTTTTTTAAGAAAAACAAAATCAAAAATGTTTCGAAAAGTGGCTTTAATTAAGAAATCAGACCTAGATATTATATAATCCGTTAGCAATCGAAAGGTAAAATTAATGTGGTTCTTGCGAGACGCTTATCAATTTGCGTGTATCCATATGGATACAATATAGCGAAAGGGTTAAAAAAATTATATAATAGTTCTTTGGCGATTTCTGCATTTTCATATCTTTGCTTTTTCATAAGCCCCAAATATTCTTTTTTAACTTGTGTTTTAGAATTTTTTTGCAACTATGATTTCTCGGAACATAACTATTTTAGTTTTAAAAAATTTATTATTTGACAGATTGTCATAATTTTATTTTAAATGAAATTTTTTTGCTGGAGTTTAAGCAATTGTCTATATGCAGCATTTCGTTGGTGCTTTACCAACTCATCAGTAGACTTTAAACATAATTTAAACTCCAGCAAATAAATTTCATTTAAAATATTTTAGTTTTATCGCAAGATTTCGATTTCCTAGAACGTGGGAAGTTTTATACATGGGTACGTAGACAAAATTATTACCAAACAATTATCAAACAAATGTTTGTTTTAAGTAAAATTTATTTTCAGTAACTGTTTTGACCGTACCAGTTAATGTTTTGTTTAAATTTTATTAGGATACAAAAACTGTTGACAACTTCCAAAAAAAATCTATTTACGTACATTTTGGTCCAAAGTCCCATTTTGAAACTTTATATTATATTTTATTAACCGACTTCAAAAAAGGAGAAAGGTTCGTCATGTATTTTTTTATGGATGTTCCTTCAAAACTACGCCATGATGTACTTCCAGATTGGTACCGTTGAAAAGTGAGGGGGATCACGCCCATTCGAAGTAAATACACAAGCATTTTCATCTACTGCTACTCAACCGATTCCTATGAAACTTTGCACACACATGTAGTTTCTGTTTGAATATTCGGCACTGCTCTGTAAACCGAATCCGAACAAGTTTCCCGTTTTTCAAAAATAAATAATGCCCCCATTGATGTATTTTAAATCATATATTGTAAATTAATTTCAGATATATTATTTTAAGGTCTAAAAAATAGAATAATACAAAAATGTGTGCAGAAATGTTGCTCTTAGTGGATTAATTTTTTCTAAATCGAGTATTTTTAAATCGAGTTGATTTACAGAACGGACAGGATTATATCATGTTTAAAAAAGTGGGCAGTTCCACGCCCATGCAAAGTAAATACTATTTTTCAACAAATGCTAATAAGCCCATTATTATGAAACTTTTCATACACATTTCGTTGTTGGTGAAATACAACATTATGGTTAGAAAAGTTGGCAGTGCCACGCCCATTTAAACTACTTTAAACTACTTCTACTTAACCAATTCTCATGAAACTTGACACATAATTAGTTCATGTAAAAATACAGCATTATGATGAAAATTATGTGCAGTGGGGCCACGCCTTTTTTCTAGTGGATTTTTTTTTGCAAGAATTATAGTATACAAGACTTTTTCAAACTCATACGAAAAATTACAACAACGACAATGGTGGCATAAAGTGTATGCTATTCATGCAATTAATATTAAATGTAAATTGTACCAAATTTTGTGTGCCGAGATTTTTTTGAGAATAAAGTGGTCGTAAAATATTTAAATTTGGATTTCTTCAAGGCTCATACCCGAAATCGATGAATATTTATACAAAACTAACCTAAACAAAATGTAAGCTCAGTCATCTAAGATTAAGGCATGTCGCACGCCCACCAAAGTTTGATCAAATGCTTTTTTATGTATTTTGTGTCTCATAAGTATTTACAAATATAGTTTCTTCTAAAAAGTGGTTGTCTGTGAAGTTTCCAACAACTTTTGCTCCACCAACTTTTATCTAAATCGCATATTTAACTAAATCAACAGCAATATCGAAAAAGCCCATACCAATTAAAACTTCAAAATTATTACAATAATTTACAAATTTCGATAAAATTTTTGTTCCCTAGATTCCTTAGAATCTGCACTCTAACTTTTTTATCAGCTCTAGTTTTCGAGATATACCGTTAAGTCAAAAACGAAGGCACGACATATATTGGCATAACTGGAGAAGGCTTCCCCCTAATTCAGTAAAAATGAAAAACCAAAATCGACAACAAATGTAAATTGTAATAGATGTCATGTAACGAAATTGCTCGCCAATTTACAGAAAAACTATGTCTGTAAAATTTTTGTAAGAAAAGCTTCCGCTTTAAACTGTCAAATGTACTCATAAATAAAAACGCGATGAGATAAAATTTTATAAATAAAAAATAAAAAAATATATTTCAAAATGCAAAATGCAATGAATTATAATATTTTTTCATTGTTATATTGGTTTGCTTTTATAATTTTAGTAAAATATGCGAATTTAAATTTTCTTTTAGCAACAAAGTTTTCTTTTTAGACACTACTAAATCTCTTCCAAGCTATTTTGGAAGCAACAAACATTAAAGTCGCACTATACACTATTTGATATAGCCGAAAGTGTTATTTTCGCCATCGTCGCTGAAAATGTTTCAATTGTAGTAAATTTTGGTCGCTGTAAACGATATTTCTGATTAGCGTTCTCAACGTCTGCAATTTCACATCGGCTTCGAGTTGTATATTATGACATTTCTAACGTAACAACGTAAACTCTCTTGATAGTTTTCGACATGAGTTACAGATAAAATTTTTTCTCACTTTTTGAGAAACTATGGAATACTTTGTTTCACATCTTTTCGACGCGAGAAGTTCTCACCAAAGTTACAGAAAATGGACGCACAGATCAATGTTTTTATTATAATAATTATAAATTGAAGATTACCAAGAATTAAGTTATGACTTTAGTCGAACTATGTTAGTTTATATCCAAAGAAATTTAATTATTTTGGCTTGAATTCGGTTTTAATTTAATTTTTCAATTAAATTTTATTATATAAAATTATCTGTAAATTATTCGACCTTTTATATATAAATAATACGCTGCCTTAAAGGAATTAGGCAACGTATTATTTATTAAATTATATTTTTATATAGAGATAAATGTGAAGCTATAGACAAAGAAAATATTTGACTGAACGGAAGGTTGAACTGACGTTTCGATATCTTCCGCTAATCTCTTCAGAATTCTTTTCCGCTTGACCACTCGACCAAAGTTGGAGGTTTGCAGTCAAGAGTTGAATATCATATACATTTAATCAATTCATACTGTTACTCTTAGAGCTGTATTTCATTTGATATCGAAACGTCAGTTCAACCCTCCGTGCAGTCAAAAATTTTCATTGTCTATATGCTTCACATTTATCTCTAAATAAAAATATAATTTAATTGAAAAATTAAATTAAAACCGAAGTCAATCCAAAAATAATTAAATTTCCTTGGATTACCAAGAATTTTTATTATTATAGGTGTATTTACTCTTGTGTCCAATCGCTAACATATATTGTAAATGTTATTAAGATTAGAATATCTTGTTAAATCAAATTTCTACTGAAACATTAGCATTTTCAATACGACCAAGCTGATTTAAATTTTCAAAAGAAATACTTCTAGTAAATAAGTTTTACGCTTCCTGTTGTAAAAAAAGTTTTGATTGCGTAAATTTTTTTCCTCCCTCCCTTGCTAAATTTCCAAACGTCCTTGTGGGTGTTAAATGACCAATGATGCCATAAAATGTTTTACTAACTGTCGATTATTGTCAGCGGTCTTATTGGGCAATCTACTATTTAAGTTTGTTCATGCATTGTCATCACTCGGGGTGAGGGTACTAATTCGTTGTTTTTTCTTTCTGTCTCAAACATTTTTTTACACACACAAAGTCATCGTAATACAAATAGTAACATTTGTGAGTAAAGTATATTTTATTATCTATAGTAGTAAATGCCCTTTGGGAGGCTCAAATACAGTCTCTTGTTAAGTTAAATTGTGTTGCAAAAAGTTTATAAAACTTTTTTAACAACTTAAGATTTTTATGGCTATTTAATTTTATTTTATATCAAGTCTTGCCGAACTGTATCGATTACAATTTTCAAATTAGCCAGCAAATGGTTAAAAAAAACAACGACATGAAACCACATTGCACAGTGAAGCAGACTGAAACATAATCTTTTGTAAAATTTCTTTTAGAAAATCAATAAAAATGGTGTATATTTTATTACTTTTAGGGGGAGGGAATACCCCCTTGTATCCACGCCTGCATGACCCGTACATGAACTTGCATGAAAGGCTATATTTGCGACTGTTATTATAAGTCGCAAAATGATTTCCACATCTATAGTGTCTAACTTTGCGCCACTATAGCGCCATCTGTGCTAAAACTATACGTCTTCGCAGTATACAATATGCTGAAAGCGCAACTTCTCTTTTATTGATATTCTAAAAATATTAATTATATCTAACTAGTTTCGAAATTATGTACTTATTGCCATTTATTCTTCAATCGGCCCACTGTGAATTGTGCAGTAGTTTATAAATTTCTTTGTTGTTTAGTGAAGAACTAAACTTGCTGCAAGGCAACCTTTTAGATTAGATAAAACTAGACTAGATAATGTAATATTTTCCCAACAATAGTGTTATTGCAAGAGCCCATCAATTTAATTGTTCGATACAAGCAAATTCTTTTGCTTACATTATTTACAAGGGCGGTCTCGGCAGTACTCGATATGATTTTGAGATAAGAGCTGTTGTATATGACTTTTTAAAAGTTGGTGATAAGTTACTTTTTATTAAAGTATCTAAAATTAAATAACAATTGAGATTTGTATATTCAGCTGTTAAAGAATCCGTCCCTTTAAAGTTTTTTTAATAATTTTTATTTAAAATTTGGTACTTTTGATTTGGTACTGCGCCACTGATTTTATCATAACTTATAAACGGGTTGTACAATTTTATTGCAAAAACCACTAAAAAACTTTAAATAAAATTACCTTTAACATTATCCTTTATATACCCAATGGTTTCGGAATTATTCAGGCCGCAATGATGAAAAAGTATATATTTTTTATGCAAAATTTGAATCTTTTTACTTTTTTAAAAATACAGCGGACGGACAGCTTCTGTAAGCGGAAATCTCCCTTGTGTGGACAGTTTTACTACGCTTGGAACCATTATAATTGAAAAAAAAAACAAATTACGATCCAACAAATGAACGCTCCCATGACCGGTCACGGACATAAGATTACCATTAATTTTGACAAAAAAAAGCTCCCGTAAGCGGACAGTTTAGCGAAAAGGTAATTTTCTTTGACTACACAGAAAAAAATAGACAAGAATTATATTCAATAAAACCATGTTATTAAAAAAAATATGAATTTCAATAACATTTATCTTTAACATAATAAAATATTTCGTTCTAAGTATTTCTTTTCCATGCCGGTTATTTCTTTTCTTTTTATACATAAGTACTTAAAACAAGTTGTATCCCATAAAAAAATAAATGGGATATGGCTCAGCTAGAGAGTGTATGCTTTACGTCCGGAAAGCCCGGGTTCGTATTCCAGCCATGTCAACATTTTTTTTATTTTATATATATATATTTTTATTTTGAAATAATTTTATTATCAATATAGGGAAATTCTTTATCACAGGAAATTTGAAAAAAAAATTATTGAATACCGGGATTTTTGTTATCAAAAACGAAACTTATTTTTTTCTGTGTACAAACATTAAATAACAATGTTTAGAAAACTTGAGCAATCTGGTACCATAAATGCAAAGAAAAGAAAAGCTTCTTAAAATCCAATGGTGCAATAGTAGACCAAGTGTCACAGTCTATAGTTAACTAACGCCGTGGCGATGCTTTAACTAAGGATTTTTCATATAAATGTCATTGGTTAACTAAAGACTATGGTACAAAGTAACACCGGCACAAGAGAAAACAATATTGGTCTGTACATTTGGCGAGTAAATTTCGAAAAAGCTATATTTGTCAGGTTTTCGCCATTTACTCGAAATTTTGACAATATACGACCCAAACGAAACTCAGATTCGGATTCAGCGTGTCGAAAGTGGTTTTGGTTTTTTTCTGTCAGTGTTTTTAAAGCAAATTTTGTAAAGCTGTTTTTATACTATTATACAAGCTGTTCGATTTCTGCATAAAATGCAACCATGATATAATGTGTTGTTATTGCTTTCTTAAACCTTTCCATAAACTCATTAGATCAGGGTTACATTTTCTACAGAAGTCCAACAGCTTGTGACATAGTGTAAAATAGGAATAAGCAATATTGCACACGTTTTAAAAATGTGGGAGAGTTCCAAAACATCATTTGCAATGCAACTGAGCAAAGTCATACATTCCTAAACGCAACCATATAAACATTTACAATGTCACATGTCCCTAAATGTATAAAAAAAAGTTAACGATACGTAAACAAAAGCAAATTGTCCATCACTAATTTTGTTCCTGCATGTTTTTACAAAGTAAACAACACAGCTGGTTACTTTGTATCGAAACAGTGGAAAGCCCGCATCACTGCAATATGTTTTGACGTTTTGGAACTCAGCCTGCTTCATGAGAAGCTTTGATTGTTAAAAAGTCACACGTTACTCAGCTCTCCAACGGACTTTCATCGTTAATGGCCAACTATGTTATTGATTGGAAAGGCGGTATGACTTCGTGAATTCGGAAATCTTGATAAAGAAACACCTCCCTGTATTTTAGAAATCCAACCAAACCGCTTCTGCTGTAATTAAAAGTGAAACTTTTTAAAAACAATAAAAAAAGTTTTTTTTTGCTATATTCTTATTAACGCACATCTCCACCTAGCAAACAAAAACTTCCCCGACGGTGAGTTTACGCTTATAGGAGCTTTCACTGTGTATAAAAAATCGAAAATTTACCAATATTACCATTTTAATCACCATAAAGCCACATATACCAGAAATAAAATAAGCTTTATTTTACGGAAATCTATTGATAAATATTGATTTTATTCACGATAAAGTGAAATTACCTGATTTTTGGAAAAAAATCGGGTTTTGGAGGCTCTGCTCCACCGATTTCATCATAACTTGGAAAATGGTTGTCCAAAGTTTTACAAAAACCACAAAAAATTTGAAACAAAACTTTAGGCTGCTTGAATATTATTTTTTTACAAACTCAATAGTTTCGAAATGATATATTTCGTTTAGGCAGAATTGGAAAATTTTTAATTTTTTAAAAATATATGAAAAATTTAATATGGCAAAAACTTAATAAATCATAAAGCCACATATACTCAAAATAATATAAGGCTTATTTCATGAACATCGATGGATAAATATTGATTTGATTCATAAAAAAGTGAAATCAACTGATTTTTGGAAAAATTGCGAATATTTACACTGTACAACAAAATCAATTGTATTTTTAAGTACCAATATTCTAACAGCTGGTTCTGGTAAATCCCGCCAAAAAGATATATGCACGAATCGGCGTTCTGAAAGTTTAAATCTTGGACTCATTTTAGTGGGAGTTAAATTTTCCCCCCTTTTGGACATAATTATACTGACTCGCCATAGTCTATCTTGTAGGCCTTAGGTTTCACGTCTGAAATGTATTCAGTAGTTTTATGTAAAACACCACGGTTAACAGTTTTGTAGAATATTTTATCCCTCTAGCTCTTCTGAGTATAGGCCTTTTGGAAACCGTAAATATGCCAAAAAAAATAAAAATAAAAAATAAATAAAATCTTAAAAATATGATTTTAAAACTTTATCATTTCGTTTGTAATTTATATGATATTCATTTCTCATACCACGAATTATGTACATATATTGGTGGCATGCAAGAAGATAACGTCCACGGACATTATTTTCACTTCAGAAAGGAAATAATGTCCATGAGAATGTGGAATAGTGGCTTCGCCACTACAGCCTAGTGAAAAATGTAACTCTGCGAAGCCCCTACTCGGCATAGCGAGAGATATATTTCTCACCCAAGATTAAGAAAGCTCTTTTCTCTAGTATAAACAAAAAGCACATGTATGGTTGTTGATTAGGATAAGTGCCAAGTATGGTAAATTTCTAAGCCACCATAAAAAAAGCTTAAAGCCAGTAAACATAGAGCTTTAATGCAATTGGTTTAATGCCAGATATTTACCGTTTGACTTTGCGGGCTGAGTAGCCTAGGGTATAGAGAGCTCTGACGATGGGATTGTGGTTAATCCCGAAAACATCGATGTTCAGTTCGACCTTTACAAAATTTATTCTCAATAAAAAATGATTTAATTGTCAAAATTTAATTGAACGAACTTAAGTCTGAATAATAAATTTCTTTGGATAAAACCCATATAGTTCGACTAAATATACACAAACTTCAATTATTTTGAGTTTAGTGTCAACTGCAGTTTAATATTTTTATTGTTAACGGCCGCCCTAAATAAAGTATTAATTTTGGGAAAAAGTGCGATTATAAATCTAAAAAAAAATAAATATTATCAATTCCCAAAAAAAGCACCAAATAGCATTATTGTTGCTTATTATTATAATCAAAAAAATATATTATTATTATTATTATTATTATTATTATTATTATTATTATTATTATTATTATTATTATTATTATTATTAGAACAAAGTTATTTACAGCCTTATTAATTCCTGGAAAAAGTTTCATAGACTAGTCACAACAAAGTTTAGAAAAACTTGATTTTTTTCTTCTCAAGTTTGGAATATTTTTCAACCCCATTACACTCAGGATCATCCATTTGAATATGATCGATACTATTGACTTGTACAGTCAAACCATCATTGCCTCTTATTTTAACACCAACCAGATCTGGCAAAACATTTTTGGTTCTATAAGTAAATTTGCACAAAAATTTGCCATCTTTTGCTAAATAAAATTCATTTGCAGTAAAAGCAATTGCCAAAATAAAAGGTGCAGAGAAGTTTTTAAAGGGCCAGCTGCCAAATGTTTCTTCCGCACCATAGCTATAATATACATATAACAAAATAGAAAAAAAAAACAAATCAATTGTTAAGTAAACATGTACTTACATATACACTCCAATAAATTATTAAGTGCTACTTACTTTGTATATGATATGCCAGTATGTCTATCTTTATGTTTGATAGTCTTAGAATTTCTGATAAACTTTTTAGTGTCAAAACGAGCACTTATATGCAACTCCTCGCGTGTATTATCATGAGCATTTTTTATTTGCAAAACTAATCTACCATGATTATTACCAGCCAACTGAGCATTTATAATCATTACATGGCCCGCTTGAAAAGACATGGGTTGATCATTGCTAAAGGCAGCATTTTTATCGATTAAATGCAATGGTGGCCAAGTGCAAGGAAAATATTTACGATGATCCATTTGTTTAATATACTCCAACTCACCAGTTATTTTTATAGTATTCAAAACACTAATAGGCAACCTATACGGTATATTTGAGCAGGTTTTGTCATTAATGACTACATTGAAATTATCTTCGGACATAATAATATTAAGTTTAAACTGTTCTAAAAATAATGTACTTGGAAATTCTTCATATATTGACTCTTCCCAGTCATTGTCGGCCGCCTTAAAAGCAATCTTATTTAGATTAAGATACACCAGCATCTGCAAACCCACTGCGATCTGTATATCATCACCGGCGGTCTTCTTAGACAAAGTTATATTAAACCTTTTATAATTGTTGCGAAAAAGGATTTTAATTATATAAAAATGATATAACTTATTCAAATAATTGAAAATTTTTACCATTTACCATCTTGTTGAGCTTTTGCACAAATTTCTAAAATGTGTCCGAATTCTAAATTACGCGCTAAAGTTCCCTGAAATGTGGCTGGCATTTTTATTTAAGTTTTTGTTATAAATAAAATAACCGCTTTTATTGAGGAACATTTCAATACTAAATAATTTTGGCGTTTGAACAGCTTTGATATCTGAATAGGTAAATAAATCTATTAATTATAATTGTTACCAAAATAAGCTAATAGCTGATACACACTTTGGAAATACGAAATACCCAAAATTCCCTTTTAGCTTCAGTTGAAACACTTTCGTGCCTCTTTTGGAGAAGAGTACTCGAACGCCTATTAGCAAACTGAAATTTGTCCAACAAATTTTATTTACACAAAATATATGAAAATCTATCTACCAGAGAAAGCCAAAAAGTCAGTTTTTTAATACTCGTAACTTATCCATACACATACGAGTATGATTATTAAAGCATATGCGGCGCACCAACAAGTATCGATACAAATAAGTGCGCATATCGATAGGTGCTAGTTCCATCAAACGAATATGCAGGAGGTGTTGGTAGAAAGAAGCATATGCATAAGCATGTATCGACGAGTATGAGTATAAGAACAATTTTACCAAATATCGACTCCTTTGCGCGAAATGATCGTAAGCAACATTTTGTAAAAAAAACCAATGACGAAAATTTGCCAAAACTTGTTAACTTTAAAAACATAGAAAAGTCTGTGAGTGATTAAAAATCGGTGAAACTATAATAAATACAAGAACTGGCTGAAAAATCACTTTTTTGCGAATAAAGCGAAAATTCGCGAAAAAACTGCAAAATTGCAAACAAGTCTTAAAATTGCTTTAAAATAGCTAAAATTGTAAGTAATGCAAAAAGCTCGGAAAAAATCTTGATAATATTAAAGTGCAAAATATACCAACAAAATCACTGACAAGCATGACGAGCCATCAAGCATTTTGATGGTGTATTTTGCCCTTAAAAAGATATCAATGTCTGATATTCATTAAAAATCGGTAAAACTTTAAAAAGCAACAAAATCTGACAAAAAAAATCACTTTTATCGCGAATATTGCGAATTTGGGTCCTTTTCGCGATTTGTTCTTAATTTTTTGCATTTCTTAAGGTACTGTCACACTTGGAAAATATTTGCCGAAAAAACTGTGACCAACAGACAAGCTAAAATTGTATTTCCTTTAAATCCATATATTTTTTAAATATTGATTCGCATTTATTAAAAATAATATAAAAATAGCTTTGTGCTGCATAATTAACTTTATTTTGTGATATGTATAAAAACCAAGTTAAATCACAAAATAGTGGTTACTTTTTTTGGGCAAATATTTGCCAAGTGTTAACGTACCTTTACAATTTTAGCTATTTTTAAAAAATTTTAAGGCAATTTTTCGCATATACTCGCTATTTTCGCAATAAAAGTTATTTTTTAGTCAGTCCTTCGATTTTTTATAGTGTTACGGAGTTTTACACACAGTTTTCTATCTTTTTAATATATTTTCTGAAATTTATTTCTAGCTTGGCTTATGAAATGAAAAAATGTTTGTTTTTTATAATAAATTGTTTATAATATTTTCAATTTAGGTGATGAATGTTACGTTAAAATGTAAGGAAATATAATTTGGACATGTTCGTACATTCCTGTTAAGAAGACTATAACCGTTTGAACTGCTTTACACATAACAACATCGATCAGCTGTTTCGTTCCGTTACAGTTACATTCCGTTCCAGTCGGCTAACTCTACCTTAAAGCTAGAGAGAAATGCAGTAAGCACCCAGCAAAAATGTTTGCCATTTTTAATCGGTAGTACTCTTTTAATAGGTTAAGAATAATCAGTTATACTTATTTATCTTATTATTATAGTACAGTATAATTCATTTATAAGCCACACTGCTTATAGTAGAATTTGCGATACATTCCAAAATGTTAATTTTTCTGTCATTTGTAAGTAAAATACCTGCAAAATATTTTTTATATAGTCCATTCGCTCTATAGTACATTTTCGCTTATACGCCACCAAGATGTGGTTTGAAATATCCTAAATATATGCAAGTTATGGCAGATATAATCCATAATGCAAAAGTCAAACATAATAGATTTTTTAATGGTAATTTTATAAAAATATTACTTACATTGAAGTAGAAATTATTTTTATTTAGCAATCTTAATTGCAATATTTATGAATTGAGTAGATAAGGAAGTAATTTCTAAGCGTTAGTTTTATTTTTCTATTGTTAAAAGAAATAATTATATCGAGGTTCGCATATAAGCCAAAAATTGGCTTATATAAAATTCAAGATATAGTCCAATTCGCGTTATAGTCCACAAATAACGTGCAAATGAGGCAGTCGACAATAAGCGAATTTTACTGTAGTAGTTCTACTTATGCCAGCCATACACTACACAAGTTCAGTGCTCTAGTCTGGCACTGCGTAAACGAAACTTGTGATACACACTATACAAGTAAACTGCGCAGTTTTTTATTTTAAAGCTACAGCGAAGAAGACAACATGTGCTAGCTAATACAGCGCAATTTTATTACTTGCTATACAAATAAAAAGAAAACAAAGACAAAAAATTCACTTTTTTAAATAAATTTTTCGTAGACTTCGACTTTTATGATTTTCTTGCTGTAATCGGTGCTTTCAACATGCCATAATGCAAACGATTCTCCGTATAATTCTACAAACTTTGTCCAAAACATATTTTCTGCGCTATTTTTTGTTTTTAACACTTCAAAAATCGCGACACAACTGAGCGTTTGCAACATACACTACACAAGTTCACTGTACAGTTTTAGAAAGTTGAGCAAATATCAAAATAGTTTTGATTTTTACTCAGTTCACTGCGTAAATAGCATAACCACCGCCATACACTGCACAAACGCACTGTACAGTGCCAGACTTGTGCAGTTAACTTGTGTAGTGTATGGCCGGCATTAGTACGAATTTATCTCTTTACTTGAAAGTAGCTATAATTTGTTGTGTTTCAATAAAATAAGTATACAAACACTTTTTAAGTTAACATGGCTTTGTGTATGAAAATAAATTTTTGGTGGTTACAAGGTTATATAAATAAGTCAACAATAGCTGAGTGAGTAAAGTAATTGTCTTTAAATCGGAACGAGCAGGTAAATTAAGTAAAGTGCGACTTTGGCTCGCACACGAAGGGTTCCGTACGAACACTCATATGTATATCCGTTTTCGTTTTTGCTCCTTTTTTCATTTTGGCAGTTTTTTCGTTGGTGATTTTTTGTTTAATTTTAGTTTTTTTATTCAGTAAGTATTTTTCGTTGTTTTTTGCGCTTTTTTTAATTTTCTTGATTTTTTCGTTTTTTTCTGGAGATTTTGCAATTTCTTTTTTGCTTTTTTTCCAATTTTTTTTTAGTTTTGGCGTTTTTTAACGTTTTTTTCACTTTTAGACGATATTTTTAGTTTTAGCGATTTATTTTAGTTGTGGAAATTTTTTTCAGTTGCGGCGCATTTTTGGTTTTGGGAATTTTTTCGATTTTTGGTGATTTTTTTAGTTTTAGCGATTTTATATAGCCTATGACACTTTTTTTCGTTCTGGAGATTTTTTTCGTTCTTTGGCGATTTTTGGTTGTTTCAATATTTTTAAGATTTTATTTTTAGTTTTGGCGTTTTTATTTTAAACGATTTATTTTAGTTTTGGCGCTATTTTCAGTTTTGGCACTTTTTCAGCTTTGGGGATTTTCCGGTTTCTTGTGTTTTTTTTTAGTTTTAGCGATTTTATTTTTTTTTTTGGTTTGACACTTTTTTGTTTTCGGTTTCTGCGCTTTTTTCGTTTTTGGTGATTTATTTTAATTCTTAGCGATTTTTTCGTTGTTTGATGATATTTTTAGTTTAAGCGATTTTTTTATGTTGTAGTGCTTTTTTTCGTTTTGAAGACTTCTTTCGGTTTTTTGCGTTTTTAGTTTTTCGGCGATCTTTTAAAATTTGTTGATATTTTGCATTTTAGCAATATTTTTTAACTTTGGTGCTTTTTTCCTTTAAGCGCTTTTTTCATTTTGGCGATTTTTCGTTTTAAAATTTTTTTTAATTTTCGAGTTTTTTAGTTTTAGCGTTTTTGAAAATTTCAAGACTACCCCTTATGGTTTCCAAGATAGAGCATCTTGTCTAAATTACATAGTAAAATTACATTAACTGATAGACCACCCTTTAATTGTTTTAAATATTAGTGTTAATTGGTGTAGTCTATTCTACAGACTACACACATAAACGCGAACTTTGAAAATTTAAAGTGTCTGTATATAAGTGTCTGCATATTACATTAGTAATTCAACATTTTTCGTTGCTCGCTTTAGAACACCCTTTAACTTTTAACTGTCATATATTTGTAGTTGTAGCGGCCAAAGTTCTACATATTCTATGAAAATTTCAAGTCTGTAGCTCTTACGGTTCCCGAGAAAACAGCCTTTGACAGACAGACAGACGGACGGACGGACAGACAGACGGACAGCGTAGCGAAAACAATAGAGTTCCCTTAAAAATGAACAATCATCATTGTTGATATAACAAATGAATGCACACACATAGATGAACCAAAGCAAATCACGTTGTGTGTATTCATTATTTGATCTGTAGCTGAGAGGTAAAAACATTAGTCTATTAGTCAAGAAGTCGCCGGCTCGATTCCGCCCAAGGACATTTAGTGTTTTTCGCGGACAAATATTGTTAATACAACAATTATGATAGTTAAATTTTTTCGAAAAATTTATATAACAATAATCTTAATTGAATAAATTTGAAACCAACAAAAAAAAAATTTAAAGAAATTTTTCTGATTTTCCTTTAACTTACAATTTTGTAATTGTATTTACAAAAATCGTTGTAGGTTCAAAATTAATTAATTATTTAATTGATATAACAAAAAAACTAATTGTATTTAAAATTATTTTTCTGTGTTATTACACAGTAGGAGATTCTATAAAGACTAATTGACGACTATATCGCAATTAGTTAAACATTATATTTTAAGGCCTTCAAATCGTTTTATAAAGCGGTTGCCATAATGTTTCATATTTTTCTTGAAAAATTTCCAGGACGACTCTTATAGTTAAGTATAAGCCAGTTACAGTACTATACTCAGCTGAGCTGAACTTTACATATCCTGAGCCACAGTCTATCTAAATGTTCATTTTATTTATCTTAAAACATCACCTTCAGGGTTTCAATAATTGCGTCGACTTATAATAAATTTAAGTAGTGTCAACTCAAAGCTTTTACATCTTCTATGAGCTTAAAAATTCCACTACACTTTCCAAAATTTGTTCACAAATTCTGCGGAAAATCACTCAAATTTCGTTTAATATCGAATTATTTACTTTAGGAAACGATTAGTGAGCTCTATAATCATTGATACTTATACAAAGTATTCCACTTTCTTTTGTTATAGTGATTAAACGACATATATTACTAAATTCATCTTGCTTTTCGAATCAAGCAAAAGTTTTTCTCGGATTAAGAGAAATGGTATAACTTTAATTTCATGCAATTTGTATAAAATTTCTGTATAAGTTTGAACCCTTCACATTTTTATTATGTATTAAAAAAATTTTATGGACATTTTACTGCCTGTTTATCGATGTCGAAGGAATTATTTCTTTCTTACAGATGCATTTGAAACAAGGACAAAATTTTAGAATTAGTTTTTGTTTCAAATGAAATTTCAAGAATGAAAAATGTCCTTCGACATCAAATAACAGGATATTAGTATTTAAACAGACAATGGAAAACATAGCAACTTTAAAAGAGAACTTAAACAATTTCATCGTGTAAATTTAGTCGTACAGTCAGTCAAACGAACTTTTGTAATTCTTAAAAAAAACATTGAAAATTTTGATATTAAAGAAAAACAGGATTGTAATACAAATTTCTTATATGAATCAAAATTAATTTGGTGGTCACTTATGCCATTTTATAAATACGTATGTCAAAAAAGTCCATATATTTATGAAATAACGTGTATTTTTAATTTTTGAGATTTTCCTGAGAAAACGGGAAATTGAAAGTAGACTTTTCCCGGGAATTCCCGATTCCCAAACCCTAGTTGTTATATTTCCGAAAAAAGTATTATGTAGGTCGGATTTTGGTACAAATATATATTTGAAATTGCGACAGCTTTTAAAGTTTTTGGCCGATGTTATTAAAATTAGTCTTACTTGAAAGAAGAATTATCGGTCCTTTTCTCATTTTGTAAAATAATTATTTTAAGAGGTACTTACTACGCAGTAAAAAAGCAGGTTTCTACTATTATGGAATAAAAGTAGTGCTGACAAACTGCTGATATCGCTACTGATTTTTGTATGGCGAGTTCAAGTATTGGAGTACTACATTTTTGCTCACAAAAGCGCTTTTGAAACGCTGAAAATCATCAACATTTTCAGCACTAGAGCTGAAAATATATGAAAAAAATGGTTCGATGTAGATTGGCGTCGTTGACGCAATTTTGAACTTTTCATATTTCGTTTCTTTATTTATTTTTATTAATTTCATATTTTTACTCAATGTTTGTTATTTTAACTTCAACTAGTATCGAACTAAGAACCTTCAGGTTTGAAGTCCAACGTACCAATCACTCGACCAAAAACACTGTTGCAAAACGGCTCCAAGAAACTAAAGTAAACTTACTCTTCATTCTCGCTTAAAAACCTGCTTTCGATCAGCACTATAAAATCAGCTTTTTTGTATAGCTTGTGTACGAAGCTTTTGTATAAGTAAAAAGCAAATACTTTTCTCGCTTCAAAACCTGCATTGTTGTGACGCTGTGAAACAGCTTCTGAACAAGCTCATATTTTAAAGCGAATTATAAAGCGCTTTATTTATTTAGTGCTTCAAAAAACATGAAAAGTTTTTACTGGGTAATTTCTTAGTTTTCTATATTTTCTTATAGCGTTTTCTTTTCTACAAAAGTGTGTTGCACTATTTGCCCTTTTTAATGAAAATTTGCAATATAATCATGTTTCGAAGAAGTGAATTTATTAGAAATTATTGTATCATCCCTTACGAAGGCAATTTTTTCCTTTAAAGCAATGTTAAATTGCAATTTTTTTTATAAAAAGTAAAAAATGTGACATTTTTTTGTAGAATAGAAAACGCCATTAGTTTTCTATTTAAAATTTTAGTTTTTAGAAAGAAGATATATAGCGCTTTACAACCTCATACTCACTTTTTGTGGTGTATTATTTTCGTAAAAACCATTAACAAATCAACCGTGAAAGCATATGTAACGCTGAATACAAAAAATATTAAATTTCAGGTACTATTGAATGAGCCGAAAACTAAAACGTCAATCTTACCTTCTCATACATTTATTAGTTAAATTGGTAAAGTTAAAAAAAACCGTGAATGTACACTCAAAATGAGAATCACCCACATGCAAATATAGTTTACTTAAAATCTTACATGCATATATATGTATACATTCATGTATACATGTATACATATGCATACATTCGCAACTTTATGGACAAATCAATATTAATAGCCTTTATTACATAAGGTTATTAGTTGTTGGAAAATATGTTTAACATTAATACTTATAACAAAACAAGATAAAAAATAATATATAAATTTATAATTTAGTTTTTCTTCTTAAGTTCAGAATATTTTTCAAAACCAAAACACTCGGGATCATCCATTTGAATGTGATCGATACTATTGACTTGTACAGTTGCACCATTGTTGCCTCTTATTTTAACACCCACTAAATCTGGCAAAACATTTTTGGTTCTGTAAAGAAATCTGTATAGAAATTTTCCGTTTTTTGCTATATGAAACTCATTTTCAGTAAAAGCAATGGCCAAGTTAAAGGGGGGATTGAAGTTTATGAACGGAAAGCCACCACCTGTTTCCTCCGTGCTATAGCTAATAACAATAAAAACAATGTAATTACAAAGTACTTACATTTAACAAATTATCAGTTACTACTCACTCCATGTATGATACGCTAGTGTGTTTATCTGTACGCCTGACAGTCTTGGAATTTCTTATAAATTTTTTAATGTCAAAATGAGCACTTATATGTAATTCCTCACGAGCACTATCACGGCCATTTTTTATTTGTAAAACGAATCTACCATGAGCATTACCATCCAATTGAGCATTTATAATCATTACATGACCCGGTACAAATGACATGGGCTGATCATTACTAAAGGCAGCTTTTTGGTCGGTTAAATGTAAAGGTGGCCAAGTGTAGGGAAAATATTTACGATGATCCATTTGTTTAATGTACTCCAAATCACCAGCAATTTGCACACTATTTAAAATATTAATTGGCAGACTATAAGGCAAACGTGTGCAAGCTTTGCCATTAATGGCTATATTGAAATGTTTCTCGGACATGACAATATTAATTTTAAATTGCTCAAAAAATAATGCAGTTGGAAAATCGTCATTTATTACTTCTTGCAACTCATTATCGGCCGTCTTAAAAGCAATCTTATTTAGATTAAGATACACCCACATTTGCAGGCCTACTTTGAATTTTTTATCATGCTCGGACATCTTAGCGGCCAAGGTTATATCGAACCTATTGTTGGAAAATTAATTAAGCCTGATGAAATGAAACAATTTACTAAACTATTTACCATTTACCATCTCGTTGAGCTTTTGCACAGATTTCTAAAATGTGTCCAAATTCTAAATTACGCGCTAAAGTTCCTCGAAATGTTAGTGGTGCTTCCATTTAATATTTTATTTAATATAAGACAACCGCTTTTATCAAAGAATACTCCAATACTAAATAGTTTTTGGATTTTAACACCTTAAATCGATTAAGTGTAATTGTGACCAAATGCGTGTATAATTTATCTACAAGTTGGGAAGTTAAAATACCCAATATTCCGAATTTTTTTCAATAACAAACCAATACACATCAGAAGAATTTATGATGTTGATGACTTGCCTGGGATAGGGATCGAACCCATGTTCACAGGCATCATATGCTTTGTTGTGAACGTGTTAACTACTGCAGCCAGATCGGACGATTTGAAAGAAATTTTTTTCGATTTACCCAATTTTGTAATATTTTTAGTATCCCTCAAAAGAACCTTCCTGGTAAATTTTGAGATTGTTTTGATTAGTAGTTCAAAAGATATTAAATTTAAAAAAAAATCACTTTATACACACAGAAAAATAAAACAATGTAAAATCAACATGACGCAATTGTGATTGGAAATCATATTAAATTTACAAGAAATAATTTGTCGTTTAAGTGTGTTAGTGTTTATTTGCTTTGTTCATTGCCACAGTTCACTGTTGTGCTTCGTTGTCTGACTTATTGTTGTTTATTCTTACATGTTTGCCTATCTAGACGACAAAAAACGGATTACAGCGAAAATTTACTGCTGGTGGCTTAAAATTACCATTGTTTCATATTAATTTTAAACAGAAAATTATTAATCTAACCTTAAATCTCTTTGATTTAAAAATTTTCACTGTTAACGTTACATTTTATATGGACATGACTATAAGTTTAATTTCAAATAAGTTTTATGTTAAATAATCGTTTAAATCATGTTGAATTAAAATGAAATTCATTTTACATACGAAGGTATTTATTTACTGTATAGCTAAAGTAAGGTTTGAAGCTATTGTGGCTGCAGTGGTTAGCGCGTAGACTATCATGCAGCTGGCACGAGTTCAAATCTAGGCTGGGGCAGCCAGCTACAACGCAAAAGTGAAATAATTAATATAATAGCGACATTAAAGTCATGTTTGTCACGTTGTTTCAACTTCAAATAACTTTGATTCAACATGATTCTTCGTTTTGTTCCAATATCAAATTCACGTTGTCAATAGTCAAAATTTAAAATTCTTTGGATAGGATTTTTTAAAGTTTTTTTTCTAAAATTTGGTATTTTCAAGAGGATACTACACCAATTTCATCATAACTTGGAAAGGGCTTATTCAATTACCTTACGAAAAACACTAAAAACTTGGAATAAAATTACCTTTATAGGGAATTTACATCGGCATGAAATCTAGTTCAAACGAGATTTTTAGCAAAATCTAGTTGGATAGTATGGAGTGCCCCATATATGTATAACTAAGTTGCATTGTGATAGTAATTGATGTTTTTTGTAATGCCTGAACAGATTTTGTTTCTGAAAATTTCCCAGTGGAGGTGACGTCAATACGAAGGTATTTCTATATGTACGGTCTTTCTATGTATGTGTATTGGTTCATGAGTTATAGGCACCCTGCAGACAAAGTAACTGGTATGTAGTTGGAACCATACTAGTTGCTTTTTGCTTCAGACTAGTTGCCTATCTATCCTTTTTTCATATATCGATCTATCGATTTTAACATTAGGTTGTCATAGGAAACCAACTAGTTCATTTGTATACAGTTATATCCCAGTTGGAATCCTAGTTATATTAAGGTAGTGCGCTTACTGGTTTTTTTATTGAGAGTTTTGTAACTCTTAAAAAACTTTGGCTCAACCGGAGTACGAACACACATTCCTCATACTTTAAGGCAAGTACTCTACCCACTGAGCCACATTCTACTTATTTTTTTAATAGCTAAAAATATGTTTTATATAATATCGTATACCTGAAAATTTTGCCCCTTTTTGACTCGTATCGTTACTAGTCTCGATACAACTAGTAATATGATTGTCCTTTTTTTACTAGTATCGTTACTAGTCTCGATACAACTAGTAATATGATTGTTCTTTTTTGACCAGGAACGTTACTAGTCTTGTTACAACTAGTAATAAGACTGTCGTTTTTTGACTGGTATCATTACAACTAGTAATTTGACTGTCCCAAAGCGTTACTAGTTGTAACTTTAGCTGCTGGGCATTTTAATGAACAAATGTTATTTAGTTACTGGCTGACTGACTGATTCATCATCGTCCAGCCCAAACGATTGAAGCTAGAGACTTGAAATTTTGTATGTTCTCGATGAATAGATCCACTAATGAGGGATTTTTGGAAATTCAAATGCTAAGTTAATAAAAAGGGTTAAAAACGGATAAATTTGGTAACCTTATATCTCCGGATCTAGCTCAAATTCTAAAAACATCATAAGATATAAATTAAGCGGTCATGTCTTTGGTACTTTTTTAAAATTTGTACATTCAAAAGGCGAAAAAGGGTACAAAAAAATTTGGTACTTTTTTTGGTAACCCCCTGCACACTTCGTAGTACAAAAGCGGAAGTTAAAATTGCTACTAGTATAAATTACTTGTTTAAAAATAAAACGTTAAATAAATTTTTTAGGTTCAAACTTACACTTACAATATCTATGTATATTTTATTATAGAATAACTAGCAAAATCCGAACACTGATCTATATTTAAATGAATATGATCAATACTAATAACTCGAACATTGACGCCACCGGTGCTAAACATTTTCACACCCATCAGATCTTTTAAAACATTTGGCGTTCGGTAGGCATATTCACAAATCATCACGCCATTTTTGGCAATTTTAAAGGAATTTTCAGTAAATGCTACGGCAAGCTTAAAGGGCTTAAAGAAATTGTCAAAAGGGAATTCAGTACTACACTCCTCTTTGCCGTATCTGAATAAAAGAGAAAAATTATTTGCCATTATATTTCTGTAATAAAAATAACTAAAAACTTACTCCACATCATCACTATTGGCCTTTGGCAGCTGAGAGTTCCATATAATCTTTCTAGTGTCAAACCGTATACTCATGTGTAATTCTTCTCTGATCACTTCCCAGACATTGCGAAATTGTAATATTAGACGTCCTTTTTTATTGCCCGATAATTTGATTTTAATAACCATCACTTGCCCGCTAGTAAATGGTTTGGGTTGTTCATTACTAAAATCTATATGGTTTTCTGGCAATTGAATTGGTGGCCAAAGGTAAGGAAAATGCTGACGATGATCTACTTGTTTGATGCTCTCTAAATGTCCATTTATTATTAGGGTATTTAAACGTTCCAAGGGTATGCCGTATTTGACATAAATGCAGGGCTCATCATTAATCCCAATGTGATAATTTAGTTCATCCATTATAATAGTGACAGTAAAAGTGTTGCGAAATTGATTGGTATCGAACTCTATTAATTTTAAGTCATTCCAATTGTCTCTAAGGCACTGCTTAAATACAATTAAGCCATCGTTAAGGGATACGAGCATATGAAGGCCGACATCGATCATGGAACTACTTTTCATTTTCGGTGTTGTTAAGCTGATGTGAAACCTGTAAAATAAGATCAAAAGATCTAAAATGAACTAAAACACAAGATTTGTCCAGAAATTCACAAAAAAATCTAAAATTAAAAAAAATCTAATATTCACTAAAAACTCAAAATTTCATCACATAATTGAACATTCACCAAACATGCATCAAATTCCAAATTTTATAAAACATACATATAAATTACAACAATTTAAAAATTCGTAGAAGATCGTATCCCTAGATAGAAAAGAGCCTGTCACAAGATAAGTCACGTAACTAGTTCCCAAGTACAAGCGACCTAGCTCCGGGACTTTATATGAAAGGGACCGGTAACTTTTACATGGAGTTGTCTTTGGAGCGGTCACTTAAGGCACTTGTCCTGTGGTGGTTTCTTTAATACTAGTTAAATTACTGTTCCTAACTAATTGTTATTCTATTTTTGTATTATGTGCTCTTTTCACCGGTTACAACTCATGAACACTTTGTATCATTCCCATTTTCACCAGTAATAGGACAAGTACGTTTAAGACAATCATTGGTACAACATTTCCCGTAGGGATATTAAGAAGAAAAAAATCTTAATATTTGAATTTGCTTAAAAATTCTAAAATCCACAACAAATCAAACATTGAGCAAAACTCTAGCAATAAAATAATAATAAATAATTCTGGCAAAAAAACCGACTACAAAATGGACGTGGCACTGCTCATAATTGTTATTATGATCATGATGTACTCTCACGAGAACTAATTGTGTGCGAAGTTTCATAAAAATCGGTTAAATAGAAGTAGTATAAATGAATATATACTTTTCATGGGCGTGGCACTGCCCACTTTTCTAACAATAATGTTGTATTGTAACAATAACTAAATGTGTATGCAAAGTTTCATAAGAATCGGTTTAGTAATAGTAAAAGTTGTTGAAAAAGAATTATTTACTTAGCATAGGCGTGGCGCTGCCCATTTTTTAATCAAGATGTAGTATTCAAACAGAAGCTTAATGTGTATGCAAAATTTCATAGGAATCAGTTGAGTAGAAATAGTTGAGAGGGTATTTGTATTTACTTCGTATGGGCGTGACCCCGCCCACAACGGGTCCAATCTGGAAATTCATCCTTATAAATAAAGAAAAAATACGAAATCGGTTTATGGCGGAGTGTTGAGGGAACGTCCATAAATAAGAACACATGACGAATTGCTAACATTTCTCCTTTTTAACCGACTTCAAAAAAAAGGAGAAAGGTTATCAATTCGTCATGTACTTTTTTATGGATGTTCCCTCAAAACTCTACCATTTATAAACCAATTTCGGATTTTTTTCTTTATTTAAAAAATGTACTTACAGATTGGTCCCGTTGAAAAGTAGCCGGGGTCACGCCCATACTAAGTGAATATACATGCCTGTTCATCTACTTCTAGTCAACTGATTCCTATGAAACTTTGCACACATATTAAGCTTCTCTTTGAATAATACATCATGATAAAAAAGTAGACAGTGCCACGCCTATGCAAAGTAAATATCCTTTTTAAACAACTTCTACTAAACCGATTCTTGTGAAACTTTACTACACATTTAGTTATTGTTACACTACAACATTATGGCTAAAAAAAGTGGGTAGTGCCACGCCCATGAAAAGTAAATATTCATTTATACCACTTCTACTTAACCGATTCTTATGAAACTTCGCACACAATTAGATCTCGTGAAACTACAGCATTATGATAAAAATTATGGACAGTGCCACGCCTATTTTGTAGTCGGTTTTTTTTGCAAGAATTATTTTTAACCAAATTTTTAAAATAGGAGAAAGGTTATCAATTCATGTATTTTTTTTAAGGATGTTCTCCCAAAACTCCGCCACTTGAGGTAAAAAGGCGCGTTGATTTTCGGACGCGCAGTGAACATAAAATAATATAAAAATATACAAATATATAATAGAAAAAACACAAATATTCGCAAAAGGAAATACATATTAACAACACCGTTTGTTAATATTATTCTTTTTTCTTTTCCTTTTGTAAAGTAAGTCATAAACCTATAGACAAGTAGATACACAGATCAAAAACACGAACTGTGCACTCATATATACATACATATGTATATGAATAGCAGTAATTAAAACTAATTAAAGTATGAAATGTTGTAAACCTCGCAAGCAACCTTTTCTTCCTACAAAATTGAAATTAATGTTTTTGAAGTTATGAGGCAAGGAAACCTAATTTTTATGGTCAGTGTGGCCATATTAGCTCTTTTGGAGCTAAATTTAGCTTTATTTTTTAATGTTTAGCTCGAAATATTTCATTTAGCTCTTAGCTTTTTTTCAGCTTTTTTCAACAATTAATTTATCTAATTCTTCTACCTTTTTCATTATTTTAAATTTCGCGTAATTAATTTCTATTTCAAAATAAATAAAACAGTTTATCAGAATAAATTTATGTGCCGTAACCATATAAAGTAGTTAAAAAATAATAATAATAATAATCTGGCAGTGCAGAAACATTCACTGCGGAAGATTTGATCGACATCATGGTGCAATAAGTATACAATGGTTTGAATTAAAAACTCACTTTCAACTTGCATCTATTTCGGATCCCTGCCATCAAGCCTTGAAAAATTTGTATAGTGAAAAATATTTACCCTATTTGAAAATTTTAAAGCCATTACTTTCTGATGTTCAAAAAGTAAATAAAATGTTCGAAAGTAACGACGTGGACTCCATGCTATTGTTTTCAGAACTTCATTTGCTTTTGAAAAATCTTTGTAATCAAATCGTTTTGAAGTCCGAAATTTTTGGCCGCTTAAAATCAAATTTAGACGGTTTTCTAATTCCAACTCCGTATTTTAATTATAAGTTTTAACAATATCTGATTTCAAAAAAAGACATAATAGATTCTGAAACAGAAGAAGAAATTAGATATACTTGCCGAAATTTTATTAAACAACTAATATACCAACTACGACAACGTTTGCCAAATAACTTTTCAACTTTACAAATCACAAACATCTTTTCATTAGAAAACAGTCTAAGCAATACAAAAGTAAATTGTATGAAAATTTTACAGAAGAAATTTCAAATTTTAGCATAGGTGATATTACTCTTTTGGAATTACAATGGCAAAAATCACTTGTGAGTTTAAAATCGCAAATCTCACGTTTGCACGTGCGAAGCGTTCTGTTTATTTTTCAAAATAATCTTCGAAAAATATTCTTATCAATGCTCTATGTTTTTTTTGAAACCATAGTATCCAACACAGAATTTTTCAACTATTTTAAGATTTTACCCTCACTATTTTTGCTTCATATTATATGTTTTATGCATCTGTTTTTAAAGTAAACAAAAGTAACACAATAGTCGAAATAAAGCAACATAGTTTTTAATTTAGTATTTTGTATTAAAATGTATAAAAATTTTATTTTTTTAAATGATATTAAATAGAAAGAGTTTAAATTTTACTGGAATGCTTTTATTTTTGCAATTTGATACCAAATTTTTTCAAAGAGGAAAGTACACTTAGATTTCACTTTTCTCTTTGCTTGCGAATTGAAATAGCTAAATTTTTTGTGATTGCGATTTCCAGCACACCAGTTTAGTGACTTCGAGTCGAAATCGTATTTATTTTGCGAAATGCTATTTTCAGCAATTGGTTGGTTGTTATTGATTGAATGTTTTTCATTTAAATGATCCAAAAATATACTTTCATATTATTTATACCTACATAAACACCATTTAAACTATAAAAAATGTAGCTCTTTTTAGCTCTATTTAAAACCTGATTTTTTATTATATATATATATATATATATATATATATATATATATATATATATATATATATATATATATATATATATATATATATATATATATATATATATATATATATATATATATATATATATATATATATATATATATATATATATATATGTATATATATATATATATATATATATATATATATATATATATATATATATATATATATATATATATATATATATTGGGTGTTTTTTATTGAGGTATAGAACTTTAAGTTGGCATCACTTTTTTAACTGGCGGCCATTTTGTCAGCTGTCAAGTGATTAATATTTAGTTTGGTTTGCCATTTCATCATGAACAGGTTGACAAAAGAACAACGCTTGCAAATCGTGCAAAGTTATTTCGAAAATAATGGTTCAGTTCGCGAAGTTTACCGCAAGCTCCGTCCATATGGTCGACATAATCGTCCATCAGAGCAATTAATTCGGTTAACCATGGATCGTTTTCGCACTACGTTTACTCTATGTGATAATACGCATCCGCAGAGACGTCGAACAGTGCGCACCGAAGAAACAATTGCCGCTGTAGAGCAAAGTGTTGAAGAGGACCCGAATGAATCGATTCGCCACCGTGCACAGCAATTGGAGCTTTGTCCATCAAATTGAAAATTGGACCTGTAGAATTGGCTTTATTCGAGCCAGCCGCGGCGGCCACATGCCCGAAATCATATTTAAACATTAATGGCATAAAATTATCCTTCCAATAAAGCCAAATTGATGGACATTAAAACGATTTTCTTGTGTTTTATTTCAATTCGAAGTTCTATACCTCTAAAAAAAACACCCTGTATATATATATATATATATATATATATATATATATATATATATATATATATATATATATATATATATATATTATTTTAAAATCTGGTCACACTGTTTATGGTTCTTCCTAACATTAACCTCAATGCGGCAGGTGTTACCATCATCACATTCGGCCGAAACTTGTTCAATCATATTCGAAGTGGGCGCCGATTTAAAATCTAAAAATCTAAAAAAAAAAATATATATATATATATATAGATATATATATATATATATAATATATATACATTCATACACACATGCGTGCAAAAGCATATATATATATATATATATATATATATATATATATATATATATATATATATATATATATATATATATATATATATATATATATATATATATATATATATATATATATATATATATATATATATATATATATATATATATATATATATATATATATATATATATATATATATATATATATATATATATATATATATATATATATATATATATATATATATATATATATATATATATATATATATATATATATATATATATATATATATATATATATATATATATATATATATATATATATATATATATATATATATATATATATATATATATATATATATATATATATATATATACTTTTGCACGTATGTGTGTATGAATGTATATAAATTATATATATATATATATATATATATATATATATATATATATATATATATATATATATATATATATATATATATATATATATATATATATATATATATATATATATATATATATATATATATATATATATATATATATATATATATATATATATATATATATATATACATATATGTTTCTTCGAGCTTAAAATCAGAGCTCCCCAGATAAGGCGCCATGAAATAACTCCCCACACAGAAAAAAAGGATTGTAAAATCAGCATGGCGTAATATTGATTGGAAATCATATTATATGTACCAGAAATAATGTGTTGTTTAAGTTTGTTGGTGTTTATATGCTTTGTTCATTACTACAATTCACTGTTGTGCTTACCTGCAGACAAAGTAACTGGTATGTAGTTGGAATTATAACTACTAGTTGCTGTTTGCTTCAGACTAGTTGCCTATCTATTATTTTTTCATATATCGAACTATCGATTTTAACATTAGGTTGTCATAGGAGACCAACTAGTTCATTTGTATACAGTTATATCCCAGTTGGAATCCTAGTTATTGTAAACTAGTGCGCTTACTAGTTTTTTTATTAAGAGTTTGTAACTCTTAAAAAAAACTTTGGTTCAACCGGGGTATGAACACACATTCATCATACTTTAAGGCAAGTACTCTACCCACTGAGCCACACTGTACTTGTTTTTTTAATAGCTAAAAATATGTTTTATATAAAACCGTATACCTCATAATTTTGTACCTTTTTGACTAGTATCGTTACTAGTCTCGATACATCTAGTAATATGATTGTTCTTTTTTGACCAGTAACGTTACGAGTCTTATTTCAACGAGTAATATGACTGTCGTTTTTTGACTAGTATCATTACAACTAGTATATGACTGTCCCAAAGCGTATCTAGTTGTAAATTTAGCTGCTGGGTTAGTTGTGTGACTTGTTGCTGCTTTTTCTTGCATGTGTCGGCTATGTAGACGACAAAAAACGAATTACCAGCGAAAATTTATTGCTGCTGGTTTCAAATTACCATTGTTTCATATTAACCTTAAATGAAAAATAATTAGTCTAACATTAAATCTCTTTGACGTAAAACTTTTCACTGTTAAAAGTTCTTGGTTATAAACGTTACATTTCATTTTAAATCAACATGACTATAACCTTAATTTCAAATAAGTCTTATATTAAATAGTCATATAAATCATATTGAAATAAAATAAAATTCATTTTACATACAATGGTATTTATTTAGTGTATATCTAAAATAAAGCTTGAAGCTGTTGTGGCTGCAGTGTTAGCGCGTGGATTATCATGCAAGTGGCACGAGCTCGAATTTTGGCTAAGGCAGCCAACTACAACAAAAAGTTTTCTGATGTCTATGCTAGTACACATCACGTAAGTAAAATAATTAATAAAATGGCTACATTAAAGTCATGTTGTTTCAATTTGTTATAATTTTAATTCAACATGGTTCTTCGTGTTGTTTCAATATCAAATTCACGTTGTTACAACTTGAAATAACTTTGATTCAATATGATTCTTCGTGTTGTTCCAATAGCAAAGTCACGATGTTTCAACTCGAAATAACTTTGATTCAACATGATTCTTCGTGTTATTTCAGTATCAACTTCATTTTGATTGAACTGTACTGGAATATTACATCAACATGGAATATAGTTATTTCCAAAAGAAAAATGTTCTTTCAAGATTATTGTAAATCATGTTGAATTGACATAAAACATTTCTGTGTGGACGAAATAGTTCCCCAAAACGAAAATTATATAATATCGAGTTATGAATTTTTAGTCGAAATGTATGGTTTTTATTCAAAGTTATTTAATTAGTTGGCTTAAGTTCATCTTTAATTTAATCTTTCGATCATATTATTTTTTATTTAAGAAAGAAATTCTAAAGCATATAAATATTCAACATTCAAAGAAAAATTTGGATGTACGGAAGGTTGAACTGAGAGCTGTTTCGAGACTACCAAGTCTACTCATCAGAGCCATTTACCTACACTACCATATACCAAATAATATCTCTAATTTATAGAACTCAACAATAATGACTTTTTATGGAGTTATTTTATTTCTTTACATGGGGACTATTTCATTTGTTCGTTTAGGGTCTTATTCCATAATGAAATAAGTCCATTTATCAAATAAGTCTTTAAAAATTTTTCGCATTTCTGTTTCAAATTGCTTACCTTGCCAGTATCCGGCCCGGCTTAAAGACTTTCTCCACAGGTACATCGAACAACGGCTTCGATGAGTACAGATTTGCTATCTACCCAGCCTTTGGCAGAGCACTATGATTTTCTAGTCTGGGTGGGCCTTAACAAACACTGAGGTGGAGTCGATTTAGCGCTCCCAAAGCACTGATAGGCAGAAAATGTTTACTCAGCGAAGCCGTTATTCGACATACCAGAGGAAATGCCTCTTAAGCACGGTTGGAGACTGGCAAGACTAAAAATTTTCACTCAGCGAAGACGCTATTAGATTTACCTAAGCGACAAAATCATAAAACGTTCCTTAAATTTCTTCTTAGCTCCTTTTTTGTACTTATTTTATTTCTCAAATTACTTTTAAAGCTCTAGTTTAACATCACTACTCAACTTTTTATTAGCCCTTGTTAGCCCTTGCTAAGTTATGTTACAAAACATAGAATTTTTCGATACAATACCAAAAAGTTCATGTTCGGACTCGCTCGGGCTTTAAAAATGTGTCTATGTAGTAAAAAAAAAGTCTTTCCGTTAAAGAGTATAAATATATCCAGTTGTAAATTATAGCCTAATTCCTGCAAATTTTTTTCGTTTCCATTTTTTCGGTTTCAGTTCGTAAAGCCCTTTACAGTGTGACTTTCTTTATGCAACTTTTAAATGAAATAACCTCAGTAATTGTGACCTTTGCCACTACCGTGCAGCGCTTAAAACAATAATATGTGTTACACTAATAAAACTGCATATTTACCAATTTGCATCCTTTTCAGCTTTTGCTTTAATAAATAAATTGTGTCCGAATTCTAAATGTTGCACCAAAGTCGTTTGAAATAAATCAGACATTTTTCGTAATTTATAACTTAGAAAAAACAAAATTTAAGAGAACCGCATTTATTTATATTAAACACACACACGACTAATATGATTTTAAGATTTTATTTATGTTATCCGCTTAAAACAAAAATCACACTTGATAATGAATCATGTTACGACTGCCAATATTGAAATTCCACAACTTTGCTTGCTCATATTTTTATTAAAAAACGGAAAGCATGTTCGAAGTGCCACTTCATTTGAGATGTAAAGAAACTTATAAAAATTCTATTAATGTTTGTGCCCTTATTTGTGATTTTGTAAATTACCCAGTGCACAGTGGGCATACTGTTTATATTTCTATAAATGTATATAAAGAAATTATTACGTTTTAAAGCTCTTGATTTCTTTTTTGGGTTATAACGGGTGTTTTTTATAGAGGTATAGAACTTCGAATTGAAATAAAACACAAGAAAATCGTTTTAATGTCCATCAATTTGGCTTTATTGGAAGGATAATTTTATGCCATTAATGTTTAAATATGATTTCGGGCATGTGGCCGCCGCGGCTGGCTCGAATAAAGCCAATTCTACAGGTCCAATTTTCAACCACTTTTTCGAGCATATGGGGCCGTATGTTGGCAATAACGCCACGAATGTTGGCTTCCAAGTCCCCTAACGTTTCTGGTTTGTTGGCGTAGACGAGCGACTTCACATATCCCCAAAGAAAATAATCCAATGGTGTCAAATCACACGATCTTGGTGGCCAATTGACAGGTCCATTCCGCGAAATTATGCGCTCATCGAATGTTTCCTTCAATAAATCGATTGTGACGTGCGCTGTGTGGCATGTAGCGCCGTCTTGTTGGAACCACAACTCATCCACATTCATGCCATCCAATTCGGGAACAAAATAGTCGGTTATCATGGCTCTATACCGGTCTCCATTAACGGTAACTGACTCTCCAGCATTATTTCGGAAGAAGTATGGCCCAATGACTCCACCAGCCCATAGAGCACACCAAACAGTCAGTTTTTGTGGATGTAATGGCGTCTCAAGGGTCTCATGTGGATTCTCTTCACTCCAAATGCGGCAATTTTGCTTGTTGACGTAGCCATTCAACCAAAAATGAGCCTCATCTTCGCGAACTGAACTTCGCGAACTGAACCATTATTTTCGAAATAAATTTGCACGATTTGCAAGCGTTGTTCTTTTGTCAACCTGTTCATGATGAAATGGCAAACCAAACTAAATATTAATCACTTGACAGCTGACAAAATGGCCGCCAGTTAAAAAAGTGATGCCAACTTAAAGTTCTATACCTCAATAAAAAACACCCAATATAAGAATGTTACAAATAGCTGCTAAAGTTTTATAAGCATTTCCTCTCCTTTAATTTCATCAATCATAGCACCAGCTGCTAAGACTTTAGATGCCTTAATTCATAAAAATTAATTTGTTATCAATGAAAATTGCTTAAGTATTATTTAATTACAATTTCATTGCCCCTAAGCCACTGTGCATTAATTTAATGTCCATTATACAAATTATTTTTAGACATTAAACAATAGCTCTCAGTATTAGCAGCATTTTATTTCAAAGCATTCACTTTTAAAAACTAATCGATATAAAACGTTGTGATTTACGCGTTTAAATATATAATGAATAAATTTCAGACAGCATTTCAAGCCACTTTGGCTCAACCTTTAAATTTTGGACATATTTTGGAAATTTGTGGGAAAGCCCAACAAGATGCCAACAGGTAAAAACTTAAAATACTTAAGGATAACACTTTATGTGAGATTTAAAAAATATATAAGGAAATAACGGGTGTGTTTTTAGTGGCGTAGATTTGCGCCTGCAACAAAATTCAGAAAGTTTTTTTTTATATCTAATAGATAAAATAGTGTAGATAAAATAGTGTTAAATTAATAGATAAAATAGTTATATTCATTACGCAGTGCAACAGTGTAAAAAACACACGGACTTGACAGCATAGGTTCGATTCTACTATCGAGGGGTAGTAAAACACTCTACTCAAATTCGTTGGCCAATTTTTCTGTATTGGCCTCCAAAGTTTTGACAGCTAATTCAGTCTTGATGATACCGCTTAACTATATATGGCAATAATGATTTTCCCATTGATTTTCAGAAACTTTGGAGGTCCATAAAAAATTTGTTCACCAAATTCGCCAAACTGAGTACATATAGGGTTTTTCTACCCTGTGGCAGTACACTCGAACCGATACTTTCCAGTCCGTGTGTTCTTCCAAAAGTCTTCATTTTTCGCCTAGTGTTATTGATTGAATTTCAAACATGTGGCCTCCATGGCACAGTGGCGTGAAATAAAAAAGAACGCATGGTGTCATGGAACATCGCATTGGTACGAAGCTCTTGCCGCCTTCGGCTTACCCTCTATCGGCGTAGGTCATCATATTACTCAATCGTAATTGATGTTTGCCCTAAAAATATTGGATATCCCGCATTTTCTTCACATATTTTTTTTTATTAAAAATTCATAAAAAATTACCGTTTAATATATCGTTAAAATTTCTTAAACAGGAGAGGATGGCTGTGTTTTACCCGACTGCGCGACGCAAAGAAGGGTATTGTGTTTATCGGTCTATGTATGTATGTATGTATGTATGTATGTATGTATGTATGTATGTATGTATGTATGTATGTATGTATGTATGTATGTATGTATGTATGTATGTATGTATGTATGTATGTATGTATGTATGTATGTATGTATGTATGTATGTATGTATGTATGTATGTATGTATGTATGTATGTATGTATGTATGTATGTATGTATGTATGTATGTATGTATGTATGTATGTATGTATGTATGTATGTATGTATGTATGTATGTATGTATGTATGTATGTATGTATGTATGTATGTATGTATGTATGTATGTATGTATGTATGTATGTATGTATGTATGTATGTATGTATGTATGTATGTATGTATGTATGTATGTATGTATGTATGTATGTATGTATGTATGTATGTATGTATGTATGTATGTATGTATGTATGTATGTATGTATGTATGTATGTATGTATGTATGTATGTATGTATGTATGTATGTATGTATGTATGTATGTATGTATGTATGTATGTATGTATGTATGTATGTATGTATGTATGTATGTATGTATGTATGTATGTATGTATGTATGTATGTATGTATGTATGTATGTATGTATGTATGTATGTATGTATGTATGTATGTATGTATGTATGTATGTATGTATGTATGTATGTATGTATGTATGTATGTATGTATGTATGTATGTATGTATGTATGTATGTATGTATGTATGTATGTATGTATGTATGTATGTATGTATGTATGTATGTATGTATGTATGTATGTATGTATGTATGTATGTATGTATGTATGTATGTATGTATGTATGTATGTATGTATGTATGTATGTATGTATGTATGTATGTATGTATGTATGTATGTATGTATGTATGTATGTATGTATGTATGTATGTATGTATGTATGTATGTATGTATGTATGTATGTATGTATGTATGTATGTATGTATGTATGTATGTATGTATGTATGTATGTATGTATGTATGTATGTATGTATGTATGTATGTATGTATGTATGTATGTATGTATGTATGTATGTATGTATGTATGTATGTATGTATGTATGTATGTATGTATGTATGTATGTATGTATGTATGTATGTATGTATGTATGTATGTATGTATGTATGTATGTATGTATGTATGTATGTATGTATGTATGTATGTATGTATGTATGTATGTATGTATGTATGTATGTATGTATGTATGTATGTATGTATGTATGTATGTATGTATGTATGTATGTATGTATGTATGTATGTATGTATGTATGTATGTATGTATGTATGTATGTATGTATGTATGTATGTATGTATGTATGTATGTATGTATGTATGTATGTATGTATGTATGTATGTATGTATGTATGTATGTATGTATGTATGTATGTATGTATGTATGTATGTATGTATGTATGTATGTATGTATGTATGTATGTATGTATGTATGTATGTATGTATGTATGTATGTATGTATGTATGTATGTATGTATGTATGTATGTATGTATGTATGTATGTATGTATGTATGTATGTATGTATGTATGTATGTATGTATGTATGTATGTATGTATGTATGTATGTATGTATGTATGTATGTATGTATGTATGTATGTATGTATGTATGTATGTATGTATGTATGTATGTATGTATGTATGTATGTATGTATGTATGTATGTATGTATGTATGTATGTATGTATGTATGTATGTATGTATGTATGTATGTATGTATGTATGTATGTATGTATGTATGTATGTATGTATGTATGTATGTATGTATGTATGTATGTATGTATGTATGTATGTATGTATGTATGTATGTATGTATGTATGTATGTATGTATGTATGTATGTATGTATGTATGTATGTATGTATGTATGTATGTATGTATGTATGTATGTATGTATGTATGTATGTATGTATGTATGTATGTATGTATGTATGTATGTATGTATGTATGTATGTATGTATGTATGTATGTATGTATGTATGTATGTATGTATGTATGTATGTATGTATGTATGTATGTATGTATGTATGTATGTATGTATGTATGTATGTATGTATGTATGTATGTATGTATGTATGTATGTATGTATGTATGTATGTATGTATGTATGTATGTATGTATGTATGTATGTATGTATGTATGTATGTATGTATGTATGTATGTACGTATGTATGTATGTATGTATGTATGTATGTATGTATGTATGTATGTATGTATGTATGTATGTATGTATGTATGTATGTATGTATGTATGTATGTATGTATGTATGTATGTATGTATGTATGTATGTATGTATGTATGTATGTATGTATGTATGTATGTATGTATGTATGTATGTATGTATGTATGTATGTATGTATGTATGTATGTATGTATGTATGTATGTATGTATGTATGTATGTATGTATGTATGTATGTATGTATGTATGTATGTATGTATGTATGTATGTATGTATGTATGTATGTATGTATGTATGTATGTATGTATGTATGTATGTATGTATGTATGTATGTATGTATGTATGTATGTATGTATGTATGTATGTATGTATGTATGTATGTATGTATGTATGTATGTATGTATGTATGTATGTATGTATGTATGTATGTATGTATGTATGTATGTATGTATGTATGTATGTATGTATGTATGTATGTATGTATGTATGTATGTATGTATGTATGTATGTATGTATGTATGTATGTATGTATGTATGTATGTATGTATGTATGTATGTATGTATGTATGTATGTATGTATGTATGTATGTATGTATGTATGTATGTATGTATGTATGTATGTATGTATGTATGTATGTATGTATGTATGTATGTATGTATGTATGTATGTATGTATGTATGTATGTATGTATGTATGTATGTATGTATGTATGTATGTATGTATGTATGTATGTATGTATGTATGTATGTATGTATGTATGTATGTATGTATGTATGTATGTATGTATGTATGTATGTATGTATGTATGTATGTATGTATGTATGTATGTATGTATGTATGTATGTATGTATGTATGTATGTATGTATGTACGTATGTATGTATGTATGTATGTATGTATGTATGTATGTATGTATGTATGTATGTATGTATGTATGTACGTATGTATGTATGTTATGTACGTATGTATGTATGTATGTACGTATGTATGTATGTATGTATGTATGTATGTATGTATGTATGTATGTATGTATGTATGTATGTATGTATGTATGTATGTATGTATGTATGTATGTATGTATGTATGCATGTATGTATGTATGTATGTATGTATGTATGTATGTATGTATGTATGTATGCATGTATGTATGTATGTATGTATGTATGTATGTATGTATGTATGTATGTATGTATGTATGTATGTATGTATGTATGTATGTATGTATGTATGTATGTATGTATGTATGTATGTATGTATGTATGTATGTATGTATGTATGTATGTATGTATGTATGTATGTATGTATGTATGTATGTATGTATGTATGTATGTATGTATGTATGTATGTATGTATGTATGTATGTATGTATGTATGTATGTATGTATGTATGTATGTATGTATGTATGTATGTATGTATGTATGTATGTATGTATGTATGTATGTATGTATGTATGTATGTATGTATGTATGTATGTATGTATGTATGTACGTATGTATGTATGTATGTATGTATGTATGTATGTATGTATGTATGTATGTATGTATGTATGTATGTATGTATGTATGTATGTATGTATGTATGTATGTATGTATGTATGTATGTATGTATGTATGTATGTATGTATGTATGTATGTATGTATGTATGTATGTATGTATGTATGTATGTATGTATGTATGTATGTATGTATGTATGTATGTATGTATGTATGTATGTATGTATGTATGTATGTATGTATGTATGTATGTATGTATGTATGTATGTATGTATGTATGTATGTATGTATGTATGTACGTATGTATGTATGTATGTATGTATGTATGTATGTATGTATGTATGTATGTATGTATGTATGTATGTATGTATGTATGTATGTATGTATGTATGTACGTATGTATGTATGTATGTATGTATGTATGTATGTATGTATGTATGTATGTACGTATGTATGTATGTATGTATGTATGTATGTATGTATGTATGTATGTATGTATGTATGTATGTATGTATGTATGTATGTATGTATGTATGTATGTATGTATGTATGTATGTATGTATGTATGTATGTATGTATGTATGTATGTATGTATGTATGTATGTATGTATGTATGTACGTATGTATGTATGTATGTATGTATGTATGTATGTATGTATGTATGTATGTATGTATGTATGTATGTATGTATGTATGTATGTATGTATGTATGTATGTATGTATGTATGTATGTATGTATGTATGTATGTATGTATGTATGTGTGTTCCTTTGCGGTACTATATTCTTACGTCAATCGATTTGTTTTAGGCCCGGGAGTGTCACTGAAGATATGATAGTAGTCAAAATTTAATATGGCGGCGAACAGACGCAATTTTGTAAATACGAAAAAAATAAAAAGTCGGCGACCAATATCAAAATGGGTATCATTCGACAGGTATTTGAAAATCATCTTTAGGTTTCTCTTATGATTTATAATTTCGAATTACCATTTAGGATCTGTGACGGTTTGAAGTTGTTTTCTTTATTAGTATGATTATTTCGAACGTATTTGCTTTGTGAATCCAAATTGATTATTAGGCTAAAGTTCGTAACGTTATATTCAGAAAGAATTGGGCATGATTAATATTCCAAGGAACAAGGGAAAAATTAACATCAACTTAATTTTTCTTAATTTTTCTGTTGTTTTCTTTTATTTTTTTACGCAGTCGGGTTTTTTTGATTTGTTAAATTTATGTCTTGTTTAATAAATAGTCAAGGAATAATAATTAAACTCTTTCCCGCGTAGACCACTCGACCAAAGTCGGTGGTTTGCAGTCAAGAAATGAATATCATTTACCTTTAATCAATTCATACTGTCACTCTTATAATATGTTTCCACCAACTTTAAATTACGTAGATTTAGGTAAATTACTTCGAAGTGTTTCCACCGAGCTTTGAGTGGTTTGGTGTTCGAATTTTCGTAATCAAATGATGCGCTTACTTTATAAGGTGTGCGCAGCAGCTGTAATTGAATTTTTTTCATATATAGTTTGACATTTAAAATTAATCAAATATTCTTTAATGCCATTATTTCGAAATTGTCAATCACAATTGATGGATGACCCAGGGATGGAGTTTGTAATTTTAAAAGCAACACAGGGTTGAATAGATAAATCCAGTTCGAAAAAGAGTATTTTCGACATAACTTAAAATAAATCACCTATGACGTTGCAGTAATTTGGTCGTATGCAAAATGTATGGCAAATAATTTATAAATCAATATGATTTCTTAAATCACCTTGATTTGTCGAAATCATGCTGGTGGAAACATACTATTAGTGCGTATTTCATTTGATAGTTATTGATATTCACTTTTTCCTTTGTGCCTTGTGTTAAGCTTCTTGTTATTTCTCTATTCTAGTATAAACTATCATTGATATTTACAATTAATAGTGTGTGTTTGTTCAGTTTATTTGAATAAGTCGATCATTGCTGCCCAAAAATATTTTACAACTGTATTCCTGAGAGAATTTTGGAGTACAGTAACACGATAAAGTAAACGGAAAGATTTTCATTAAATTTTATCACGAGAAATTATGATGGTCGTAAAAATTTATAATAATGCAGTTCACACTGAATTTGCTATATTTTTACTTGGTACAATGGAGAAATTTTCAATACTATTGAGAACAGGGGCCCATTCCCAAAACTACAGGTTACAAATCTACATGTAAAAAAATATAACAATAAATTTTTAAAAAGTGTTTTTGTTTTGTAGGTATTTTAGTTTTTGATTTCTAACTAATAGTTTTGAGAAATTACCCCCTATTTCTCCCTATTTCGCCCTATTTCTCGAAAATACAAGTTACAAACCTACAAGTAAAATGCCCACAAAACATCAACACTTTTACAAAATGTAACTCATTGTTATTTTTGTATTGAATAACTGTCGCATTTAATTGCAATGTTGAAAAAGAATTTAAAAAAAGTCCTTGAAAATACCATCGTGTATTTTAAAAAGCTCAATAGTTATGGCTGTTTTATTGTAGTTTATAAGTTTTGCATATCAAATAATTCGTCTATAACTTTTACAGATATTCAAATATCATTTTGAACTCTTTGCTGTGAAAAAATAGGAAAAAGCTAAAACAAAATGTTCAGGGCACTTACGAATAAAGGATATTTTTTCATTCACTGCAATAGAAAAATACGTTTTTTGTGTTAGATATACATATGTACATATATTTGCGAAACGCACACAAACACATATATTGTAGCTGAATATTGACCTGTCTAGCACTCGCTTTACTATGGTGGAGTTCAAAATTGGTAACATTTTCCATATACTTTATTGCAGGGCCGTCTTTGGATATGCCGGGGACCTCGGGAGCCCGCCAAAAAGTAAACAAACATAATGAGCAGAAAACACTTGTTGTGCGATAGCAACCATTCTTCACACCTTCTGTCCCAATATATTAATAAATTCATTGCAAATATTTGCAAACAAACATAATAGCCGAATTCACAATCTTGTGCAAATAGTCTTGCATCCTAGCATTTGCAAAATGGTTTAGTATATTTATACTCACCACTAACAATTGTTAAGTGGTGAGTATCAATATGCAATACCATTTTGCAAATGCTACGATGCAAGACCATTTGCACAAGATTGTGAATTGGGCTAATGTATTATTTCCTGCCCCACGATTTCCGCAATTTCTTATGTGATCAGGAAGAAAAGGATCAAATTCACTAATTACACTGTACAAAAATTTTAGACTTTTTTCTATATAACAAGGCTTAAACTAACAAAATTCTGATAGAGGGCTCAAAAAATAGATAAATGTTTCGGCGTTTTAAACGCTTACATCTGGGACTCATTTTAAGGGGAGTTAAATTTCCCGCCTTTTTGCACATTATTATAGTGAATCCGCATTAGGAACGCCAATCCTGATCCCAAAAATCCCAGGATTTTTCGCGATTGACAAATACCGAATACCGGGATGTGTATTAAAAGTCCCGGGGAGTCCCGAAATATTTAAATTACGTTTTTTAAGTAAAATTCTTATACGAAAAACTCATAATGAAAAGCAACAGTTGTTACACTAATTTATGTATTTAAATGTATTAATGCTGTCAACGGGTATCCTCTATCCCAACTCTGGAAAACTCGGCTGTGTTCTCTTAGACGTCATGAATAATGCTTTGTGCACTATTTCACTCTTAGGAGCAAACTTTATTTTGGTATAGTATCATGAAATAACCCTTCTTCGATGGATGTCAAGTATTTATTTTATTTATTTTATTTTATTTATTTCTTCATTTATTTAATCGAGCCCATGGGGCCATATATGACTGAAATATATTGTAAAAAGTGATGAACATATATTATAATTAAAAAAGAAAAATCTAAAATGTACATTAATTAAATTGATTATATATTTACATATATACATATAATCCTTTGAGAAAAGAATACATTTTTGCGTAATTTAAAGAAGAGATGGTATCTTGCTAACATACTGTTAGCAGATTAGTTTAGTTATAAACTTTGTATAATTTGTGTTTGAAGCTAGAACTAGAATGTTCAAAATTCCTTATGCTAATGGGAAGATCGTTGTAAAGTCTGCATACTCGTATCTGAAATGATCTTTCGAATGTGGTGTTGTTTATTTTTGGAATAACTAAATGAGGATTACGCATTGATCTTGAGAAATTAAATAAATAAGATAGATATGAATTTGATTTAATAATATTATAGAAACTGCACAGAGTTCTTATTTTAACGAAGTCAAGAAAGGTACATTTAAGAAATAATTTGACGTGTTCAGACACGTGTTGAAAGACCCTCAGCTTAAAGATGTATCTTATAATACGATTAAATATCAGCCTAAGTCGATTCATGTTTGATGACGAACAACCACTATATACTTCAAGACAATAAAGAATGTGTGTCATTAGTAGGGAATGCGCCAAATTAAGTCTTACTTTTAGTGGAAGGTGACAGTTGAGACTATATAAAGATCTCAATGTGATGTTTATCTTCGCAGCAACATTAGAAATATGATTCTCAAAAGAGAGGTTATTGTCAAGTGTTAAGCCCAAACATTTCATAGTGTTCACAAAGGGTATACGAACGCCATCAAATGCAACTGAAATAGATGTATGATCACAGTTCCCCGTCCGAAATGCTAGCGCCTTAGTTTTCAATGGATTGAAATTGAGTTTGTTGCGTTCCGCCCAATTAGAAACTAGCGGCAATATGTAATTGATAATTTCCTCATGGCAATTAAGAAATTGGTGTTCTCCAGTGAATAGCAAATTAATGTCATCCGCAAAAAGAAAGATCCTACATTGCGTGTTTCCGATAAAGCTCACGAAATCATTCATATAAATCAGAAATAGAAGCGGCCCAAGGATTGAACCTTGAGGTACACCACTTGTACAGGTGGAAATAGTGGACCTAAGAGTACCCACTCCAACGTATTGGCATCTATCAGTTAAATAAGAGAACAATAGTTTGCACGCAGACACAGATAACTTAAACTCGGACGAAAGCTTGTTGACTAAGATGGTGTAATTTACAGTATCAAATGCCTTACTAAGGTCAAGTGATACTAGTGTTGAGATCTTCTTACTGTTAGTGTTATTTCTAATGCATTCTGTTAGGCTTAGTAATAGAGATGAAGTGCTACACCCAGATCGAAATCCAAAGTGGCAATTACTGAGCAAATTATTTGAGTTTAAATGTTCCATTATCTGTTCTTTTAAAATAACTTCAAGTATTTTAGATAAACATGGTAATATACTAATTGGTCGATAGTTATCCAAATATGTCCTTGAACCTTTCTTCTCAATCGGAACTACTCTGGAAGTCTTCCAAATAGTAGGAAAGCTAGATGTCATTATCACTGTGTTAAAAATGTGTAGAAGTATTTTATTAATATAAGGAAAAATAATTTTTATAAATTTGTGTGGAAAATTATCATAACCTACCGCATTAGATTTAATTTGTAAGAGTGCTAGAATGAGCACATTTTCATTAATGTTCCTAAAAGAAAATCCCGAGTGAGATATATTGTTGAAATCTGGATAAGTATCGTCAGAGCAAACTTGGGATGATATAAAATAGCGATTGAATGATTCTGGATCATGAGCATCAAAGCAATTAGAATAATTCCTTTTTTCTTTATTTATAATTTTCCACATACCTCTACTACCACAGTTATGAAATTTATTCTCCCAAAATTTCGCTTTATATTTACGTACTACACAGAAAAAAATAGACATAATAAAATATTTCGTTGTAAGTATTTCTTTTCCATGCCGGTTATTTCTTTTCTTTTTATACATAAGTACTTAAAACAAGTTGTATCCCATAAAAAAATAAATGGGATATGGCTCAGCTAGAGAGTGTATGCTTTACGTCCGGAAAGCCCGGGTTCGTATTCCAGCCATGTCAACATCTTTTTAATTTATATATATATTTTTATTTTGAAATAATTTTGTTATC